>NC_069435.1:21847020-21884606 GCF_026875155.1 Cherax quadricarinatus | reverse complement strand
GAGACAGACATACACAACACACACACCACACACACACCACACACACACACACACACACACACAGCACGGGGACCTGCCCCTCCAGAAAGCAGAAAATAAATGAATTACAACTGCTCTTCTCATTCTTCACCCATCCTTTGAAGATCACGATTTTACAAAAGATGTGCTTCATATCGGAGTTTGGGTGGCAGGAGGGTGGTGGGTGGGTGGTTGGGTGGCAGGAGGGTGGTGGGTGGGTGGTTGGGTGGCAGGAGGGTGGGGGTGGGTGGTTGGGTGGCAGGAGGGTGGTTGGGTGGCAGGAGGGTGGTGGGTGGGTGGTTGGGTGGCAGGAGGGTGGTTGGGTGGCAGGAGGTGGTGGGTGGGTGGTTGGGTGGCCATAGGGAAGGTGACTAGTGGTTTGCGGTAACAGGTGGATGACATGCGGGTGGGTGTTGAATCTCAAGAGGGTGGTAAGTGGGTGGTGTGTGGGTGGGAGACGGATTAAGGGCGGCTGTCCAGTGGGCGGCAAGTACGTAGAGGTTACAATAAACTCGACTATTATTATTATTATTAGTCATAAGGATAGTAGCACTGATATATCAGTATTTTTACATTTACCAAGGTGGATACAGGAGCATATGTAGTACACGCCGAATACAAGAGTGTGTAAGATTTTTCGTTCGGATTTTTAACCCCGGGGGGTTAGCCACCCAGGATAACCCAAGAAAGTCAGTGCGTCATCGAGGACTGTCTAACTTATTTCCATTGGGGTCCTTAATCTTGTCCCCCAGGATGCGACCCACACCAGTCGACTAACACCCAGGTACCTATTTGCTGCTAGGTGAACAGGACAACAGGTGTAAGGAAACGTGTCGAAATGTTTCCACCCGCCGGGAATCGAACCCGGGCCCTCCGTGTGTGAAGCGGGAGCTTTAGCCACCAGGCCACCGGGTCCATAGTACATAGGGTGTACGTAAGGGTTGATTACATGGAGTGTACAGAGGCCAGTGGTTACGGCGAGGTACAGTTGGCTTCCTTTACCCTTTGGCTTCATCAATTATGGTCTCGTCAACTTGTCATCACATCAACCACACATAATCATATCATAGAGGCTTCTGGGTCCCTCCAGCAGTCAAGGGTTCCACTAGCCAGTGCTTCCCCACTTCTTCAGAAGTCAGGGTTCTACTAGAGAGTGCTTCACCTCTCCACCAGCAAGGCTCCAATAAGGCTCCACTAGCAAGGCTCTACAAGCAAGGATCCACCACCAGCAAGGTTCCAACAGCAAGGCTCCACCAACAAGACTCCACCAGCATCAAGACTCCACCAGCATCAAGACTCCACCAGCATCAAGACTCCACCAGCATCAAGACTCCACCAGCATCAAGACTCCACCAGCATCAAGACTCCACCAGCATCAAGACTCCACCAGCATCAAGACTCCACCAGCATCAAGACTCCACCAGATCAAGACTCCACCAGCATCAAGACTCCACCAGCATCAAGACTCCACCAGCATCAAGACTCCACCAGCAATATTCCACCACCAGCAATGTTCCACCACCAGCAATGCTCCACCAGCAATGCTGCACTAGCAATGCTCCACTAGCAATGCTCCACCACCAACGCTCCACCAGCAACGCTCCACCAGCAATGCTCCACCAGCAATGCTCCACCAGCAAGGCTCCACCAGCAAGGCTCCATCAGCAATGCTCCACCAGCAATGCTCCACCAGCAATGCTCCACCAGCAAGGCTCCACCAGCAGTGCTCCACCAGCAATACTCCACCAGCAATGCTCCACCACCAGCAATGTTCCACCATCAGCAATGTTCCACCATCAGCAACGTTCCACCACCAGCAATGCTCCACCAGTAATGCTCCACCAGCAATGCTCCACCAGCAATGCTCCACCAGCAATTCTCCACCAGTAATGCTCCACCAGCAATTCTCCACCAGTAATGCTCCACCAGCAAGGCTTGACCGCTCTGACATCCAGATATTTATACCCCAAGCGAGAGAGCAGAATACAGGACGGACTCTTATACCGGGAGGAGAAGGAGGATTGCGACGAACTCTTGATCCTACGAACTAAAACAACTCTCCCCATCCTCGGATCAAACCGACCTGTCTCCTATTACGTGTAGAGCTTTCCACTCTATAATATAAATAATAATAATATTTTAAAGACAGCTCTTTCTCTTTATGCTACATAGCATTAATATATTTCTTTATAAATTCAACAATACATACTTGTGCTAGGAGAGAGAGAGAGAGAGAGAGAGAGAGAGAGAGAGAGAGAGAGAGAGAGAAAGACCCAGTAACCTTCAGCTACTGCCTCTCTCATTTCCACTTATTTCGTTCTCTTGGCTATCCAAATATCCTTCGTAGTCTTCGCGCCCCCCTCCTCCACCTCCTCCTAGCTAGCCTCCCTCCTCTTCCCTCCTTCCTCTTGGCCCTCATGCTGAGGATGGTCGACAGGATGGAGAGGTGGCCAGAGGGGCGCCGCTAGGAGTCGATGCTGAGGACACACGACTGAGAGTGTAGCTTTAGTTTACCCGTGAACAAGGCTTCGTCATAGTGCTGGGTAGAGAGTGAAGCACGAAGAATGAGGGGGAGGGGAAGAATGAGGGGGAGGGGAAGAATGAGGGGGAGGGGAAGAATGAGGGGGAGGGGGAAGAATGAGGGGAGGGGAAAAATGGGAGGAAGAGGCTGAAGGGGAAAGAGAGGTGAGAACTGGAAGGGCGATGGAAAGTGCGAGGAAGATGGAGAACAAGGGCCAGAATGAATGGAAGATGTAGGGGAGAGAAATGGAACTGAAAGCGAGGAAAGGGAAGAGTTAAGGAGAAGAAGGGGAGGAAACGAAGAAGGGAGTTGGTAGGGGTAAGGGAGAAAAGGAAGGTGGAAAAATAGAAAGGAATGAGAAAAGAAAGGACGGGTGGAAATAAGGTGGAAGAAATGGAAGAAAAGGCGGGGAAGAAGTCAAAAAGGAGATGGAAAATATACAGTAAAGGGAAATTTAATTTTAATGGGATTAAATAGAGGGGGCAGAGAGGGGGGGAGGGATGGGGAGGGGGAATGAGGGAGGGGGAGGGAAGGGAAAGAGGGTTTTGGGGGAAAGGGGGATGAGGGGGGATGAGGGGGGAGGGGGGGCGGGGGAAGGAGGGGGGGAAAACGGGGAGGGGGGAAGGAATAAAAAAAAGGAAAAAAGGTGACGTTTTAAATTTTCATTTTTTATTTTTACGACTCGCGGTTTTTTCGCTCCGGAAAATTTTAAATTTTCGCCGTCTTCGTTAAATAATAAAAAAGGTTTTCACACTTTGTTTTTACGTGCGTTTCCCCAAACCAAATTTCCCCCCCCTGGCATTTTTTTAAAATCGAGAGGGGAGGAGGGGTTGTTTGAAGTGGTTCGGACGTGGGAAAAGGATGGAAACCCCAAAAATTAGAAGGACATAGGGGAAGGGGTTTTTTTTAGGTTTGACGAAACTGTTGGAGTGGGAGAAAGGGGTAAAAATTTAGGGAAGGATTCAGGGTAACCGGGAGGCGGGATTTGGGGGTTCCTAGAAAAGGGGAAAAGACAGTTCCTGCACTCTGAAGGGAGGGTTTTTTAAGGGTTGCATTTTTATAACTGTGTGTAAGCGCGCCTCGGGAAAAGCGTGTGGAGTAAAATGTTGAAAAAATTTTTTCTTTTCCCGGCCCAAAGTCCGGGCCAAGCCGCAGTTCTGTTAATGATTAAAAATAAAATATTTAAAATATATATATATATTTTATATTATATTATTTATAATATATAAATATATATATAAAATATTTATATATATATACGGGGAATTTTTTCCCCGTAAAATAGGCCTTAGACAAGGAGGGTGTGATGTCACCGGGGGTTGTTTTTAAAATATTATAGATGGGGGGTTTTAAAGAAGGGAAAAAGCGGGGTCTTGGGGGAAAAAGGCGTGGGAGTTAAAAAAATAAAGGGAATCACACATAAAGTGGGAGTTGTCACAGTTGCTCTTTGCTGATGACACTATGCTCTTGGGAGTTCTGAAGAGAAGTTGCAGAGATTGGTGGATGAATTTGGTAGGGTGTGCAAAAGAAAAAAATTAAAAGTGAATACAGGAAAGAGTAAGGTTATGAGGATAACAAAAGATAAGGTGATAAAAGATTGGATATCAGATTGGAGGGAGAGAGTATGGAGGAGGTGAATGCATTCAGATATTTGGGAGTGGAGGTGTCACCGGAGGGTCTATGAAAGATGAGGTGAATCATAGAATTGATGAGGGGAAAAGGGTGAGTGGTTGCACTTAGGAGTCTGTGGAGACAAAGAACTTTGTCCTTGGAGGTAAAGAGGGGAATGTATGGAGTATATTTTTTACCAACGCTCTTATTTGGGTGTGAAGCATGGGTGATAAATGTTGCAGCGAGGAGAAGGCTGGAGGCAGTGGAGATGTTATGTCTGAGGCAATGTGGGGTGTAAATATAATGCAGAGAATTCGTAGTTTGGAAAAGTTAGGAGGAGGTGCGGGATTACCAAAATGTTGTCCAGAGGGCTGGGGAAAGGGTTTTGTGTTGAGGTGGGTTCGGACATGTAGAGAGAATGGGCGAAACAGATTGACTTCAAGAGTGTATCAGTCTGTAGTGGAAGGAAGGCGGGGTAGGGGTCGGCCTAGGAAATGTTGGAGGAGGGGGGTAAAGGGGTTTTGTGTGCGAGGGGCTTGGACTTCCAGCGGGCAGGGCGTGACCGTGTTTGATAGGATGTGAATGGAGACAAATGGTTTTAATACTTAACGTGCTATTGGAGTGTGAGCAAAGTAACTTTATAAAGGGGGGTTCAGGGAAACCGGCAGGCCGGACTTGAGTCCTGGAGATGGGAAGTACAGTGCCTGCACTTGAAGGAGGGGTGTTAATGTTGCAGTTTTAAAACTGTAGTGTAAAGCACCCTTCTGGCAAGACAGTGATGGAGTGAATGATGGTGAAAGTTTTTCTTTTTCGGGCCACCCCCTTGGTGGGAATCGGCCAGTGTGATAATAATAATATAATAATAATAATAATAATAATATAATAATAATAAATATATATATAATATATATATTATATATATATTTTATTATATTATATATATATTATATATAAATATATTTATATATATATACACACAACATACAACACACACACACCAAAACACACACACACACACACCTACAAGCGATCAACAAGGCACAAGGGAAAGGAGAATAATGTTGCTCAAGGCCTTTCATGTTGCAATTGCAAAACGCTTCTTTAAGAGCAATGCAATGAGAAGAATGGAATACAAGAGAGCCATAGCAGATGCGTCCAGAGACACGGTGCATCCAAAACTTTGTCAAGTAACACAAGTAACTACAGCTTCCTCGTGTTACTTGACCCCCCTGAGGGTTCAGAACTTCTCTGTAATTATTACAATACTCCCCAGTGTTATTGAGGCGAGCAGTAACGATTTAGAATGCGAATTATGCATTATCCCTGGATCGGAACTTTGAGTATCTACCCGCTAGAGATTATGTACGCTCTGAGGCTGCTTCTATCTCGTAATTACGTGATGAGGTTCTCTCTCGGAGGCAAATCTCAAAATGACATCAATGACATCAGACCTAACGTTGGGGGACATACTCGTTAAGAGGCAACAAGGAGCACAGAACAACCCCATTCATCTTGCAGAGCCTCTGGAGCGATCCAGAAGAGATGCCAGCTGCGTCCTAATCACGCTCCATCAATACAGTTACCGTATTTCGCGACTTAAAAGACGCGGATTATAAGACTTGTTTTAGTTTTAATTGCTCGGCATCGGACGTAACTGGAAGAGCTACGGCCTACCCTACACCCCAAACATACAGCTCCCGTCGCTGACTTTCAGTTTATAGGACGCAGGGTGGATTTTGGAGACATTTTATGGACAAAAAAGCGTCTAATAAGCCGCGAAATACGGTAATAGCAAAGAGACGCATATTCGGCTTTACTGAATCCTTTACTGACGATGATTCGTCCAGACCATTCCTCTCTGTACTGGACTGAGGCGAAACGTTTCCACAATAGTCCCAAATGTGGTGGTTTTCAAAAGGACCTGCCTTGCATGGGCCAATAGGCTTTCTGCAGTGTTCCTCAATTCTAGTATTTTTATGTTGCAAAAGTGTCTAATTTCTCAACTTATCGGTTTCATAAATCATTTATTATTTTTTTTTATTATCACTGGCCGATTCCACAAGGCAGGGTTGGCCGAAAAAGAAACTTTCAATACATTCACCATCACTGTTTGCCAGAAGGGTGCTTTACATCACATTTTAAAACTGCAACATTAACACCCTCCTTCAGAAAGTGCAGGCATTGTACTTATTTATATCACTATCAAATTTCGAGCCTGATGAAGTCAAGTGTGGGCGAAAGATCGGCAGTACATGATCAATTATATTCATTTTTGCTAAAGTCGCGTTCTTCGCTATGTAATCATTTATTTTTAAAAGAGGAATAATCAGATATACACGATGGAGAAAATGGTATAAAAATACGGTTTCGTAATATTCGATTGTTTATTGACTTACGTTTAGCCCACACAGTTTGTGACTTGAAAAATAAAGCCCACTGTGGTGGGCGAAACGAGAAGAAAAGATCACATTATACTGTCTTGTGTCTATTTTCCTGGTGGTCAGATATGCAAAATCATTACACCTGGTGAAAAAGTTAATTTTTCCAAGAAACACTAATCCAGGGAAAAAATAATTTAAACACACATAATTGGCACAAAAATGTCTGAGAGCCTGAAAAAAAAAATGTTTTCGTAATTGTATTTGGCTTTGTTTTGAATGGACACTCATTAGAAGAGTTAAAAATAAAGCTGAGAAAAACTATATACGACTCAGGTCCCCATTTGAGTGGGAGGGGACAGCACCCCACCCGAGGGAAGAAAAAATAATATTGGAAAGTATTGGTTTGAAAATAGAGTGGTCAGTGAGTGGAAGAGTCTGCCTAGTAGGGTCATTGAAGCTAAAACCTTTGGTAGCTTCAAATTTATGTTCGATAAATACACAAATGAGAAGGAATGGATAAGAGTGGGACTTGCACACGAGTTAATAGGGTTATCAAAGCTTATTGCTTGGGTAGCAGTGAAAATGGGTTGGGCAAATATTTCTGTCAGTGGGTTTGGGTTTGAGAAGAACTTGCCTAGTATGGGTCAGCAGGCCTTCTGCAGTGTTCCTCCATTATGTTCTTAATAAAAGTTTACTTAATAAGTATGGAAATTATAAATTTGAATCTGTTAGAATACCCTCCCCTCCCCAGCGCTCAAACATGAAAGACAGAGATAATGACCATGTTAATGTTAATTATGAATTGGAACTACTCATTTATGTAAAACTAAGAAAGTAAATTTTAAGGTACTTACTTGTGGAGATTCTAACTTGGGGCGTGAGATTGGCCAATCTCACATGATAGCCACACCAGCGTCGACTAGGTAAACAAGAAATATAACTAATGAACCAGAGTAGCGTCGACTAGTTAAAATTAAACACAATGAGCCACAGTAACTTCGACTAATGAGCCACAGTAACTTCGACTAATGAGCCACAGTAACTTCGACTAATGAGCCACAGTAACTTCGACTAATGAGCCACAGTAGCTTCGACTAATGAGCCACAGTAACTTCGACTAATGAGCCCCAGTAACTTCGACTAATGAGCCACAGTAACTTCGACTAATGAGCCACAGTAACTTCGACTAATGAGCCACAGTAACTTCGACTAATGAGCCCCAGTAACTTCGACATGAGCCACAGTAACTTCGACTAATGAGCCCACAGTACTTCGACTAATGAGCCCCAGTAACTTCGACTAATGAGCCCCAGTAACTTCGACTAATGAGCCCCAGTAACTTCGACTAATGAGCCCCAGTAACTTCGACTGAGCCACAGTAACTTCGACTAATGAGCCCCAGTAACTTCGACTAATGAGCCCCAGTAACTTCGACTAATGAGCCCCAGTAACTTCGACTAATGAGCCCCAGTAACTTCGACTAATGAGCCACAGTAGCGTCTACTAGGTAAAAATGAAACAACCAACGAGCTATAGTAATTACCACACGAGATATCGAAGCATTGTTGCAAGGTACAATATACCTTTTACCTGACTCCCACCACCACTTGATTACTATTGTGGGAAGAGAACCTTGCGAGTTACCAATATACCCATGACAGTCTTCAAGAGGGATGTTGACAATAAAATTATTATACACATCATGATACAACCTGAAGGCAGTTCTCGAGCTGCACGGATGTGGTAATCACTTTTGCTTGCTTACACCGAGTACCAACAGCCTGACTGTATCCTTCCTTAGATTAAAGCTGATTACTCCTCATAAGAACATAAGAACATAAGAAAGGAGGAACACTGCAGCAGGCCTGTTGGCCCATACTAGGCAGGTCCTTTACAATTCATCCCACTAACAAACATTTGACCTACCCAATTTTCAATGCAACCCAAGAAATAAGCTCTGATGTGCAAGTCCCACTCAAATCCAACCCATCCCACTCATGTATTTATCCAACCTAAATTTGAAACTACCCAAAGTCCAGCCTCAATAACCCAAATATAGGTTTGGTGCTGTGCCATGATTACAATAATAATAATATACATAATAGTTTGTTAGAATTTGGAAACAGAGACACGAAAGTCATTTCAATTAATCTTTCTGAAGCAACTGGATAAAGTTGTCAACCAGTTGGAAAATTGGAGTGAAAGTCTTATCTGCAGAAACAGTGTCGATGATGAAGCGCGGGTTGAGCTCGATTCTTTGTGCATTTTATAGTTATTATAGATTTAAGCTTCATAAATGATTTAAAAAATATTGTAAAAACGCTAACCAGACATACACACATACACACACACACACACACACACACACACACACACACACACACACACACACACACACACACACACGAAGACAGGACTATGAAAACAACAAAGCAATGGTTAATACCATCGCAGAATCACGAAGAGGAGCCCATATGTCCAAAGTAACACTACTAATCATGGGAGATTTCTACCACAAAAAAATAGCCTGGGAGAAATGAGACCCATATGGAGAACCAGAAACGTGAAGAGTTACATAAGATGATGGAGATGGTAATGGAAAACCCTCTGTCAGGACATAGAGGACTCAACACAATGGTTTTTCAAACCATTCATCACAACTGTCAGACACTGCAGCATCATGGGATCTTGTTACAAAGAATTCTTCAACACTTGTTCAACCTTTGGACGAAGACCTACTTCGACTAGTGGATGGTACCACTATGACCCCGCCTCCGCCTGCTTCACCTCACCTCACTACAGTATATAAGCCACGTCTACGGCCCTATGCTGTACATTCTACAAGATTGATGGACTGAACACATCGACTCCAGGTTGATGAAGCCACTGTGTGGCGAAACGTTTCCTGAATAAAGATTCCCATATGCTGCATAAGTGTCTCAATCTTCAACTTGTCGGTTTTTCAAACCATTCATCACAAGAAGAGGGAATGAGCCTGCAAGACTGGATCTAGTATTCACCTTAAGTGCATCTGATACGGATGACAACATAAAGACTTCTGGATGACAGTACCTAATTTCAGATGCCACGTGGAATTAGACTATTAGGGAAAGGCTTGGAGGTGAGAAAAGAATAAATCAAATTTCAGAAAAAGGAAGTATTTCAGGGGAAAATGGAATTTCAGAATGCAGAATGATGGGAAAGAAAGCTTAGGTCAACGAATGAGATGGAATACATAGCTTAAGAGTGCCCAGAGGCAAAAGAGAATTTCCTACCTGGAGTCTACCTGGAGGGTATTCCGGGATCAACGCCCCCGCGGCCAGGTCCACGACCAGGCCTTCCAGTGGATCACGGCCTGATCAACGAGGGTGTCACTGCTGGCCGCACGCAGTGCAACATACGAACTACAGCCCGGCTGATCCGTCCCCCACTTAGGTAACTGTCCAGCTCTCTCTTGAAGACAACCAGGGTCCTAACAAAAAGAATAGAATGTAATGGTAAAAATGAAGAGGGTATGTGTGTCATTCGAAGGTGAAGAAAGGGAAGCACCAGAGCAAGGGAGTGGAAAGTGATTGACAGAAGAAAACAGGTAACCAGAAGAGTCATAAATTAATATGCAACGGCAAGAAGAGAAGCGGAGCGACAATCTGAAAATATCACAGCAACAAAATGCACAAGTCTGAATTGAAATTGCTTTACATTCTCATCAGAAAACAACAACAGTAAAAGACCAGGTAATAAGATTAAAAAAGGAAGGAGGGAAAACTCACGAGAAATGACAATGAAGTCATTGAGAAGCTGAAAAAAATTATTTACAGAGATGTTCAGAGTGGAGTCAAAGGGCAAGACGAGAGAATCAAAGGGAATGGGCCAAACAAAGGATACTGGATACTATACACACAAAAGAGGATGAGGGGAAAGAAACTTTGGATTAAGTCGGATACATGAGAATCAATGGAAGCTGACAAAGCGTCACCATGAATCCTGCAAGAGGGAGCAGAAAACATTTCTGAACCACTATCTAAAACCTACAAGTGAATGGATACAGGACAACTGACAGAGATCTAGAAAAAGAGAATGTAGCCTCAGTACTAACGAAAGGAGAAAACAGATAAGAAACGGTGACAGCCATGCTATGCAGGAATTAAATGCAGCAATTGGTAAGACAGTCGGTAGGACCAGGAGCTGAGACTCAGCTAATGCAACTTTATTACGTCTCTCTGTATATATTTTTTGCGCTATTTTACATTACCTGTGTTTACAAGCTAAGAACTTTTACCTACTTCAGTTCATTTAGAAACCTTCCCTAGCATTATGCGAATTAAATCACTATTATTATGAAACGCAAATAGGGAACAGGATGGAGGAGGAGGTCGAGCTAGCAGGGGGCCAGATTTCATTTGGCCAATTGACTGTACTTCATTAATGTTTATGTATTCTGTGAATATGCTCCCGACTCGAGTCATTCTAGGAATGAATTACTGTAGATGAAGTGGCGTTCTTGAGAACGGTACAGCCAGAGTGTAGTTGCTGTGTGTTGCCTCTCTTCGCTGTCTGCGAACTGGAGCTACTTGTGGAGGCTTGATAACATTGGGATTGTATGTAGCAGTAAGGCTACGCACATCTCTGCTGGTGAAGGCTTTGTTGAAATGATAGATCCATCTAAGCCGAGTCCAGGCTAGAGGTAAGTCGCCTTTGCACTGCTCACTCTCCTGGCCTGAAGTCGTGGATAAGACGGGCAATCCATGAAAATGGTGCATACTCGTGGTGAAAGCATACTTGCACTTAAAACAGAGGTTTGCAGCGTCTGTTGTCCAGCAGGTGCTAACTGCGTCATAGTGCTGTTAGCTCCTTGACTGCCTATCTTGCAAGATTTATCACGTGAATCTTTATGGACAATGTAGTCATATTTCACTCCTACTTTATGTCATCGCAGTGCTCTACCCTTTCGCTCGTTCTCGTCACTGTCCGCTATTAACATCATACTATCAAGAGACAGTCATCGTTTGTAAATTCCCAGAAACGAACATAACTTGCCATCATTTATTTCCGCTTGATATAGATGTAAGCTGGTGATTGGTGTGCCTGAGAGCTAAACCTCTCTTGCACATGTAAATGTTAGAGGACAGTCATCTGCATAGGCATAGGATTTGAGGACGAAGTGAAGCAGGTCATTGAAGTAGATGGTTCACAACAGTGTATCAGGCACACTTCCTTACAGAACACTGCCACTTAGTGGGTGACCTGTAGACTCTGCTCCGTTAAGAACTATTTTAAGAGCTCTATCTTAAAGTTAGTCAGTCATTACGGAGATATAATGTAGAGCCAGAAGCTCCAAGTGCTTCCAGCTTTTCCAAAGAGTTATTAGTGCCATATCTGGCCAATGTCCAGTGATTACATCAACCGTCTGTCTGTCTCTCTCACCCATCTCTTTCCCTGCCTTCCTCCCGTGATTCTCTTCCTCTCATGTCCTTCACATGACACACTTTGTTTAGCCTGCTCGCGGCTATCTCCCTTCACTCACAGTTCCACCAGGATTGAAGCTATTTTTTTCTCTTCTTGGCGAGGGCCCATAAATGTAGCAGATTTGAATGTAGTGCGAGTCAACTGCCGTAGACGTAGAGTAAATCACATCACTTCGCAACGTTATGATGATCCAGGGAAGACCGAAACATCATAGTCATATTTCAGGGGAGACCAAAACGTCGTAGTCATATTATGAGGGAAGATGGAAACGTTGCAGTCATATTTAAGAGAAGACCGAAACGTCGTAGAGTCATATTTTCAGGAAAGACCAAAACGTTGTTGAGTCATATTTCAGGGAAGGCCAAAACGTCGTCTGATTATTCATCTGCACTTTGTGGGAATATTGCGAATTGTTGCAATTCATATTTACATATTTTCGCTCAATTTTCTTCATTTATTGCAAAGTAATATTATAAATTAATGCAACAGGCAAAATGGAATTTAATTTTTGTTTTGGTTTGTTCTGCAAAGAATATTGTGACCATTTCTTAATTCGGTATTCTAGGTCGTTTCCTTTATTCCTCTTTGCGTTTCTGTCATTTTTTTTAAATATATTTCTCGTTTTTTTTTGTTCTCTCTCTCCCAATCTGCTTCTTTTCCTCCATTTTCCTTCCTACCCCGTCCCTTTCTCCTTACTTTCCTTCAGGATTTTATTGTCCCTATCATCATATCCCCCCCATGTTTATCTCTCTCACTCTCTTTCTCATCCTCTGGCCATCCCTCACCACCAACATATTTTCTGGATAAATACAATATTGATTTGCTGTCGTTTACCGTTCGTTCAACGACGTCACTCTTCCCTTTAACGAGACCTGTCGCTACAAACTAACGTAGCTCAATATTCTCTCCTCGTTCACAAGTTTCCAGTTTCCATAACCCATTTTAACCATATTTTCACTCATTTAGACTCCAATTTTTGATGGCCCTTCCCAGATTTAGCTTTTCCCTTTTCTGCCTTCAAAGAAAAGGGCGCACTAACTTCCCATTTTTCTTTTCCTAGATAGACTGGTTTTAGAAAGCTAACCTGACAGCGTGCCTCCTAACCTCAAGCAAATGCATCATAACGGTGCCCTAACAATGTGTTAATTGCATTCGTCTGGGAAGGAGTCACCTGATGCAGCTTCTATGACGGCTCGGTTAAGGGTGATCTGTTACCTGGAGGTCGTTCCGGGGGTCAACGCCCCCCACGACGCAGTTCTTGACCAGGCCTCCAGGTGGATCAGGGTTCAGGTGCCGTGGAGAATGTTGCAACATCAAAATAAGTTGATCGAGGTTAACAGTCAATACACAAATAACCCGCTTATGACGCCGTTTGTGTTCGATATAAAAATCCTGTTTTGATAAATATATAATCACGGCTTTGTGCCTTCTTGTTCTTTAACACCTTCTTGTTCTTTAACACCTTCTTGTTCTTTAACACCTTCTTGTTCTTTAACACCTTCTTGTTCTTTAACACCTTCTTGTTGTTGAACAGTCAATAAGATTAACGAGTTTGAAGTGAAATAAGACTAACTCGTTCAACACAACACTTTCTTACACTCGAGTGATAACATTCCTAGATGATGAGTATGTTATTTCTCTGGTGTTGTGGTTCATTGTAACGCTAATACTCACTGGGACTCTCCTCACAGCCCACAAAATCTGGCCTTTAAATCACCGGAAATCAAATATTTTCCATTTACCATATTTTCAGAAATGAGATACATATTCCATAATACATCACACACACACAATCAGTGAAGAGGCGGGGCCAGGTGCTGTGTATCGACCCCTGCAACCACAAATCTAGGTGAGTGTCACACACACACACATTTATATATTATACTATTATATTATACTATATATATTATAATTATATATATATATATTATTATAATATTATATATATATATTAGTTATATATCGTGCCTAATATGGTTAAAAATGCTTCTTAGCTAAAACTCATTTTAATTAAAGTCCCTTCTAAAAAAATTCTTATACGTTTAATGTATAAATTAATATTTTTGTACCAAAAGCACCTTAAAAAACTTACCTAACCTTATTATAACAAGTGCAATTTAATTTAGCCTAATCCAACTAAATATATTTTAGATACGTTTACAATATTTTAATAATAAACAAACACAATGAAATATATATTTTTCGTTAGGTTCAGAATGATTTTTGCAAAATTAATACACAAATTTTAGCTTGCCTTATTCGGCAAGAAGAGCGTTGCTGTTTAAGCCAAAATACAACATATTGTCCAGAGGCAGCCAAGCCTCATAATATATGTTTGCATCCATGGTAGAGAGGCAGCCAAGCCAGATCTAATTCAATCATCTCTCCCTCGGGCGGCAAGATGTCAGTATATAGTGTACTTCTTCATCTTATCCTCTTCATGTTCTCTCCATCACCACCTTCCCATCTTCCTTACGCCGTCATTGCATGTTCTCTCCATCAGTACTTTCTCCTCCCGATCATCTCTCCATCATTATCTCTCCATGTTCTCATCTCCTCTTCCATCATCGCCAAAACGGTTCTACCGTCTTCACCTTAAGGCGTGTCTTGAGCACACTTCCAAAAATGACCTCTTCCTTTCCTACCTCCTCTTCCTCTTCCCCTCCTCCAGACCTCCTGTCTCACCATTACCACTCCCCAACTCCTCCCCTCCATTCCAACATCCCTCCCCTCCATCAACCCTGCCAACAGACACCGCCATCTTCATCTTATAAGATTCTCCATTTGTTTTAATAAAAATCCTTCTCTCCTTCTCCCCTGCCACCTTTTCCCTGGTCGAATGAAGAGTAATTATCAAATTCCTTTTTCGTCAGGGGAAAATTTGGGTTGAGGGGACATTAATCAGAGTGATAGACACGTAGCTCACGCTGGCATCTTTTTCATCCCACGTCAGTCACACCGCCCCACACTTTCTCTCCCACAAAGTCTTACCAAAAACCTGTTGTTTTTGTGTGAGGATAACTTATTCGTAATTTACCTATTAATGGACATCAGGAGCAGGGCTCCTGATGCTCCGTTTCCAGTCAGGCTTAAAATAATAAGATACTATAAAGACCCCCCCCCTTCCTAATAGAAATAAGTCACTTTGACTTTTTGGGGGTTATCATAGATAATTTACGTATGTTATTATGTAATGAGATCATAGAAAACAGCAGAACAACCACTGTGAAAAAATAGTGAAATTTCAAGCGCTTTCGTGACTTTTCACATTGAAAAGTCACGAAAACGCTTGGAATTTCACTTTTTTTTTCACAGAGGTTGTTCTGCGTATATATAATGTGTGTGTCTATATATATATATATATATATATATATATATATATATATATATATATATATATATATATATATATATATATATATACACATTTACATATATATATGTCGTGCCGAATAGGCAAAACTTGCGATCTTGGTTTAAATAGCAACGCTCATCTTGCTTATAGGACAAGTAAAAAATTTGGTATGAAATTTTAAAATTATTATTTATTTATATATATATATTATATATATATAATGTAAAATATATAATATTTTTTTATATATATATAATATATATATTATATATTTATATATATATATTATTATATATAATATATTTTATTATATATTATATATGTCGTGCCAAATATGAAAAACTGGTAAATTTAGCAAGAACTCATATAAAATTAAGTCCTTTCTAAAAATTTCTCTTTACATTAAAGATATATTTTTTTCATTAATGTTAAGTAAAAATTTTTAATTTTGCCCCAAAAAAAATTTAGAAAACTTACCTAACCATTATAACAAGAACAATTTATTTTAGCCTAACCCAAAAAATATTTTTTTTGTTTTGTTAGAGTAATTTTTAATACTAAACAAACACAGTAAATTTTTTTTTCGTTGGGTTCGAATGTTTTTGGGGAAATTTTTGCTACAAAATTTTTTCACTTGTCCTATGGCAAGTGAGCTTTTGCTATTTAAGCCAAGATCGCAAATTCTGCATATTCGGCACGAATATATTTTTTTTAAAATATTTTTTATATATATATATATTATATATTATTATTATATATATATATATATTTTTATATATATACCAATGGTGTCTGAGTACTGTTTTTCTTTCTTTCTCTCTCTCTCTCTTCTCTTCTCTCTCCACCACACACACACACCACCCACACACACACACACACACACATCTCCCCGTTTCCTTCCTTTTTACTGAATGAAAATGGCTTTGAATTTCATTTGAAAACATTAGGGTAATTTCATTCCCTCTGTTGATTATGCAAAAATCCCCTTAGTGTTCTTGTGCCGAAAAAAAAAAAAAAAAAAATATCCCCGTGGTTTTTTACTTTTTAAAAGGGTTTTCTCTGTTTTGTCCCAGTAAAAAAAGGTATTTATTTTATCTGTTTGGGTTCTTGTTATCTTTTTTTTGGGGTTTTTTGTTGAGATAAAAATAAATGTATGCACAGGGTGAAGATTAAAATCTCTTCCCCTCTCTCTCTCTTCTTCTCTTTTCTCTCCCCCTCTCTTCTCTCTCTCTCTCTCAGTAAATCATTAAATAAAATTTTAAAATCAATTATTTCATTTGTAATACAGAATCGCTTGTACCTCATAATAAGCTCAATGTTCGTCAGGTTTAATACTTACCAATGGCAGACTCACATACCAACCCAGGAGGATACTCTGTCCCTGAATGTTAAATCTCTTTTCTTAATTAATACTCCCACAAGCTTATATTCACACCGTTGAATTTACAGGCTTATGAGCTATTGCCTTACCTCGCGTAATATAAAAACAAAGATACTATCTTAGATCGTGTGATACCAGAAGTCGACTAACACGTAGGTATTATCTGTGGTACACTACTTCACCTCGCCCCCAACCTCAGGATGACACCAATAACAGTGGACTAACACCCAGGTATCTGGGTGTTAGTCATAATACCGTAGCTGGAACAATTCATAAATAAAATTCACATTCGAAAAGTAGGTTCTGAAACATTCGGCCTATCCGGGACTGTCTGTAATTTGAACTGATAATGGTCCAGGTAGGGAGCGAAACGGTGTCTAAATTGTCATTTCGAAGTGTAGATTATTTGTGAATTGAACCCAGAGAAAAATTGGGGTTGCAGAGGGCACAATAAGGGAAAACACTATCAAATCCGTGGCTCCAGACATTCAACATCTTATAGAGATATCAACACCGCTGGGACAAGGTAGGAGTCTTCAAGAGGAACTGGACCAAATATCTTCACCATGTGCCAGATCAACAGGACTGTGATGGATATGTGGGCCCAGCGGCCACTTGCAGCACCAGGCCTGGTTGACCAGTCAAATACCAGACGAGGGGGCCCCCTGGGCCCATGGCCGGCGCTCAGGGTAAGGGAAAAAAAACCCTCGAACTCGAAGGTGTAACTTAGATGAGTTCCGCTAGTAAAAAGTGCAACAACTGATGTATGGAGTCTGATTCTAGTACCTATTACTGCTAAATCAATAGGGGCATGAGGTGTAGAAAACTAAACACTCAGGTACCATTCACTGTTAGGTAAACACAAGAAGGTTGGTGTCTAGAGCGCTAGTTGCCCATCTGTTTCAGTGAGAGTTACACTAGCTGTATGCTGTATGTCTCAGTGGATACTATTTACCTTGCAAATCCACATTAATTTGGGACCTCTGTAACGCTTTGACTACCGCCCACATCACAGGTAGGGAGGGGGGGTGACTACCGCCCACTTCACAGTATGGGAGGAGGGGGTGACTACCGCCACATCAAGGTTAATAGGAGGAAGGGGTGACTACGCCCACTTCACAGTATAGGAGGAGGGGTGATACGCCCCACCCATCACAAGGTATGGGAGGTGGGGGTGCTACGCCCCACATCACAGGTATGGGAGGAGGGGGTGACTACCGCCCACTCGCAGGTATGGGACGGAGGGGGGACTACCGCCACAGCACAGGATATGGGAGGTGGGGGTGACTACGCCCTCATCACAGTATGGGAGGAGGGGGTGCCTACCGCCCACATCAAGGTATGGGAGGTGGGGGGGTGACTACCGCCCCATCACAGGTACTGCGGGAGGAGGGGGTGACTACCGCCCACATCACACAGGTATGGGAGGAGGGGGTTGGTGAGGTGGACTACCGCCCACATCACAGGTATGGGAGGAGGGGGTGACTACGCACACATCACAGGTATGGGGAGGAGGGGTGACTACGCCCACATTCACAGGTATGGGAGGAGGGGAGAGACTCCCATACGTTTAGATTACAAAAATGAAGTTACTCTGCTTAACGAACAACAATTTTGGGCTTCTCTTTTAAGAGATGTCATGATGATGGTTGAAGAGTTTATCAACAGTTAAATTAAATGGTATCCTCCTTAACGATAATAGTAATTATTTATTATTATTATTATTATTATTATTATAACCGTTTTAGTCACTTAGTCTCAAACTAAGAACTTGCTCTGGTGCAGTGCTCAAGGAGGCCGAGGGAGATCTTCCTGAAAAATTGCTGTTTCACTTCTATAGCCATTTGAGGACGATTTTTGCAGCAGGCGAACGAGCGGCCAGCAGGTCAGCCTTGCTTGATTGCTGCTATTGTCCTCTACTGAATATCTAAGATGCTCTTTGACCAAGACCTAGCTGAGTTTTCGACACCATTGCTTCATCTTTTTTTCTCTCTCCTCCCTCTCTCTCATACATATAGTATATATATATATTTATATATATAATTTATATATTATTTATATAATTATATATATATATATATATATATATATATAGATATATATATATATAAATATATATATTAGAGAGAGAGTGATGAGGTTCGAAAGGAGAAGAGAGTGAGAGAGAGAGAGAGAGAGTGAGAGAGAGAGAGCGGAAGGGTAGGGGGGTCGGGCTAATGAAAGGCGGAGGGAAGGGTAAAGGGGAGATTTAGTGTGCGAGGGGGCTTGGACTCCCAGAAGCATGAGTGAGCGTATTTGATAGGAGTGAATGGGGATAAAATGGTTTTTATTACTTTGACGTGCTGTTGGAGTGTGAGCAAAGTAATATTTATGGAGAGATTCTGGGAAACCTGCAGGCCGGCCTTGAGTCCTAGAGATGGGAGTAGTATCTGCATTCTGAAGAGGGGTGTTTAATGTTGCAATTTTATAACTGTAGGGTAAAAGTACCCTCTGGCAAGGACAGTGATGGAGTGAATGATTTAAGTTTTTCTTTTTCGGCCACCCTGCTTGGTGGAGTCGGCGACTTGTTATATATATATATATATATATAGTTATATATATATATATTATATATATATATATATATATATATATATACAATACAATACAGGAGGGGGATGGTAAGCTTCAGCTTAAAGTTCTTTCACCATGTGTCGTGCGTATCAGGAGCTTTGGCAATGTTGCTCATCTTTATTAGAGTAGTCTAGAAACACTGACTTACAGAAGGAGGTGGCTAATTCCGTAAAAAAAGTTTAATAAAAAAGATTGTTAATTAAATATTTGGAACACTGTTCAACTTGATTCCAGCCTTTGAGAATCATCAGCTTTTTTAGCCAGACTTATAAAAAAAAAAGTCATTTACTAACCCCTGTAGTGAATACCAGTGCTAAAACACGTGTAGTAGTTAACATGGTGCATATGCAGGACTCTGCTGTATACACAGTATAGGAGTGAGTTGTTAGTTCGCCCTTGGGTGGGTCGAGGGTGACTACGCCCACGCGATAATATGTGTACCACCCATACGATGGATATAGGAATAATTACTCTCACGGATGAGTACGAAGGCGACTACCAACCACAGTGATGCGCTCGAATTGCTTCCGACTGCCGTCCACTGGCATGAGTACAGGAGAACAGAAGGAAAGACAGAGAGGGGAACAGAGATTCCACTTCCGTATCACTACCTCATCTGTCAAAGACAAGTTTGTTCAGCAAGCCTTTGTAGAGGGAAACACGTTTCGTCAATAAGAATGCCGTGAATTATAAGATATTTTAGTGTTTTTTATCGTTGTCATGAGATTATCAGGTAGAATCCCAAAATGTCTCTCTTTTCGCACTTCTCTGCCCTGCCCTCCCCCTCGTTCTCTGTCAACTCCCACATCATCCAATACACTTTGCCTCATGTCATTATCTCTCTCCTCTCTCTCACCAGCTTCTCCACTCTTCAACTAAGAGATTGCGACACTTTACTAGATGACAATCTCACTGCATTGACGCCTCGACCTGCTGGTGTTTTATTTGCCCCGTGTTCTCTCCTCTTCTTTCCAATGCCTTTTATTTCGTTCACACCTCTAAAAGCTCTCGTTTCTTGGCTGTGTTGAATGGAAAAGAAGCATGGTGCTAGAGGGAGATAGTACTGTGGAAAACGTTGCACTCTATGTAAAGTGTATTTAAATCATCATGCCTGGTGGTTTCTGTAGCAGGTTTATCTTTCTGTAGCAGGTTTATCTTTCTGTAGACAGGTTTATCTTTCTGTAGACAGGTTTATCTTCTCGTAGAAAAGTTTCTCTTTATGTAGGCTGGTTTCTCTTTCTGTAGGCAAGTTTCTCTTTCTGTAGGCAGGTTTATCTTTCTGTAGGCAGGGTTTATCTTTCTGTAGACAGGTTTATCTTTCTGTAGGCAGGTTTATATTCTGTAGGCAGTTTATCTTTCTGTGTAGACAGGTTAACTATTTCTGTAGACAGGTTTATCTTTCGGTAGACCAGTTACTCTTTCTGTAGGCAGGTTTCTCTTTCTGTAGCAGGTTTCTCTTTCTGTAGGGGACTAGTTAATCTTTCTGTAGAAGGTTTATCTTCTGTAGACAGGTTTATCTTTCTGTAGACAGGTTTCTCTTTCTGTAGGCAGGTTCTCTTTCTGTAGGCAGGTTTCTCTTTCTGTTGACAGGTTTATCTTTTGTAGTGGTTTATCTTTCTGTCGAACAGGTTTCTCTTTTCTGTAGCAGGTTTCTCTTTCTGTAGACAGGGTTTTTTATCTTTCTGTAGGCAGGTTTTCTTTCTGTAGGCAGGTTTCTCTTTCTGTAGAACAAGTAATCTTTTCTGTAGTCAGGTTTTCTTTCTGTAGGCAGGTTTTCTTTCTGTAGACAAGTTATCTTTCTGTAGACAGGTTTATCTTTCTGTAGGCAGTTTCTCTTTCTGTAGACAAGTTATCTATTCTGTAGACAGGTTTATCTTTCTGTCAGAAGGTTTACCTTTTGTAGACAAGTTAATCTTTCCTGTAGACAGGTTTATCTTTCTGTAGACAGGTTTATCTTTCTGTAGGCAAGTTAATCTTTCTGTAGACAGGTTCATCTTTCAGTAGGGACAGGTTTATCTTTCTGTAGAACAAGTTTAATCTTTCTGTAGAAGGTTTTATCTTTTTCTGTAGACAGTTTATCTTTTCTGTAGACAGGGTATATCTTTCTGTAGACAGGTTTTTCTTTCTGTCGACAAGTTAATCTTTCTGTAGACAGGTTTATCTTTCTGTAGACAGGTTTTCTTTTTGGAGGCAGGTTTATCTCTCAAACTTGTCGGTCCAGAGACCCGACAAGTTGAGAAGATAAATTTGACACGTGTGCAATGTGGGTATCTTTATTGAGGGAACGTTTCGCCACACATGGCGTCATCAGTCGATATTCACGTTGAATGGTGCGGATCTGTTTGAGATAATTGTCCCTCATCCCGGGAAGTGGATGTAATCAAGTTCCTGTCAGTCTTGTTTAAGTGAGGGGATCTGATTACATCAAACTCTCAGGATGAGGGACTGATTACATCGACTTCAGGATGAGGGGGTTGATTTACATCGACTCTAAAGGATGAGGAACTATTACATCGACTCTCAGGATGAGGGACTTATTACATGACTTTCCAGGATGAGGGGACTGATTATATCGGAACTCTGGAGGAGGGACTAATTACATCGACTCTCAGGTATGAGGGACTAATTACATCGACTTCAGGATGAGGGGACTACTTATTACATCGACTCTCAGGATGAGGCGATAATTACATCGGACTCTCAGGATGAGGGAACTAATTACATCGACTCTCAGGATGAGGGGACAATTACATCGACTCTCAGGATGAGGGACTAATTACAATCGGACTCTCAGGATGAGGGACTGATTACATCGTCTCTCAGATGAGGGACTAATTACATCGACTCTCAGGATGAGGGACTAATTACATCGACTCTCGGATGAGGGTTGATTACTTCGACTCTCAGGATGAGGGACTGATTGCATCGACTCTAGGATGAGGGACTATATTACATCGACTCTCGGTTGAGGGACTAATTACATTCGACTCTTCAGGATGAGGGACTGATTGATCGACTATCAGGATGAGGGACTATTACATCGTCTCTTCAGGATGAGGGACTGATAGCATCGACTCTCAGGATGAGGGATGATTACTCGACTCTCAGGAGGTTACATGCGTACAGGAGGTTGTTTCCCGGGGATCACGCCCCCGCGGCCGGTACATGGACCAGGCCTCCCGATGCATCAGGGCTGATCAACTATGGCTGTATGCTGGCCGCACGCAGATCAAACGTACGAGCCACGCCGCTGATCGGCATGACTTCAGGTATCTGTTCCAGCTCTCTCTTGAAGGCAGCCAGGGGCTTATTGGCAGTTCCCCTAATGCTTGATGGGAAGCTGTTGAACATTTTTGGGGCCCCGGACACTTATGGGGGTGTTTTCCATTAGTGTACCAATGTACCCCTACTTTTTATTGGGGGCATTTTGCATTTCGCCCTGCCCAGTCTTTTACTTTCGTAGGGAGTGATTTCTGTGTGCATATTTGGGACATTCCTTCCAAGAATTTCCAAGTGTAGATTATGATATATCTCTCCCCCTGCGTTCCAACGAGGTACAAGTCAAGTGCTTCCAAGGCGTCCAGTAGTTAAGGTGCTTGACAGAAACTTATACGGGCAGTAAAGGCTCTCGGTACACTCTCTAGACCTGCGATTTCACCTGCTTGAATGGAGTTGTTAAGTACAGCAGTATTCCAGCCAGAGAGAACAAGTGATTTGAAAAGGATCATCATTGGCTTGGCATCTCTCGTTTTGAAAGTTCTCATTATCCATCCTATCATTTTCTTTGCAACGTGCGATCGTGACACTGTTGTTTATCCTTGAAAAGTGAGGATCCTCAGACCCCTTTGAACATTATTTTTCCGCTCTATTTATGGCCGGAGTCAGTAGCATACTCTGGTTCTAGTTATTATCTCTCTGTTTTTTCCATAACGGAGTACAGTAGTTGGAATTTGCTCCTCATTGAAACATCAATATTTTACCGTTGCCCACTGGAAAACTTTGTGTATATCTTCTTGGAGGTTAAACCGTGTCTCAGAGATGACAGCCTTCAAAAACCTCATGCAGATCCTAGTTTCATCCGCAAAGGATGATAGGTGCTGTGGTGTATATCTAGTCTTGTCTGATCTGAGGATAAGAATAGATGGGGGCGAGTACTGTGCCTTGTGGAACAGAAGCTTCTTCTTGGCAGCCTCCGATTTAACTCTGTTGACCACTACTCTTTGTGTTCGATTTGTTTTAGGGAAGTTGATGATTCCATCTCCCCACTTTCCCAGTGATTCCTTTAGCACGTATTTTTGGGCTATCACGCCATGATCGCATTTGTCAAATGCTTTTAGCAAAGTCTGTTATATTACATCTGCATTCTGATTTTCTTCCTGTTCCATCCAAGGCCATGTCATAGTGATCAGTAGTTGTGAGAAGGCAGAGGACTGCCATGAACCCATTGTTGCCCTGGATTGTGCAGTTTTTGGGAATCCAGCGTTATTTGGCGATCCGGCTTCTTAGCACTCTTTCAAAGATTTTTTTAATGTGGGGGACGTCAGAGCTATTGTTCTATAGTTCCTTAGCTAATGCTTTGCTGCCACCTTTATCAGTGGGGCTATATCCGGTTGCTTTAATTGACTGGGAATTTCACCCAGTCCAAGCTCCTCATCCATAGTGTACTAAGGGATGCGAGAGGGGGTTTCTTGCAGTTCTTAATGAAAACAGAGTTCCACGAGTCTGGGCCCGGGGCAGAGTGCATAGGCATGTTGTCAATGGCTTTTTTCGAAATCTATCGGAGTTAGGGTAATGTCGAAATCTGGCATACATTTATGGAGTTTTGAGGCTCATTCATGAAGAAATCATTTGGGTCGTCGATCCTCAGACCGATTAGTGGTTCACTAAACACAGAGTCGTACTGGGATTTCAATATTTCACTCATTTCCTTGTTGTCATCTGTGTAAGTCCCATCCTGTCTGAGTAAGGGCCCGATACTAGATGTGGTATTTGTCTTGTTTTTGGCATATGAAAAGAAATGTTTTGAATTTCTTTCATGTCACTAATAGCTTTAAGCTCCTCCTGCCTCTCCTGGTTCCTGTAAGAGTCATTTAACTTAAGTTCGATAGTTTCCACTTCCCTGGTCAGCGCCTCCTTCGTGTATCCGATATTCTAGCACTCCTGAGGAGCTCAGTGATTCTTCGTCGTCTTCTGTAGAGGGAGCGTCTTTCTTAGGGAATATGCCTAGAACATGCTTCGGCTGGCCAGGAAGTTGATCCTTCAAGGCACTGGTTTGATCCATGTCATTTAAGACACTTTCCCAACATGTTTCGTTTAGGACATGGTTTACCTGGTCCCAGTTGATGTTCTTGTTATTGAAGTATTTTGTGAAGACACCTTCACAGGTACATGCATTCTGCTGATCAGGACCCCTATGCATGTACGTCTGGGACTTCGATTAGGTTGTGATCGGAATTAGTTGTTTTTTATATTCTTATGTCTTTTATTAGGTCCTCTTTTATTTGTGAAGATAAGTCAAGTGCGTTTTCTAGTCTTGTTGGCTCCACTATCTGCTGGCTTAAGGTGTGTTTTTCGCAGACTTAGTAGCTCATGTGTGTGACCTTTCATCTGCGCTACCTCCGGGGATTGTTTCAGCTGTAACATTATTTGCTACATTCTTCCATTTTGTATGCCTTAGGTTGAAATCACCCAAGCAGTAAGATGTTTGGGGATGGAGCTGGAAGGTTTTCCAACAGTAATCAATTTTCAGTAGCTGTTCCTTGAACTGTTGTGAGGTTGCATCTGGTGCTTGTATACAACCACAATGACTAGGTTTTGGTTCTCGATCTTTATTGATAGAACTTCAACTACCTCATTTGTGGTGTTCAGCAACTCCGTGCAGATAAGGGACTCTTTGACATACAGGCCAACCCCCCCTTGTTGCCTGTTTTTTTCTGTCGCATCTAAAGAGGTTGTAACCACTTATCCATATTTCACTGTCAAAGTGATCTTTTGTGTGAGTCTCTGTGAAGGCTGCAAACATTGTATTAGACTCCTCTAGAAGTCCACTGATAAAAGGTATTTTGTTGTTGGTGGATGGCTTAAGGCCCTGTATATTAGCAAATATGAACGAGGTTGTATTCTGTGTTTGTTGGGGGGATTTTGTTATTGGCATCAGTAGTTGTAATTCTGGAGGGCCATGGGTGGCCACTGGCTGCGCCTCCAGTCCAACAAGGCTCCAAGGTGGTGGACTATTTTTATTTCCTTCCATTTTCTTTTTCCGTTTCCTGCCACAAAAAATCACCTGGAGTTGGGTTGTCGTAGCTACTATTGTTTGTCTTGTGGGGTCTGTGCCTCCTGGTCCCTTTTTAGATGGTATGCAGAGCATCGATGTTTGTAACACTGCTTCTGGAGGACCGAGGAGTGGCACATTTTTGAGTGAAAGAAAGTACAGGAAAAGAACGACACACTCCTTTAGACAGGAGGTCGCTACATTTTTTGGGGATGCTCAAAGTTGCATGTCCCATTTTTTTTCGTTATTCCATGCTTACAGATGCCCCAAGCATAATATTTAGCACAAATTCACCTTTGGTTGAGAATTGTTGGGGGTGTGTTGTCAATTTCTGCAGGTTCTGGGCTGCACTATAATCCTCAGTATCCAAGCCAGGGCCACCCCGTCCTGGATTCCATCTACTTTCCCCAGTAGAGGAAGAAGGAGGAGACGCCTCTCCAACATCTGTACTGTGGGCCACGGTCTTGTGCAATGATGGTTGTATATTTGCGGTTTTAGATGGTTGTATATTTACTGTTTTTGTGGTGGTTTTGGTAGTGACCCTAGGAGAGTCTGGCGTGGCAGTAAGGCTGGGTCTGGGTCAGCACTGGGGCCGGGGGCTGGGTCTGGGTCAGCACTGGGGCTGGGGGCTGGGCCTGGGCCAGCACCAGCACTGTGGGTATTAGTGCTATGACTGGGGGATGGGTCTGGCTTAGCACCATGTGGGTGACTAGATAGTTTCGAGTCATCTGTTGTGGAATGGACATTCTGCATTCTGCATGAGGGACTGATTACATCAAACTTCTGATCTTCACCATTCAACTGTTTACTGGACTGATGAGGCCACTGTGTGGCGAAACGTTATGCGCTGGGCGAAACGGCGCCGCTCAACAAAAGCTTCTTCTGTACCTGTCTTGTCTTCATTGCTATTTTTCGTCATTTCTTTAACTTGTGATTCATTTTATGTTTACTAGGGATTTTTTTTCTTTATCTCGACTTTTTTCTTTTGTATTTCTGTCTAATTTCAATGTTTTTATCCTTATATTCCAGGTAACGTGTCAATCTTCCCTCTTCCTTCTCTGTTTTCACGCCACACGTCTTGTTTCGCTCACCTAAACGCGTCTTACGTCACGTTTCTGTCACCAGAATATGTCACACGTCTTGATTTTCATACCAGAACACGTCACAAGTCACGTTCCTCTCACCTAAGCACGTCACAAGTCATGTTCCTCTCACCTGAACACGTCACAAGTCATGTTGTGGAGAGAAGAATTAAGAACTAAATATCACGTTAAAGAAGAAGGAAGAGAAAGGGAAGAGAGTAAGGAATAGAGACAGACATACACGAATGCGTGGAATGCAATTCTTTATAGACAACGTTCGCCCATACAGTGGACTTTTAAAGCCACGAACCGTTGCCAAAGGAGGGAGGAGGGAGGGGAGTAAAGAGAAGGTTGTGGGAGGGAGAGAGATGTGGAGGTAGCCAGGAGGGAACTAGGAGTGGGAGGGAGGAAAGAATGGTGGGTAGAGAGAGGAAAGGGCGAGGGTGAGAGAGAAAGAGGAGTCAGGGTAGAAAGGGGGAGGAAAGAGGGGAAAGAAGAGTGATGAAAGAACTGATGATGGAGGGGGAGGGGGGAGGGAGGGGGAGATGTAAAGGATGGAAGGGATAAAGGGGAGAGTGAATGGATGGTAGATGTCACCACCTGGACATCTACTCTCAGCATCGACCTCCAATACCTTTTCTTTTTTTTTTTTTCCACGTTGCCCTGACAGTGTTTACCTGGCCCGAGGCGACGTGAATGGGTGCTATTGTGTTTGTGACTCAGGTAGCTGGCGTGCGTGCGAGTGTATGTGTGTGTGTGTGTGTGTGTGTGTGTGTGTGTGTGTGTGTGTGTGTGTGTGTGTGTGTGTGGTCTAGTAAGTGCCACACTAAGGGCTTCAGTGCTTCCTACTTTCATAGATGAGTTTTCATTTTCCACTGCTGGCCCCTTAATCCTACTTCCCCCCCCCCCCCCTCGCCAATGTACCCACGTCCACTCTCTCCTTACCTAAGAATACCATAATGTATGTGTGTTTTTAATGCGTTTTTTGTGTGTTTTTGTGTATGTGTTTAGTCCGCATGTGTGTTTGTTGGAGCGCATAAAGTATATAAGAGGTAAATGTGTCGTGATGGAGGATTTGGTGAGGACATGTAGGGTAGGGTAAGGTTAGGTAAGTTAGGGTAGGGTACAGTAGGGTAAAGAAAGGTAGGTTACGTTAGGGCAGGGCACGGTAGGGTAAAGTAAGGTATGTAAGGTTAGGGTAGGGTTGGGTATGGTTTGGTAGAGGGGGGAGGGTGGTGGGTTGATGATGGGGCAAAGGTTAGGGAAAATTATGGTGGGATGAGGCAGGAAATATGAGAGGGAAGGGGAGTGCTGAGCAGAGAAACTTGAAATTCTGTATGTAATGTGTTCTCTTGGTGATGAGAGAGAGAGAAATAGGGAGGGAATGGGGCCAGTCGTTACCATGAGGAGGCAGATTGAAAGTCTAGAGCGAAACAATGCCTATCGCTTATAACAATGTGTTTCTACCATAGGTACCTAATGCCGAATCATACACGCAGAGTAGACAGTAATTTCAGAGGGAAGGTGAAAGAGAGAGAGAGGAGAGAGAGAGAGAGAGAGGTGGTTTACAAAGCCAGAGCGGGAAAAGGGCCAAAATGCCCTTCAATACACCATCACAATGGCTACGTCTGAAGTTCGTAATGAATGCTTCCTGGGTTCATGTCATTTTGAATCTGTCTAATGAAGTATGTCTTTAGAAGGCGGTGAAGAGAGTGGAAAGAGGGTGTTCGAAGGAAGAAAGAAGGGAGCTGCAGAAGGTTTTCCTAAAGGGAAGGAGAGCACTTGGGAGAGGTGGCTTCCTGAAGGAAGAAAGGAGGGAGCTGCAGAAGGTCTTCCTGAAGGAAGGAGAGCACTTGGGAGTGTGCATTCCTGAAGAAGAAGAGGAGGGAGCTGCAGAAGGTGCTTCCTGAAGGAAGGAGAGCACTTGGGAGAGTGCTTCCTGAAGGAAGAAGCAGAGAAGGAAGATGTGTAAGAGAAGTTTTACTAAGGAAGACGGATGGTCGGAAGAGAGAATTCCCTGAAGGGCGAAGGAAGAAACAAGCGTTCTTCTTGCAGGAGGCAGAGAAGCAGGAGAAGGAGGAGCGTGTTTCTTACCCTCCTTTCAAAATAAGTGTTCTTCTCTTCCTTGTTTAACTTGTCAGGATCTTTTACGTCGTCGATGTAAAAGGAGATATTGCTTTTAAATTTAACGTCATTAGACGCAGCGCCACGTTCAGACACCTTCAGCTCGACAACTGACGACCTCCAGCAGCTACTGAAGTTTCCTTACACAATGGTATGACCTCCAGCAGCTACTGAAGTTTCCTTACACAATGGTATGACCTCCAGCAGCTACCGAAGTTTCCTTACACAATGGTATGGCCTCCAGCAGCTACTGAAGTTTCCTTACACAGTGGTATGACCTCCAGCAGCTACTGAAGTTTCCTTACACAATGGTATGACCTCCAGCAGCTACTGAAGTTTCCTTACACAGTGGTATGACCTCCAGCAGCTACCGAAGTTTCCTTACACAATAACATTAAGACGACTTAGACACATGTACAACACCTGGCTATCTTTATCAGCAGACGTCTACAAATAAAGATACCCAGATGTTGCACATGTGTCTAATTATTCATCTTGTCGGTACTTCATATCATTAAATATACAATGACATAATGTCCAAAATATGAACTTCAGCAGGAGAGGAGTTCCCTGTACATCCCAGCTGGCAATTTTTCACAACAGCCGGCCAAGACACAGGTAGTATCAACTTCCGCCGCTAGGTGAGCAGACGCAACAGTGGAGTAAGGAAAACCTGCAAGTATTTTTTGTCAGGCTGGAGAGGAGAAAATCAGGGAAGGGTGGAGAGGGAATGGGAGAGAAGGTAGCAGAGAAGGATGGGTCCAATGAACGGTAGAGAAATGGAAAGGAAGGAGAGGAACGGGGGAGAATAGAGGCAGAGAAGGGAGCGAGGTTGAGAGAGGTGAAGAGAAGGGACAGAGGGAAGAACGGGAAAACGGTGAGAGGGGAATGGAGAAGAGAACGGTATGGAACGGAGAGGGGTTAGCAAACGAAGGAGCTGGAAGGAGAAATTAAAAAAAAAATAGGGCAAGGAAGGCTGAATAGAGAATAAAAGATAAAGCCACACCAAGGAGCCGGGTTTAATAAGGGAGGAGACAGACAGGTAGAGGAGAGAGGGAGGGAATTAGGAAGAGGGAAGGAATTAGGAAGGAGGGAGGATGGAGTATCGTATACTAAGTAAACAAAAGGAATAGATATAAGGAAGAAAGTTTTTCGACTAATTTTTTTTTTTCCCCTTTAAATCCTATAATAATAATAAATAATAATTAATTATTAATTATTATTATTATACGATGATGGGGTCCACTTCTAGTTTAAATTATAATGATTATTAGCATTTTTATTATTAATCTGAATATCACAAACATAAAATATTTATATAAAAAGCAATAAAACCACTCTGAAAGATTCTTTACATCATTTAAATGCTCGAACATGCAGGTCACAACAGCAGAAGATAAATGTAACTTTTTAACCTGTCACCCCCGAGGTGCTGCATGAACCTTGCAGTTTTAGCGCTTACCAATGCATAGAGAGAGAGAGAAGGGGAGAGATAAAAGTTAATAACCGGAGAGTGGAAAAAACTCTAAATTGTCTGGATACAACGAGAAACTTAGAGTGAAAGTTCAGCCATTGTGGGTCCAGTAATGTCACTCATATTATACGCTTAAGTTCTCCCAATACAAGTTTACGACATTTTTCAGGAGAAGAGAGTGAGAGAGAGAGAGAGAAGAGAGAGAGAGAGAGAGAGAGAGAGAGAGAGAGAGAGAGAGAGAGACGAACTGTCTAAATCAGCCTAGAGTTTATTATCAAGGCTAGTGAGTCAAGAGCAATAAAGAGCTAGATATAGATAGAGAGAGAGAGAGAGAGAGAGAGAGAGAGAGAGAGAGAGAGAGAGAGAGAGAGAGAGAGAGAGGCAGGGATTAAAGAGAGTCTTTCAGTAAAATGCTCTAACATTACTGTTTTCTGTTCTCTGAAGCTGTTGTTGCATAACAGCTCCGGATAATTATTAAAACGGAAACAACATGTTGTTCTTGTAATTATAATGTCCATTTAATGCTGTTATCCCCGGCTGTAACTCTATAAAAACACGTCTGTTTGGGTCTGCTGGCTTAGCCAACTTTTAAATAAACCTTAATCACCTGAATTATAATTAATATAATTGGCCGTTTCTGGTACAAGCAGCAATGAATTTCAAAGGAGGTCGAGATGTCATTAAAATTTTTTTTTTTTTTAAATTAATTGCCTCGTTAAAAAATATTATATTTATTTATTGTATGCAGTTATTTACAGCTTTTAGTAAATGAAAAAAAAAGGAGAAGTAAAGTTAGGAACCCTTAACCTAACCTTGTAGAACCCTGCGAGAGAGAGAGAGAGAGAGAGAGAGAGAGAGAGATAAACCAACACAGGCAACAGACTTCCAGACGACAGTAATTTTCAGAGAGAAAGAAAAGCCATTCAAGACTAAGTTTTTATTTTCACCATTGTTTTGTCTCGGACCAGCTTAATCAAGTCTGAATATAATTGTTCGTCCTTGACTGGTGCTCGTCTCAACGACCCGTCAGCAGTTGTTGTTCTCTTAGAAGCCCCTGTCAGCAGTTGCTGCTCTCTTAGAAGCCCCTGTCAGCAGTTGTTGTTCTCTTAGAAGCCCCTGTCAGCAGTTGCTGCTCTCTTAGAAGCCCCTGTCAGCAGTTGCTCTCTTTTAGAAAGCCCCTGTCAGCAGTTGTGCCCTCTTAGAAGCCCCGTCAGCAGTTGCTGCTCTTTTTAGAAGCCCCTGTCACAGTTCTGCTCTCTTAAACCCCTGTCACATTGCTCCTCTTAGAACCCCCTTTCACATTTTTTTGCTTTTCTAAAGTTTTTTTTTCACATTTTTCGCCTCTAGAGGCCTTTCACATTTTCCTGCTTTTCAGACCTTTCACATTTTTCCTCTTTAAGCCTTTCCAGCAGTTTCTGCTCTTCTAAGGCTCTTCTCAGCATTTCTGCCTTCCAGATGCTCTTCTCAAGCAGTTTTTGCTCTTCTAGGTGCTTTTTTCTGGGCCGTTTCTGTTCTTCTAGATCCCTTTTCCAGCATTTTATTCTCTAGACACCCCATGAACAGCCCTGTTCTTCCAAATACCTACAGTTCCTGCTCTCAAATAGTATGCATCTTTCCAACTCATGGCAGCTAGTAACAGCTGGTATAAGGTGCAAACTGAGGGGCATGAAGTATACCTATTTTAAAGAATCTAATGTATTCAGGAATAAACAACATACACCTACCTTTTAAAACCCTACCCCCCTTTCCCATCCCCTACTTTTCCCCAAATTTTTCCATCCTTACCCACCCTTCCCCCTTCCCCATCTTACCAAAGCTCCGGTCAGAACCTGTATACTTCTTCCTGCTCAATTCATGTTTTTAAAGAGGCTTTCACGCAGTTCCCCTCCCCACAAGCTACTGTCAAAGTTTCTACTCTCCTAATACTGTCAGCAGTTCCTGCTTTTCTGGGCATTGTTGTCAGGGTTTCTACCTCCAAAATTTTTTTTTTTTAAAAAACAACACTTTTCTCCAAACATTTTCGAACAAAGCCCGTCCCCAACAGCAAACACAAAATCGTCCTCAAACACACAACACAAATCATTTTTCAACAGCAAAGTCATAAACCCCCCCAACATTCCAATGCTAGAAAATAATATCGATATCACATGACATTTCACCCTTTAAAACAGCCCCAACATCAAACCCCAAACATAGACGCAAAATCATTACAACCAAGCACCCCCAACAAAACATCAACAGTCCTCCAATATCAACAACCCCGAACAAAACACTAACAGCCCATACGAAACTCTCACAAGAGCACTCACACCCTAACAACGACATCAACATCCCACTAAAAATCAACAACCTTATCATCCCCACCCCAAACATAAACACCAACCCAAAAAATCCAGCAAAAACCCTCTGGTCTCCCGACGAAAAAAAAAATAGATATTTGTACAGCATTGGGCAAAAGAAAGCAAATTTTGGGGGAAAATTTATTTTGGCTAGAAGCCCCGAGGAAGAGAGGAGAAGAAATAAGTTTTGTCCACGCCAGGGCACAGATAGGGCGAGGGGCACGCCCCCTCAAAAATTTTTTCCGGGTAAATGGAAGAGCGGGAAATTTGCCCTCCATCGTTTCATTTTTTTTTTTCCCAAAGACAAAAGTTTACTTTGTTGACGAACGAGATGAAATTCATTTACTTCAGTAAATTTATGTATATGTTTTTAATACAATAATACAATCTTTTTGCTCAATTTATTGTTTGTTTTGTTTGGTAGTTTCTCAAACTGAATCATTTTACATTTTGGGTTCATTTTTGAAGATTTAAAAAAAATCATAATACCATGGCTTAACAATACCATGGTTGGAACAAGTCACAAGTGACCTATATTTTTTGGAGGACAACATTTTTTTTTTAGTAGGCTGCACGCTGGTTCAAAGGGACTCGAGGGCGTTACGTTTGCAAATTGACTTAAGACTTCCAACCGCATCCAAATTCCCCGCTCATACATGTTTCCCTGCTCACCACTCATTCCCCCTACCAACCCCACCCACTATCCTCCAGGCTTTTCATTCCCCCCCCCCCCCATCCCACCCACCGTCCACCCTTTCCCTACCCACCACTAACCAGGGGCCAGCTGAGGGAATTGCACGACATGCCCAAGCAATGCCTCCTCTCACCCACTTTTGTCCATTTTGTGCATAAAGTATCTGCACTTGGGACTCCACAGTGTTTTAAAGGGCTGTGTGCCACACCAGATTCTTCACTGCAAAGAGCAGGAAATTCGTGTGCCACAGCCAGTTTTTTACAGAAAATGCATGTTAAAAAAAATCAAAAGGGGAAGAGAACAGAAAAGCATATACGAAATACTAGTTTTAAAATTTATATATATAAAAATATATAAATATATATATATATATAATATATATATATAATATATATATATATATATTTTTATATACTCCCTTACCCATTTCTACTTTGTATTGGACTGAATGAAGCCACGGTGGCGAAACTTTTCCCAGAAAAGTTTTCCTAATATATATATATATATATAAAAATATATATATATTTAATATAAATATATATATATAATATATATATATAATATAAATTTTTATTAAAACCACGGACGAGCGGTATTTAATCTATAACAACACTGCGATTTCCGAGACTCAAAACCCCCATGTTGTTTTGGCCCGCCTCATGTGACGAAAACACATAAGCCAACTCACGGGACCACCAAATCCATAAGAATCACCACCCAGCAAGCTAGTTTTTTAAAACCGTATCCGAGACATACGGTGGTGTGGGTCTTCACAGCTAATTTCATTCTACTTCCCATTTGATGTACTAGCCCCCACGAGCATATATACGTACTGTAATCCCGGACGAGCGGGTTAGACGTCAGGTGATCATCGCTTACCATGAGTGGGCCAAAACGACATGGGGTTTGAGTCCTCGGGTAGTCCCCATGTTATTAAATTTCCACTCTCCATGGTTACAATAATTTATATAAATATAAAATTTATATATATATATTAAAATAATATATATATATAATAAAATATAAGAGGAGAGTTGGAAAAAATTTACATTTATAACACTGGAAAAATGCGGGAAAATTACGGAAACCCCTCTACTGATTTTACATGATGACTTTAATATAAGCCTTGCGTACCCCGCAAACCCTTTAAAGAACAAAGTACAAGATCTGTGATCCCACACTAACACTTGGTCCACACTAACACTGTGGGCCTCACTAAATCTGTGATCCTACACAACATCGTGGGCCCACACAACATAGGACCCTACACTAACATCTGTGACCCCCCTTCTAATCATTTACGTGACCTTCCCCACTTCCAACACGATCCCCTTTTTTACTGTCAATAACTTGTCCCAAATCAATGAACAGTTTTTTGTTTTTTATAAATTTCTTTCAAAAATTATACACTACCCCAAATACAATTTCCACTTTTTCTAAATACAAAATTACTAATTATAATGATTATTATTTGGTACCCAAATACAAGGATAAACTTTTTTGTACAATTTTTGCACGTTATTTTGACATTTTAAAAACACAAACGCAAACATTCAAAAAACAAACCCAAAATTAAGAATCCACAAAAATTTGAAGAAAATAAGATCACTGCACCAAGGAAACCTCTTAACGCCCAAAAAATATCTTTAACTACATTACTTAATGTAAGACAAGGTGAGGAATGGGGGCTTGTACAAACTTCACTACTTCTGTCATTTTTTTCCCCTCAGCAAGATGTAGCCTTCGTGTAAGAAAAAATTCCTCGAAAAATCTGCTTGAAAAAACTTGTATATACACTCCTGAGGGGAAAATTTTAGAGGACGGGGCCAAATTTCCCAAGTTTCGAATTTTGTTGTTAAAATTGCACCAGTAGGTGTAGGGATTGTTTGTTTTTTTGTGTTTTTTTTGTGTTTGGATTGTCTTTTCTTATTTGTCCCCTGGTACTGTCCTTTTGTTTATGTCTGTTTTTCTTTTTGTGCCCCTGTCAAAACCGTCTGTCTGCTCGGTTTTTTTTTGTAAAATCAGTGTAAGTAAAACCATGACTTAATTATAATTAATTTAATTAAATCCCCATCACGAAAGGGCGTGAGGCATGAAAAACCGCTATCCTGTCGAGTGAATAGCTTTTAACCTTTCCCTTTTTCACTCACATGACAACACGGGAGACCTTCATGGGTTTAATGAAAAATAGTATCATTTCGGTCTGGGTTTTTTTGACTCTCTAACCGCGGGTTCTTTTCCCCACCCGGTTAGGTTTTGCAACATATGTTTTTTAAAATCCCCACCACACCATTTTAAAAAATTCCCCTAAACATCTGGAATATAGAAGTCACATTGACAATTTATTGAACTCCATCAAAAAGGGTCATTTGATTTGCTGAGTTAAATTTATTGAAAAAAAAACAAGGCTAAATTTTTAAAACTTTTACCAGAAAAAATCAAAATTTTAAACAAAATTTCAGATCAGGAAGCTTAGTAAAAGTTTGGCACCTGGGGGAAAATTTTAAATTAGACCAGTGGCGTGGGCAAGTGCAGGTGGGTGTTCTTGGTTTTTTATACTCTAAGTATTCGACATCTTACCCGCATGTCACTCCTCACCAGCTAAACATAAAAAGGTTACAACAAGCCATATTTTTAAAGAGGTGGCCGGTTAAACCGTGGGAAAGGCCCGGGCAATGACCAAAACCCAGTGCGGGGCATCATATGACTAAACCCGCGCAAGAAACTCTTGTCCTGTTTTTCCCACGAACCCCTTTCACCCACCTACCTCAGCCACTACAGCACGGGTTTGGCCAGAAGTGACCCGCACCCAGAATGGGCCCATCAACCACTCTAGAAATCGGTCGGTTTAAGTGGGACTAAGGGCCTCTTGACTTCAAGTGGAGGGTTTGGTTGCATGAGGTAGTTACCCATTTTTTAGAACACTCCAAGAAACGGGCCCTCTCACCCCATAACAAACTCATACAGCTGATCTACTTCTCTTACATGACTTATTTCTGGCATCGAGTATGTTCCATTTCCCTCTAAAATACTATTCACTTCAATGTGAAGTTGTTTTAACTGTGTACAAAATTTAGGCTGGGAACATAAGTTAGACTATAACATTATTTCTCTATTATTTCCTGGTCTGACTGAACTCTGCATTAAAAGGCATAATTCATGCCTTCATCCAGTCATCGATTAAAAAAAAGGGAAAAAAGATCCCTTTCAAATGAAACTATTTAAAAAATTATTATCACATTTTAGCTTCCTCCATTCAGGGGTGCCCCTCACTCGGGGGGCGATCCCTTGAAGCCTTTCATACCATGGAAGAACAGACTTTATTGGCTGTCAAAAAAAGATACAAAACTAGTCAAAAAGAAATAAAAAGTCATGAAAAATATATATAATCCCATTCGGAAAAGGGAAACCCAAAAAAAAACCCCCCCACTACTCCGTTATGGGGAAAAATGGGGGAGATAATAAATAGAACAGAGTATACTACTGACTCCCCATACAAAGAGCGGAAAAATAAAGAAGGGACCGGGGGTAGTAAGCTGAGGATCTCCACTTTCAAGGATCAAACAGCCCACGCACGTGCAAAGAAAAGATAGGTGGGTAAAGAGAACTTTCAAAACGAGAGATGCCAAGCCCATGATGACCTTTTTAAATCATTTGTTCTCTCTAGGGGGAAAAACTGCTGTACATTAACAACTCCAAACAAACATGAAATCGCAGACTAGAAGTGTAAAAAGATCCTTTTTCTGCACGTAAAGTTCTGTCCCAAACACCTTAACTACTGGAACGCTTGGAAGCCTTGACTTGTACTCGTTGGAACGCAGGAGGGGAGATATATCAAAAATCTACACTTGGAAAAACTTGGGAAAGGGAAGGTCCCAAATCTGCACACAGAAATCACTCCCCACGAAAGTAAAAAAACGGGCACGTTGCAAAATGCCGCCAATAAAAGTAGGGCGCCTTTTGGGACACTAAGAGAAAACACCATAATTCCGGGGCCCAAAACGTTTTAACAGCCTCCCATCAAAACATTTGGGGGAAATTTCCAAAAACCCCCACTGCCTTCAAGAGAAGCGACAATACCCAAAGTCAGTGCCGGGGTCAGCCGGCTGTGGGTCGTACGTCGGACTGCGTGCGGCCAGCTAACAGCCTATTGACAGGCCCGATCCATCGGGGGGCCGGTCATGGACCGGCCGCGGGGGGCGTTGACCCCGGAATAAACCCCCGGAATACAATACTAAATAAAAAAATCCTAATTT
>NC_069435.1:21830956-21846520 GCF_026875155.1 Cherax quadricarinatus | reverse complement strand
GGTGAGAGAGTCTAAAACCTTTGGGGTAGCTTTTAAAGAGATTGGGATAAGTATATGAGTGGTTTAGAAAGACACGTAAGCAAACACTATAACATATTTATTAGAAAACGTTTCGGTCCTGGGACACTTATAGTGTTTGCTTACGTGTCTTTCTAAACCAACTTGTCGGTATTTATTACCAAGGTTTACACCAAGTATATGAGTAGATCTCCTGCAGTGTTCCTCCATTCTTATGTTCTTATGTAGGATAGCGACGAAGAAGTTTCTTGGCAAGATTGAACATTAAAATGGTATAAAATACCGACAGGTTGTTAGGTAAGACACATATGCAACAGTTAGGTATCTTTATTATGAAACGTTTCGCCTACACAGTAGGCTTCTTCAGTCAAGTACAGAAAAGTTGATAGAAGCAGAAGATACTTGAAGACGATGTAATCAGTCCATCACCCTTAAAGTTTAAGAACATAAGAACATAAGAATGTAGGAACACTGCAGAAGGCCTACTGGCCCATACGAGGCAGGTCCTTATCAAAACGACATCTACCTAAAGCTACTCAAGAAACAACTCCTGCACCCCCCAACACCAATCAAACCCAGCCCCTCCCGCTCATATATTTGTCCAGTCTCTTCTTAAAGCTACCCAAGGTCCTAGCCTCTATCACCCCACTGGGAAGACTGTTCCACGCATCTACAACTCTGTTAGAAAACCAGTACTTACCTATGTCCTTTCTAAATCTAAATTTATCCAACTTAAATCCATTATTCCTGGTTCTTACCTGGTTCGACACCCTAAGTACTTTATTAATGTCTCCCTTTTTTATGCCCGTCATCCACTTATACACTTCAATGATATCTCCCCTCATTCTACGCCTCTCCAGAGAGTGGAGATTTAAGGCTTTAAGTCTATCTTCATACGGGAGGTTCCTTACACAGTAAATCATTTTAGTCATTCTTCTCTGTATGTTCTCTAATGAGTCTATGTCCATCCTGTAGTAAGGGGACCAAAACTGAGCAGCATAATCTAAATGAGGCCTCACTAGTGATGTATAGAGCTGTAAAATAACTTTTGGACTTCTGTACTTATACTTCTTGAGATAAATCCAAGTAATCTGTTGGCCTTGTTGCGCACACTGAGGCACTGCTGTCTTGGCTTTAGATTTCTGCTTGATGAGAGTAAGACACATGTGCAACATCTGGGTATCTTTATTGTAGACGTTTCGCCATCCAGTGGCTTTATCAATACAAATTCCAGGACATAACTTGAAGACAGTAGAACTATGTACAGAAGATGAGGTAATCAGTCCCTCAACCTAGGAGTAGGTGCGAACAGCACCATAGTCGTGGAGATTCTGAAGCAGAAGAAAGGATCCTGGCGCTTATATAGTAACGTCAGGTGAAGCAGACGAGGGCAAATTCACTGGTTGGCGGGATTCCCCAGTGGAAGTAGGTCCGTCCCAAAGAGATGGGTTGGTTGTAGTAGTAGATGTCGTAGTCGTGAAGGTTATGTACATGTCCTCAGAATTAAGATTCCATGATGTTGCAGTGTCTGACAAGTTGTGTACGAATGGTATATAATACCGACAAGATGAGAGTAAGACACATGTCGTTACTATATAAGCGCCAGGATTCTTTCTTCTGCTTCAGAATCTCCACGACTATGGTGCTGTTCGCACCTACTCCTAGGTTGAGGGACTGATTACCTCATCTTCTGTACATAGTTCTACTGTCTTCAAGTTATGTCCTGGAATTTGTATTGATAAAGCCACTGGATGGCGAAACGTCTACAATAAAGATACCCAGATGTTGCACATGTGTCTTACTCTCATCTTGTCGGTATTATATACCATTCGTACACAACTTGTCAGACACTGCAACATCATGGAATCTTAATTCTGAGGACATGTACATAACCTTCACGACTACGACATCTACTACTACAACCAACCCATCTCTTTGGGACGGACCTACTTCCACTGGGGAATCCCGCCAACCAGTGAATTTGCCCTCGTCTGCTTCACCTGACGTTACTATATAAGCGCCAGGATTCTTTCTTCTGCTTCAGAATCTCCACGACTATGGTGCTGTTCGCACCTACTCCTAGGTTGAGGGACTGATTACCTCATCTTCTGTACATAGTTCTACTGTCTTCAAGTTATGTCCTGGAATTTGTATTGATAAAGCCACTGGATGGCGAAACGTCTACAATAAAGATACCCAGATGTTGCACATGTGTCTTACTCTCATCTTGTCGGTATTATATACCATTCGTACACAACTTGTCAGACACTGCAACATCATGGAATCTTAATTCTGAGGACATGTACATAACCTTCACGACTACGACATCTACTACTACAACCAACCCATCTCTTTGGGACGGACCTACTTCCACTGGGGAATCCCGCCAACCAGTGAATTTGCCCTCGTCTGCTTCACCTGACGTTACTATATAAGCGCCAGGATTCTTTCTTCTGCTTCAGAATCTCCACGACTATGGTGCTGTTCGCACCTACTCCTAGGTTGAGGGACTGATTACCTCATCTTCTGTACATAGTTCTACTGTCTTCAAGTTATGTCCTGGAATTTGTATTGATAAAGCCACTGGATGGCGAAACGTCTACAATAAAGATACCCAGATGTTGCACATGTGTCTTACTCTCATCTTGTCGGTATTATATACCATTCGTACACAACTTGTCAGACACTGCAACATCATGGAATCTTAATTCTGAGGACATGTACATAACCTTCACGACTACGACATCTACTACTACAACCAACCCATCTCTTTGGGACGGACCTACTTCCACTGGGGAATCCCGCCAACCAGTGAATTTGCCCTCGTCTGCTTCACCTGACGTTACTATATAAGCGCCAGGATTCTTTCTTCTGCTTCAGAATCTCCACGACTATGGTGCTGTTCGCACCTACTCCTAGGTTGAGGGACTGATTACCTCATCTTCTGTACATAGTTCTACTGTCTTCAAGTTATGTCCTGGAATTTGTATTGATAAAGCCACTGGATGGCGAAACGTCTACAATAAAGATACCCAGATGTTGCACATGTGTCTTACTCTCATCTTGTCGGTATTATATACCATTCGTACACAGATTTCTGCTTACCATGACTCCCAAGTCTTTTTCACATTCTGTATGACCAAGCTCTACTTCACCTAGATTATAGCTTCGAGGGTTATTTTCATTACCAAGGGCAAGTACCTTACACTTGTCCACATTAAACTTCATCTGCCATTTCTCTGACCAAGACATTAATTTGTTCAAATCGTCCTGGAGTTGAGGTGGTCAGTCCCTCAGTCTGGAGAAGAGCATTGTTCCATAGTATGAAACAATATGGAGATGAAGTGACAGGATGGAGCTTTTTATAGCGCCAAGAGGTGAGACGTAGGCCACTAGGAGAGGTAAGAACTCAGATGCTGAGAGATATCTTCTGCTTCTATCAACTTTTCTGTACTTGACTGAAGAAGCCTACTGTGTAGGCGAAACGTTTCATAATAAAGATACCTAACAGTGGTGACGTGTACTTAGCCAGTTCAGTGGTGACGTGTACTTAGCGAGTGGTGACGTGTACTTAGCTCTGTGAAGACCTGTTTGTGTGCTCTCTGTGAATCTGATCAGGATGCCCTCTCTTGAGCAGCTTTACCAGCAGCTGAGAGAAGAACTCAGAGTCGCTAAACTGGAGATACGGCGATTAACGGAGGAGAACAAGAGGATTCGTAGTAATCCTCCTGTTGTGAGTCCCCAGGTTAAGAGGGAGCTTGGTCAGTGGCCGGGCAACATGGAACCAAGCTGAAGATTAAGAAAACGGTTTGGAGAGGCAGAAACAACGAGAAACCAGAAGACTGCCGTGGAAACTTCCAACTCATTCTCGGTGCTACCTGACGAATGTGAGTGTTTCTACTGGGAATGCCACAACGAGCACCAAGGAAGCAGTGGCAGACGTGAGTGAGACATCCCTAGAAACCCCAATGAAGACCATCGAGAACGTCATGACGAATTCTACAAGTGGTGTAATGCTACCTGGCGAATGTGAGTCGACTACTCGGAGCATCACTACGGACGACGCCAAGGAAGGTAAAAACATTGTTGTTGTTGGGATAGTCAGATTAGGTACATGGATAGGGCATTCTGTTTGAAGGATAGGATTAGGAGGCAGAGAGTGTGTTTTCCTGGGCTGGGATGAAGGATATTGTTAGCCGTCTGGATGACATCATGAGAGGTAATGGGAGCAATCCTATTATCTGTCTCAGTGCTGGAGGCAACGATGTTGGCAGACGTAGGAGTGAGGACCTGATTAGCAGTATAGGTCAGCAATAGAGATAATTAGGAAGAAGGGTGGAAACCTGTCATATGTGGCATTTTGCCAAAGGGAGGGATTTGGGAAATGAAGGTTGTCCAAGCAAGGGGTGTCAATTGCTGGCTGGACAAATACTTTTAAGGAAAATGGGGTAACTTTCTTGACAACTGGACCTCTTCTATGGAAAAAAAGACTGATGCCAGGGGGGGGGTTTTCACTTGTAAAGGAGGGGGGTGGGAGCACTGGCAACGCAGGGGAGGGCTGTTAGTTTTTAAATAAAATAGTTGTGGTATGGGTTTCTGGGGGGAAAACTGTGAAGTCCAGGGAGTAATATAGTATAGGAGAATAGATGGGGAAAAAAAGAGGTGGAAGGAAGGCCTTTGGCACAAATTGCAAGGACGTAATAGGTTTAGTGGAATAACAGCAAGGACAAATGAAAAAGAAAAAGGGGGGCCCTTAAGAAAATTTTTACAAAATAGTCGCAGTGCTAGGAATAAGATGGACATTGAGACTAGTTTGCTGTGCAGTTACATAGATGTTTTTGCCATTATAGACGGGGTTTTAAATTTAAAAAAAGTCGGGACATGCCTGCGAATTCACATTCAGGGTTCAAATTGTTCCAAGTGATAGAAGTATGGGAAGGGGGGGTGGGGTGGCTTTGTTTTGGAGATCGCTTAATTTTTTCTTTTAAAACGGGTATTAAGTCTGAATAACACATACAATCTTTTTGGGATAAAATTTTTCAGGGGGGCAAAAAATTAATTTTAGGTGTGATATACCGCCCCCCAATTTTAGATGGGGACCAGGGAAGAACTTTGGGGAAATTGTTGGGGGCCACAAGGAACGAAATGTAGTAATTCTGGGAGACTTTAACTTTAGTAATTGTTTGGAATTTCTTGACTGGGAATTTAAATCATACGACTTCTTAGAAGTGTTCGGGGATTGCTTTCTGAAGCAGTTTGTGACAGAACCACAGGGGTAATAACCGTTTGACTTAGTTCTGGAAACAATGAATCCCTTTGTTAAAATTTTTGAAGTTTCAAAAGAACGGGGGGTGCACGACCAAAATAAATTCATTTAAAAATTGAAGGAAGATAAGGGGGAAACTCAGTAACAGCCCAGTTTTCGCTTGCAATTAACGGGGCTTAGGAACACTTATCATCGTTGACGGGGGGTAACGAAGAGAGCATAAATTGACATTTTTTTTGAACCAAACATGCTCAAAAAGAACTTTTATCCCTTTAAAGAAAATTGATCAAAAGAAATACCCAAAAAGGATAATAATAGGGTGAAATATTACAGGGGATAAGAAAGGAATTTATAGGGGTATCAAAAAAGGCGAGGGTCATCTTTTGAACCATAATTACACTAAGAGGGACATTAAAAAGGGGGTAAGAAAACTAAAAGGGGCTATGAAATAAATTTTCTGGGATTCAAAACTAACCCCAAAAGTTTTTTTTTTTCCCGGGATATGAAAAAAAGTCAGAGATAAATAGGGCCCCTTTAAAAAAACTAGGGCTCTTAGACAAAGAGAAAGAATGTGCTCGTTTTTAAAAAATTATTTTTTTCCGTTTTACACGGAAAACACTAGTAGTGTTCCCCGGGAATTAATTTTTTTAGTGGGCCAGAAGAAATAAATTTTGTAACATCATAGTCACATGAAAGGTTGTGAAGCAGAAGACGACTGAAACAAAATAAGTCCCGGGTCCTGATGAGGTTTTTTCAAGGGTTCTAAAGGGAAGCAAAATGGAACGTGAACCCTTAACTAATATTTTAAATTTTTCTCTTCAAAAAGGGGTAGTGGGCTGTATTTGGGAAAATGGCTAATGTAATTCCTATTTTTAAAACGGGGGCAATCGTTACCCTCAAATTACCGCCAATAACCTACCTCAATTGTAGGCAAATTACTAGATCAATTTTACGAAATTATAAGAAACCTCTCATAAGCATACTTGATTAAAGATATCGCAGGATTTACAAAAGGGCCGGTCTTGTTAACTTTTATTAAAATTTTTTCAGTAAAGCTTTTGAGGCTGTTGACCCGATAAAGAATTTGATATTATTTACTTAGATTTAGTAAGGGCATTTGTAGAGTTCCGCACCAGGACTGTTGAAAAAAGTGCAGCCCATGGCTTTGGGGGGAAGAGTGCTTGGGACGTCAGGGCCACAAAAGGAAGCGAGAGTGTCCATAAATGGGGTTAAACCCGAGGGGGGATAAAGAAAAGGGGTTCCACAGGATCAGTTTGGGGGTTGTTGTTTATAAAAATTTATCAATATCTTGATAAAGGGGAATTACTAGTGATAGCAAATTCCCCCGATGACACAAGTAGGTAGGATAATTGTTTAAAAGTAATGTTAGGGAACTTCAGGGGGATTTAGACAAACTCTACTTTTGGTCAAAAAGGGCAGATGCATTAAAAGTAAAAATGCAAGGTTCTGAAGCTGGGGGATGTCCAAACCCCTAGCACTTATAAGTTAAAAAATGTAGAACTTAGCCAACAGTTTGCGAAAAGGATTTGGGGGGTTTTGGTAAGCGAAACCCTTTAAACCCAAACGCAATCCCTAAGCTACGTAAAAAGGGAAATAATTACGGATTATATCAAGAAGTGTAAGAACAGAAGTCCAGGGGGCATACGAGCTTTAACTCTTGAAGGGCCCCCCAACCTAGATTATCGTTCAATTCTGGTCCCCAAAAATTTTAACAGAAGGGACATAAATTCTTTAGAAAACATTCGCGTAGGATACAAAATTTAATACTAGCTTAAAAATTTCCCTTATGAAGAAAGATTGAAGACTCTTAAGTTACATTCACTTTTAACAAAAATAGGGGAGCCATCAATGTATAAGGGGAAAGAAGGTTTTAAAAAAAAGGGGGTATAAAAAGGGGGAGAATTCTCTCCAAAAAAACCCCGCAGTAATGGTTTAAATTAATAATTTTTGATTTAGAAAGGACTGGGGAAAGTATTGGGTTTGGAAATGGGGGTAGAGATGATGGAAAGTCACCTATTTGGGGTTATTGGGCTAGACTTTGGTAGTTTCAATTTGGGTTGGGATAAAACATGAGTGGGATGGTTGGTTTTGAGTGGGATTTCCCAAATCAAGTTTAATTTTGGGTACATTGAAATTGGGTGGGGTCAAATTTTGTTAGTGGGATAAATTTTAAAGGACCTCCTAGTAGGGCCCAAACGGGCCCCCCCCTGCTAAAGTGTTCCTCCTTTCTTATGTTCTATGTTTTTTACCTAACAACTTGCGGATTTTATACCATTTTTTGTTCAATCTGTCAACAACTGCAACACAAGGGGATCTTGGGACAGACCTCAACAAATTCGACAACTTCCATAGTGAGAGCGGTGGATTTGAGAGGGGCCTGGCCCCCCACACTGAGTTCTTCCCCTTAGTGGCCTACGTTACCCCTTGGCGCTAAAAAAGTCCCCTCCCGTCACTTATCTCCAAATTGTTTAAACTATGGAAAAAAAAAAACTCTTTCCAGACTGGGGGCTGCCACCTCAAAATTTTTAAAGGGGGAGGGGTGATTACATCGTCTTCAAGTATTTCTGCTTTTATCAACTTTTCTGACTGACTGAAAAAGCCTATTGTTAGGGGAAACTTTTTATAATAAAATACCTAATGTTGCATATTGTCTTTTCCTTTCTTGGGAAAATTTCAGTTAGGTTATAGAAGCCTTTTTTTCGGTTGAAGTTGTTGATGTACATATAAGTGATGATTCCGGGTTCTTGGGTTTTCTTCGGAAAAAAGTCTTGCGTTTTGTAGTTGATAAAATGGTTGTGTGAATTTGGGTTAAACATAGGGATTCCGGATTTGTAGATCTGCCCTTCGTACTAGTGTTCTGCGCACTGGTCTCGGGGTTTTCACCCAGTATAATTTGATAAATTAAAACATGGCAACTCTTGGGTATCTTTATTTAGGGAAACGTTTCGCCACACGTGGCTTCATCAGTCCCCCCTACAAAAAAGAACTTGAAGAAAGGAGGGAATGAGGGACGTTTCCCAAAAGTTGCACATGTGTTAATTTTTCAACATGTCGGTTTCCCGAACCCTTCATCTCAAAGACTATAAATTTGCTGCAGCATCGAGGGGGTTATAACACCCCCGCAGGTATTGAAGCTTGTCCGTCTATTACTGGGAATGCCCTTTATGGGGGTGTGTGGGAGATCTGTTTTTGCTTTAAAAGCCCCCTGGGGGCGAAAAAGTTTTCAAAAAAAGGGTCACATTATCTGCTTTAATTTTTTATGTTTTGTGTCGGAGTTTTCACTATTTCCAAGATCCGCATTCGCGTGTTTCCTCCTCGGCATGAGTCGGCGTCTTTGTAATTAAATGAAGGGTTTTGGGAGTTTCCGTGTAAAACAGTATCTGTTCTGCTGGCGTATTGGTGTTCAGAAACGCGTGTTTGGAGGTTTCGCCCAGGTATTAGGCCTGCATCGTTGCAAGGGTTGTGTGAATTATAACCTTAATTTTAAAGGAGGGGACCGGTAAGCCAGCGGAAGGCCTCAGCCAGCTAACCAAAAGCCCCAGTGCGGGTCATCATATGACAAAACACCCTCGTAGGAAACACTTGCCCTGTTTCCTGACAAACCTTACCAGAGTGTTCAATATTTTTACCAGAAGATATCGGAAACATGGCTGGAACAAGTGTAGAAGCCTTCAAGAGGAAGTGGACAAGTATCTTCCACCAGGTGCCAGATCAATCAGGCTGTGATGGATATGTGGGGCAGCGGGCCTCCAGTAGCAACAGCCTGGTAAACCAGGCAAGCCCCAGACGAGCCTTGCCTTGCCGGGCTCATAGAGTAGATAAACTCTCGAAACTCTTCAAAGGTATATAAACCTAACCAAGGATTGTGTATATACCGCTGATAGTTGATCCTGTAAATGGTGAGGTATCCTTTACTGATGACTTCATTATTAGTGGTAGTTACTTTTGGAATTCGGTGTCGAGAGAATGTTGGAGTAATTTTTGAGTGGCGAGGGGCTTTAAACTAAAGGGAAAATGTCATTAGCAACGGCAAGAGGCTGTGCGGGGGTGGAAGGTCAGGTTTTTTTGGGCTCAAGTTCCTGTTTTACATATTTTATATTCCCCAGTTTTTTTTTTTTTTTTTTTTTTTTTACCGTGAATATATACTTTAGGTGAGTCAGGATGGAAAAAGTTACACAGATGCAGAATAACGGGGATTCTTGTCAGTAATGGATCGCATTATATTGCATGTGTCTTTTCTAACTTGTCAGTATTTTTACCATTTTTCTCCGTCAGTCATGCTGTTGGTACTTCGCTGCAAGCAGTCCCGTGTAGGCACTACAGCCCGACTGACAGGAATGGGCTGGGAGACTTGCTAAATTACCATAACCGTACTACTCATTTTCTCAATATCAATGGAAGTGTATTTTATGGTCCCCGTGCTTTTTTTTCATGTTCAGTTCCTTTAGTAGTTTCATAACTTTATCCTTCCCCACTGCGTCCTTTTTTAGCGTGAATATTTTTCTAGTTCCTGCTAACGTGCCCTTCACTTACCTTCTTTGAGGCAGCTTTCACCCCTTTTCTTACGTGAAACCTTAACTTTGTAAGCTCATAACCGTTTTCCCCTCAATAAACCTCTTTTCCTTTTTTACCCTTTCTCATGTTTGTTTTTATGAAAGAGGGCGAGAAATGTTCTTTTTAGCTGCCGGGGTCAATAGACCAAAAAACAGGCCCGCGGGACCGGGTTGCTTGGGCGGTACCCTGAAACCCCATTAAGGTAATATGCGGGTACTGAAAAAAATTTCTGGGCTGAGGTGTCGTATTGAAGGGATTTTGAGTGGGTTGGTCATCAGGCATCGTCATAAGTCGACCAAACAGTTTCCCACTTCCATACCCGGGTTGTTGAATGTTATCAGTGAAGCAGGCCTAAGCTGCACGAGTGGAAGCAGACGGGAAAAAACTAATTCATTCTTAGGGCAGTTCTGTTGATTTTTAGTGAAAATATGTAAAAGGGCGTTGGTATAATTTCTTTAAATTCGAATGCATTCCTTTTTTAAAAACTTGTTAGGTGCAAATTTAGACTTTTTAAAGTTTCCCCTGATACTGATTGCTGGTGAAAATTTTCAGTGACTTACACTTGGGGGGAAAAAGGGGCCCCCTTTCCCCCTCGTAACCCCGCTAAAAGGGCTCTTCCTGCGGGATATGTCTAGGAACTACCTTTCTACCCTGAAGTTTCTCTCTCTCTCTCTCTCTCTCTCTTTAGAAATTTTTAGGGGAGTGTAAAAGGTGTGATTGTTATTTTTTAACGCAGACACTGTAAGGATATCACAGGATTTTTTCCGTGGACTTCCGTGGGCTGAACAGTGACTTCCTGGCCGCCGCCCCACTCCTGGGGGAGGGCGGGGTCGCGGTCCCAGGCCACTCCCACCAGCAGGAATGGTTCTATGACAAAAACACTTAATATTTCGTATCTTTTGTTGAAAGTTCCGAAAAATCATCGCCTCGCGACTGGGTCTCCCCAGAACTCCAAAAATGTTGGGAAAATGAAGAAATTTAAAAATTTATAAAAAAAAAAAAAAAAAGAGAAAAAACGTTTAAACTACTGGAAAAGCCTAAAATTATGGGAATGAAATTCTGGGGAAAAAGTTTTGATGATACTAATATAGCCCTGGAAAAAAAATTTGGGGGTGCTCCAAATCTGTACACTTGTAATGAAGGAGACATTACCTGTATTAAGTTACCTGTTCGCTTAGTCGTTTTGGGGCCGGTCTTAGACCAGGCCTCCCGTTGCTGGCGTGATCGCAACTGGTGTGCCCGCAGTCCAGCGTATGCAACCGGGTGGTGATTAAAAACTATGTACCTTTCCCTTTTATGAGTTACGAGAGTTTTTTTACTCCCGAGCCAGGTCGTCTTGTCTTTCCTGATAACCCGGTGTTGTGTGGTGGGCCCCCGACCCAAAAAAATCCCCTCACAACCTGGTTATCTGGCACCTGGGAAAATACTAGTCGTTTCTTCCGACAAGTATCTTCACAGGCACCCGATTACCCGGCTGTGATGGAGTTGGTAATTTTCCATATGGATGAAGGGGGGGTGTTTTAAGGGGCATTTCCTTAACAATCAAGTTCACTTTTGTTTTATCGGGCGTTCCCAATATGTAGTGGAGTATCTCGCACGTTGCCCGCATTTGCTTTCTTGTATATGCGATTTTTAGTTGAAAGGTGGAACCAGTGATGCTATTTCCCCTAAATTTTAAGAAGGAATTTTTAAGGACTTTAAACACCCAGCAAATTTTAAATTCTAGACTGAGTGTATACGGCTGTGAGGGGTTTCCCGTACAATTTTTGGCCAACAATTTCGCCTGTCTTGAAAGGGGCCGCCCAGAGAGAACGAGTGATGAAGTGGTATATTGGCTTCACGTCTCAGTTCTAATGTTTTAATTATCCAAACCCCATTTTCCTTCGTTGCAATAATGATGTGCAATTGGACGGAAGATCACTGACATTATTTCCCCAGGGCTCACATTTTGCTTCCCCCTTTTGATGAGTGACTTGAATTTGTCTCGTTTTTATTTCCTCATTCTTCGTCTGTCCCCCACTAAACATATTTTGAGTAGCCACTTGAAAATTTGGTTTAAAGGTGGGGAAAGGGGGTGCAAAATTTTTTTCTTTCCCCCCAAATAAAATTACATTAGTTGCACTTGTGTTGTATTCTTGCTGTGTTGTACTTTCGATAGTTTCTGCGGAATTGAATCATTTTTCCTAGTCCCCCTGAAAATTTTTTGAAGGAACATCTTGAGCATCTCGTCCCCCTACCTCCATTGTTTGAGTGTGAAGCCCTGTGTGATGAATGGTTTGAAAAACCGACAAGTTGAAGATTGAGACACTTATGCAGCATATGGAAATCTTTATTCAGGAAACGTTTCGCCACACAGTGGCTTCATCAGTCCAATACAAAGAGGAAGGCGTAAGGAGCGGAGGAGAATGAGGTAATCAGTCCCTCAACCTGGAGTCGATGTGTTCAGTCCATCAATCTTGTAGAATGTACAGCATAGGGCCGTAGACGTGGCTTATATACTGTAGTGAGGTGACGTGAAGCAGATGGAGGCGGGGTCATAGTGGTACCAACCACTAGTCGAAGTAGGTCTTCGTCCAAAGGTTGAACAAGTGGTGAAGAATTCTTTGTAACAAGATCCCATGATGCTGCAGTGTCCGACAGTTGTGATGAATGGTTTGAAAAACCGACAAGTTGAAGATTGAGACACTTATGCAGCATATGGAAATCTTTATTCAGGAAACGTTTCGCCACACAGTGGCTTCATCAGTCCAATACAAAGAGGAAGGCGTAAGGAGCGGAGGAGAATGAGGTAATCAGTCCCTCAACCTGGAGTCGATGTGTTCAGTCCATCATCGTAAGACACAGTCGCTCCTCACCTCAAGAAGTGTTCCTTCGATCCTCGTCGGGGAGGGGAACCTATAGTCATCGTACCAGCGCCTGACTTACTCCTTCATGATGCTTGCAAACCGTGTAAGGATCAAACCCAACAGTGGAGTAATAAATGACTCTACTAAACTTGCCCTTGCTGCCGCTGTAAAGACTTGCCTACAGGTTAAATTTACAGCCATCAACTCGACGAAAGACTCATTCATCGTCGTCTGTACCGACGATTATGAAGCCACAAAGCTGATCGCCGACACTTCTATGAAAACCCTCAGAGACCGACAGTTCACCATCTCCCCTTCACCTTTTTTGCTGGCGAAACGTTCCGTTTTCGTCAAACGGCTGGACAAACTCGTCACTTCTTTATCGACTGAGGATCTCAAGACCTCTATCGAGGAACAAAATACCTGGGCGTCGATTGAACATATCACCAAAATCCCCAAGGCCTCTACAATGATCAAGCTAACCTTCTCCAACATCGAGATGGCTACTAGAGCACTGTCTGACGGCCTAGCTATCTCCTACTATCATATCCATCAAGTCACATAGAACCCGAACGTTTCGCCCACATCTCGCCATGCTGGACCTGCTACTCCTATCACCACTCAACGCCTGACTGTCCTCTGAAAGGGAAAAAGTACTGCACAAACTGCGGTAAAGACGGCCATGACTTCAAGGAATGTTCTACTACCACTACCTCTCCTACCTGCCTCAACTGCAAGGGTACTCACCACACCCTTGCAGCAAAATGCCCTCTACGTAAAGAAGTCCTGTCTAAGAAAATCATTGAAGAAACCAAGAAGAACAACCCTAAATCGCCAACATAGCCGCCATTGCAAAAATTCAATCAGATACCACCGAACTCCTTCAAGCTACACAACAATCATCTCCACCCAGCCAGTTCCTCTCTGCTCTTCCTGACGCTGTTCCATCCAAGGTGCTATACTGTATGATGTATGCACACCTTAATAATGCTGCACACCCTGGCTCATTCAACACAACAATCAATGAACTGTTTTCGCCTAAACAACATGCCAAACTTCAACTTTCCAGACTCGCCACCATCACAAGACCTCCTCAAGCTAATTCCAGATATTGTTAACTTCACCTCAACCCCTGGTCCTACTTGTATCTCTGACCAAGACTCTACTCCAGAACCACACCACCGTCTACTGCCACCTCTCACCACCCACCACCAGCCCAACAAATCACAACCGACCAACACTCCCTGCCTCCTCTCAACACAGTCACAGAAGACGAAATAGTACCAGAACATTATGAACAACCCTCGGACAACGACGAAGTAGTAGTCGAAGAAGAAACCACACGCAACCGTTACCTAAGCCAAGCCTTTAATGGGTCTCTAACCTTCTACACCACCCACAACCTCCCAACCGAAATGAGCGCAGCTGATATGCTCACTTAATGAAAGAAGGAGCTGTTAAGTACACCTGCACCAAACCTCACCAAATTCCTTTTGAAAGCACACTATCTTACCTCGTGACGAATCTGAACTGCTCCAACCTCAGAATGCAACTATTCCACATGTCCAAGAGAGACTTCAAAAGACTCAAGAGTGGCTCCATCACCAGCGAAGTGTAGCCAAACACACAACACCCTTCCCAACACCTGACGTCCAAACCAGCTCTTCACCTCAGCCTGAAGCATATCAGTCAGCGAGCACTGTCTGCAGTCTGCTCTCTCCTCTATGTCCTCAACATGCCCTCTCTACACTGCCTCGCAGTGCCACGCAGCTGGGTTTAGCCCTGGCTCTTTATTCTACAACTCAAGACCTTCCTCTCACGACTGTTCATCGTCTGTCCACACTTCCCCACTCACCACCGGAGTCCCAACAGAAGAGCCTGCTATGTGTGTTCTCAATGTCTGTCCCACGATCGACTTAGCTGCTGGGTTAAGCCCTGGCTCTATTTCTACGACTAAGAACAATCCTCTCCAGCACTATTCTTCGTCTGTCCCGCCTTCCCCGCTCATCCCATTTGGGATCTTACCTGAACTTTCGTTCGTTCGTTTCCTATGCTGTACATTCTACAAGATTGATGGACTGAACACATCGACTCCAGGTTGAGGGACTGATTACATCATTCTCCTCCGCTCCTTACGCCTTCCTCTTTGTATTGGACTGATGAAGCCACTGTGTGGCGAAACGTTTCCTGAATAAAGATTTCCATATGCTGCATAAGTGTCTCAATCTTCAGTGCTGAAGCCATGTTGAGCGCTCCCCATGAATCGTTCATTTAGGGGCATTGTCACTCCTGGTTTATCTCTGCTGGACGATGGCCAAATCAGGCAAGTTAAGAGGTTGTTAGGTTAGACACATATGCAACAGTTAGGTATCTTTATTTCGAAACGTTTCGCCTACACAGTAGGCTTCTTCAGTCGAGTACAGCAAAGATACCTAACTGTTGCATATGTGTCTTACCTAACAACCTGTCGGTATTTTATACCATTTTAATGTTCAAATTAAGAGGCACGTGAGGGCCCCCCGTCTTCTAATAACATGTTCATTTTTCTACGATAATCTACCTTGTTCATAATTACTATTGCTCTTGCTTTGTTTTATAATGTGAATTCCAGGATCTTTCCTTAATTCATGGTATAACTTTACAAATCTTTGATGACAGTTGTGTTAAAATTCTCCTCAAAGCAAATGCGATACTAATTATGGACACGGTAGATTATATTGGAAAAATGAACATGTTATTAGAAGATGAGGGAACTTACGTTCGTCTTAACAGGTCTCTTAGGTAATCTAAATACTTACTGAAAGGTACGTCCTCTTCTGCACTCCTTGTTTCCTTCCTGAATTGCATCATATTTTCTTT
>NC_069435.1:21809918-21830456 GCF_026875155.1 Cherax quadricarinatus | reverse complement strand
GGGGGGTTTAAAACGTCAAAACGTACCTCTAAGACTAATATACGGCTGCGACAGTCAAGGGTTTAAAACTATTCCAACCCTCTCAACCCCCCACTACTCTTTACTTGCACTAGCCCACCTTTCTGCCAATAGTTGCTTATATCTCACCCTAACTTCCTCCTTCCATAATTTATACACTTTCACCTCTCTCTTACTTGTTGTTGCCATTTTCCTCTTGTCCCATCTACCTCTTACTCTAACTGTAGCCACAACTAACTAATGATCCCATATATCAGTTGCCCCTCTATAAACTAGTACATCCTGGAGCCTACCCATCAACCTTTTATCCACCAATACATAATCTAACAAACTACTTTCATTACGTGCTATATCACACCTTGTATATTTATTTATCCTCTTTTTCATAAAATATGTATTATTTATTACCAAACCTATTGCTACACATAGCTCAATTAAAGGCTCCCCATTTTCATTTACCCCTGGCACCCCAGATTTACCTACTACTCCCTCCACAACATTTTTACCCACTTTAGCATTGAAATCCCCAACCACAAGTACTCTCACACTTGGTTCAAAACTCCCCACGCATTCACTCAACATTTCCCAAAATCTCTCTCTCTCCTCTACACTTCTCTCTTCTCCAGGTGCATATACGCTTACTATAACCCACTTTTCACATCCAACCTTCATTTTACTCCACATAATCCTTGAATTAATACATTTATATTACCTCTTTTCCTGCCATAGCTTATCCTTCAACATTATTGCCACTCCTTCTTTAACTCTAACTATTTGAAACTCCTGACCTAATCCCATTTATTTCTCTCCACTGAAACTCTCCCACCCCCTTCAGCTTTGTTTCACATAAAGCCAGGACATCCAGCTTCTCATTCATAACATCCACAATCCTCTCTTTCTTATCATTTGCACAACATCCACGCACATTCAGACATCCCACTTTGACAATTTTCTTCTTATTCTTTTTAGTAATCATTACAGGAAAAGGGGTTACTAGCCCATTGTTCCCAGCTTTTAGTTGACTTTTACAACACGCATGGCTTACGGAGGAAAGATTCTTATTCCACTTCCCCATGGATATAAAAGGAAAAATAATAAGAACAAGAACTATTAAGATAAAATCAAAGAAAACTCAGATGAGTGTGTATAAATAAACGTGTACATGTATGTGTAGTGTGACCTATGTGTAAGTAGAAGTAGCAAGACGTACTTGTAATCTTGCATATTTATGAGACAGACAAAAGACTCCAGGAATCCTACCATCATGTAAAACAACTACAGGCTTTCGTTTTACACTCAAAAGATTTCAATAACCATTCATGCAACCTGGCTAGTTCATCTCATAAATAATAATAACACTCAATAATAATCACTCTGAGGCACATTAAATATTTTTATTTTTATTATCACACTGGCCGATTCCCACCAAGGCAGGGTGGCCCGAAAAAGAACAACTTTCACCATCATTCACTCCATCACTGTCTTGCCAGAAGGGTGCTTTACACTACAGTTTTTAAACTGCAACATTAACACCCCTCCTTCAGAGTGCAGGCACTGTACTTCCCATCTCCAGGACTCAAGTCCGGCCTGCCGGTTTCCCTGAATCCCTTCATAAATGTTACTTTGCTCACACTCCAACAGCACGTCAAGTATTAAAAACCATTTGTCTCCATTCACTCCTATCAAACACGCTCACGCATGCCTGCTGGAAGTCCAAGCCCCTCGCACACAAAACCTCCTTTAACCCCCTCACCTCCAACCTTTCCTAGGCCGACCCCTACCCCCGCCTTCCTTCCACTACAGACTGATACACTCTTGAAGTCATTCTGTTTCGCTCCATTCTCTCTACATGTCCGAACCACCTCAACAACCCTCCTCAGCCCTCTGGACAACAGTTTTGGTAATCCCGCACCTCCTCCTAACTTCCAAACTACGAATTCTCTGCATTATATTCACACCACACATTGCCCTCAGACATGACATCTCCACTGCCTCCAGCCTTCTCCTCGCTGCAACATTCATCACCCACGCTTCACACCCATATAAGAGCGTTGGTAAAACTATACTCTCATACATTCCCCTCTTTGCCTCCAAGGACAAAGTTCTTTGTCTCCACAGACTCCTAAGTGCACCACTCACTCTTTTTCCCTCATCAATTCTATGATTCACCTCATCTTTCATAGAACCATCCGCTGACACGTCCACTCCCAAATATCTGAATACGTTCACCTCCTCCATTACTCTCTCCTCCAATCTGATATCCAATCTTCATCACCTAATTTTTTGTTATCCTCATAACCTTACTCTTTCCTGTATTCACCTTTAATTTTCTTCTTTTGCACACCCTACCAATTAAATATAACATATTTCTCTTATCCTCTAATTTTTTCAAATTACTGTTATATAAACTGCTCGTACTATAATCATGAATAAATTACACCCACCATCTTAAATTTACATAAATACGAGATTTGGTCGGCACATTGTTAGGATGACGAAATTCAAGTTATCTCTAGTCCAACTCAAGAAAAATTGCACTATGTATTACTGGGGCCAACTGTAATATATTCTTTGTAGCCTTCGCTCAGCAGCCGTCATTTCCTCTAAACTGGTGTTACATGTATAGGAGTTTTCCTCATATTTTCTAACTGTCTCAATGTGGAGACAACTTCACCCTTTTCCCTAAAGTGTTTGATTATGTATTACAAAATTCTGAACCAAACCAATTTACATATTCCACTCTCCATCCTCTCTCATTACCATTTTCTGTATTCTTTCATTCATCTTGTTTTCCTCACCTCTACATCCTTCCATTAGCACATATTTTATTTTGACTTATAATTTACAATTTTAATGTTTTATTTATCAGTTCTACTGCTAACTTTAATATTAGTTGTTTAAACTTTTTACTTAACTTTATATGCATTTATAAGTGGAAAAAAAGGGAGTTCCACTTTATGGCGATTTGTTTTAATGGCTGTAGCCTGGAACTTAACCTGCCGTATAAGTGGGGCCTTACTGTATTTACAGTAAAGTTCTGAGACTGGAGAAGCTGTGCACTCCACTGACACCATGGCAATACCAATACCAACAGGACCATGGTTATTTACCTTTTTATCTCCCTACATCCCTTGACTCTGCTCCTCCTGGGAACTCCCACTTAATGAAACATTCAAATGCATTCAATATTATCTGAAACTTATCTCAATCTCTCATCCTTTAAAATATCTTATTTAAGAAGTATTCTCTGTCACATGACTGAAAGTATTAACAGTTTACCCAGTAAGAGCAGAAACTGGCATCACCATACAATCTCTTCGGCCTATGAGGTCTGCTGACTGGTTGAAAATAGGCTTCACTTCACGGACTCCCATGCACTCGGGAATGTCTTGTTTATTAGCAAGAACAAGTAATGGCACTCCTGTTAGGGTCTCGCTAGAAATCATTCTGTCTGAAAGATACAAGAAATATAGTATAAATACAGGCAAATATAATGTAAGGTTTCGAAGAAGAGAAACAAGTACTCTATGAATATAATGTATGTACCTGTGAGCAGGGTAATATTTAGTGAAGGGATTGGGGGGAAAGGGGCTATTTTTATATCCCGGGGGCTTGAGTCGGAAAGGGGAAGTACAACCTTGCACTCTAAAGGGGGGGTTTTTGGGATATTAGAAGTTTGGAGGGGTTTTTTGTATCTTTATTGTATATGCTTCTAAATGTTGGTTCTAGCACCTTGCAAAAAAGTGATTTGTGGTGGGGTGAAAGTGTTGAAGATGATGAAATATTTTTTTTTTTGGGAATTTTATCCTTTTGGGCCCCCCCTCCCTCGGTGGGAAAAGGCCCGACTTGTTAAAAAAAAAAAAACTGTACTATTGAAATTCAAGATGTTTGAGATACTAATTCAATATACAAAAAAACTTAGAAAAATTTCTCTATTTGCTATGTCCCATTTCAGAGCCTTAAATCAAAAAACTAAAGGGAAAGATCTGAATAAAATTTTGAGACACATAACAAGTCTCCATACACCTTTCCTGGTTTTTTAGCAGAAAAATTGGTAAACAGTGTTAGCGTGTTTAAAAGTGGCATCCGGGGGGAGATGTAACCCTAGGATAGCCCTAGGATTTCAATGAGCAAGGTAAAAAAAACAGCTCCTTGCATATAAATTTAAGATGTAAAAAAAAAGAAAATCCATCAAGTTTTAAATGGAGGAAAGCAAAAACAGAAAAACCCGGATTTAATGAATTTTGGAAAAATGAACAAAATGAGGGTACAAAAACAGTGAGTTGTCATTTGCTTTCCGGTTTCCCTGGATTTACTGTTTTATCTTACTCTATTACCATATATTTTTGGGGCCCAAAGGAAAATTTTTTACTAAATAAAAAATGTGCCCGTAAATATTCCACTCATAAGTGTGAAGCACACAAAAAGATTGAAAATAAAGACAAAATATTTAAAAAAAAAAAATGTTAAGGATTTTTTCTGCTTTTTTCTACTGATGGAAGAATGTTTGGACAACCCCCGGGTGGGTGGCGGGGTGGGAGATTTTGGGGCTCCCACTTAACTACTATTCGATGATAAAAAAAAAAAAATTTTAAAACACCCTGTCTCTCACTGAAGTAGAGTGACCCCCCAGAAAAGTTTTAACATATTCATTCATTCATTCAATAGATGTTTTTCCAAAAGTTTGCAGACTCACAAACCCAAAAAACCTTTGACCGCAACACCCGTGCCCCTCCTTCAGAGTGCAAGCACAATACTTAACCCCCCAAGACTTAAATAAAAAAAATTTTTAATAAACTAAAAAACTTTTAGTGTGTTTTTTTCCTAATGAGAAACTTCAGTTATAACAAAGCCCAAAGAGGAGTGGAAGGAGAAAACAGTATTCAATACTAAAATATAGGACTCCCAAATTTACACAATTTTCAATGCCAGTCTGTTGAGGTGTGAACATTTTGACTACCCAGCATTAAATTTGTGATTTAATTTTTTTTTTTCTCTTGGGGTGATTGTCTCATTGTTGGCACTTCAGGCAACCGGTCAGGACACCATAAAAATCTCCTTTTTTTTACCACCACCAGGAATGTGGACATCGACTCTGTGAAGTAAGCCGGAGGTCCACATTCCAAATTTGGAATCTTTTATTCTCATTTCTATTTTTAAAGGGAACTCTTGTTCCCTTCCAAATTCCCATGCTGCTTCGGGCACTATTCCTTTCAGCATAATCTGTGGTGGCCCTCTAAACCCCCAGCACCAACAACCAGCATCACACACACATTTCTTTGTTATCACATAATGATTTTTTAACACTCCCACCAAGGTAGGGTGACCCAAAAAAGTGGAAACACATTCACCATTATTCCTTCAATCTCTATCTTGCCAGAAGCATACCAGCTTCACAGTTCAGATGGCCCTCCAAACTGCAACATCTTCACCCCTTCCTTCAGAGAATAGGCATTGTACCTTCCACCTCCAGGACTCAAGTCTGGCCAATTGGTTTCCCCTAGGTCCCTTCATGAATGTTACCTTAGTCATACTTCAACAGCCTGTCAAGTCATAAAAACCACTTACCTGCACTCACTCTGATGTAACATGCTCACACAAGTCTGTAGGTTATTTAGGACCCTAGTACACAGAACCTCCTATGAACCCTTCCCTTCAACCTTTCCTAGGATGGCCCCTACTCCTCCTTCCCTCCATCCCAGATTGTATACAACCAAGTTGATGCACTATGTATATACAAGTACAGTACATTACAGTAGGTACATTAACACCTTAAATTTTAAAGTTACTTTACCAGTATGGTAATGTGACATACCGACTGGTGGTCTCTTTCACATACACACGAAAAAGACACGACTGCTATCGGTTTAGACCAGTGACAATTTATATATTCATATGTAAAGATTATCATCATTTTCTTCACCTTTTAACCCTGATGATGCAGAGGATCTGAAAACAATGTGTGTATTGACTATTATGACTGTACGGAAATGTATTTTAAGAGTGGAGTTGCACTTTTTTGGCCATTTTTTAACATTATTTGGAATTACCATACAATCAGATACCCTCATCCTTATACTGGTCTGTTAAATTGAAGTTTTAATACTTACTCAATAGAGAGGCTGCAACTGAGAGACAGTATGTAATAGATTGGTAGACAGCTACCATCATGCTATATGAGTATGAAACAGAAGCCTGTTAAATGTTTTTTACTCAGGCAGGACCTCCTCAAGGTAAGTTCCTTGATGCTGGTAAGGGGCTCTTGATCCAAGAATTGAACCTGCTCTCTCCTTCCTTGGGCTGAACCTGAATTCCTTCCACTGTCCCAGGTGCTGTATGACACCTATGGGTTTAGCTCTCCCCAAAGATGTTATAATAATACAGAAATAATAATTGGACAGGACTGCTGCCATTTTCTGTCTGTCTCACGAACATGCGAGATGACAAACAAATTTTAGAAACCTCAGTGTGCAATTCTTAGATTTACTTTCTTGAAAGTTTTTATTCATGTAATACAGTGGTCCTTCGTTTATCGTCGTTAATCCGTTCCTAGAGGTGCGACGATTATCGAATCAATTTTCCCCATAAGAAATAATGTAAATACAATTAATCCGTTCCTGGCACCTAGAAGTATTAAAACAAAAAAATTTTTTATATGAAATATAGATGTAGTACATAAACAATACAATGGGACATGATGAATGAAACATTAACAGCATAACACTTACCTTTATTGGCGATTCTTCTTAGTATATGGAAGACTGGAGGAGAGAGATTGGATTAGTTACTGTTTGGAAGGGGAATCCCCCTCCATCAACACCTTAGGTACCAAGTCCTTTTCTGGGGTTACTTCTCTTCTCTGTTTCTTAATGCCACTAGGACCAGCTTGAGAGTCACTGGAGTCCTGTCTTGCAAAAAAAGTGTCCAGAGAGCTCTGTTTCTGGCGTCTCTTTAAAACTTCCCTAAAATGGGCCAAGACTCTGTCACTGTACAAGTTGCCGATATGGCTTGCAACATCCTTCTCAGGGTGATGTTTCTCCATAAATCTTTCCATCCTACCCCACATTTCAAAAATCTTCTTAATTTCTGAAGAAAGCACCTTCTTCCATCTCTCTTCCTCCTCCTCTGCAGCAAGATTCTGAACTGCAATCTGTTGCTGTTCCTGCTGAAGCTCTTGCAGCTCCTCAGTGGTGAGCTCTTCGTTGTGGTCCTCCACCAACTCTTCCACATCCTCCAAACTCACATCCAACCCCATGGAACTCCCCAATGCCACAATAGAGTTCACAACTGACAGATTCATCAGGGTCAGCCACAAACCCTTCAAAATCCCTCGTGGACACAATCTGGGCACAATTTTCTCCAAGCAGAGTTCAAAGTCCTGGTAGTCACTCCCTCCCAAGCCTTACCTATAAGGCTTATGCAATGGAGGATATTGAAGTGTTCTTTCCAAAACTCTCTTAGGGTCAAGTGAGTGTCTGAGGTCACATTAACCCTTTCAGGGTCCAAGGCCAAAATCTGAAGTCACGCACCAGTGTCCAAGAAATTTTGAAAAAAAAAAAAATTATTTTTTCTTCCAGAATTAAAGAGCATATTTTTGTGAAGGTAATAAAACAAAAAAAATTAGAATCTGATCAGTACTTACCGAGATACAGTGCCAAGAAGTTTATTCGAAAGATGTGTTGTGGCTGCAACATCGACGAATTCCCATACGCTATTATATTATCTAGTTGTTTTTAGTTGTTTTTTTCTTTTCTTTCCAATTTTTTTCTATCCGACTAACATTTGGGGCCTGAGAGACCAATACCGTATATAATTGATATAATTTATACCTCACTGTTATTGAACACAATAACCGACTACAGTTATTTATCATATTATTGTTTACCACTGTTGTTTATTACAATAACAATCACAAATATTGAATAATACTAATGTTCTAACATATATTTACATATTTTTACAATCACTGGACAATGGTTTTTAGAACTGCTGGAGCTGTGGAACTCCTTGAAACAAGGCACCATGGCACAGAGGCACCCTTACATTCCTCCACATAAACCGAGTGTCTTTGCGTCTTTTTGCGCGATTTGTTGTGCACAGACAATGCTCTCTTCTGAGCAAATTTCTTTTGAGTTGATGGAAGCTGTATTATGAATATTCACCATCTCTCCTCAAACGCTTGGGTATATGTGATGAATTCGAGACGCATGTTGGTATTGCAGGTGTATGTTACCTGGTACATACATTATGAGTTGTCTGACAACAGACAAACAAAATATCACCATAACGGTGGTCTGTTACAGATTCCTTTATTTGGTACATATGATATTCATTCAGCATGAAATGTCCATGCGATGGAAAAAAGTTCATGTACCACTTGTACACTCTTACGAACACAGTCCAACCAAACCAATCGCATGTACCACTTGTCAACCAAGCGCATGTTTTTTGTTATATATCAAACACTGACACGGGTTTCGAATACGTTCATTTAGTCACACGATCAACTTGCCCACTGTCTTGCATTTCAATACGTGAATGTGTCAACAATGTGACATCTCTTTGATCAAAGCCACCGAAATGCCATGATAGCATTGGCAGAAACACCTTCAACGTCATCACATGAACACCTTCTTGAGCCTGGGCATATGTTTACGATTAGAACGCACTGTGCCACACACACTGTCTTGTTCACTCGCAATGAAATTCACTGAGTAATGGGCTTGTGTACCAGTATGCTGGCATATAATGTATGGCCCCTTACCAGATAAGGTGCCATCATGTTTCTCACTATGTCCCTGAATACCCAATAACATCTTGGTATGCTTTCAGGTTTTACATACCCGTGTATACAACCTATCCAACACCAGCCACTGTCACAATCACAGAGTACAAACAATATTATACCAAAGCGGTTCCTCTTGCTCGTGGTAATACTGCTTGAATGACAGTCTACCTTTGAAACAAAATCAAAGACTCGTCATTACAAGATTCTTGATATGATAAAAGTATATCCTGATCTTTTGTTGAGATACATGAAAACATTACTAATCTTGTATAACTGTCACACCTGTCAGGCCCTGGTTTTGTCAGAGAAGTGCAACATAATACGTAACAGTAAGATAAACGTTCACTGGTATGATTCACTGAAGTATGGGGTAACAAATTAGCCGCTCCTGTTGGACCATATGCTTTATATTATGCTTATAGACGTGAGGCATAACATAATTGTTGCAAAAAGCAAATACTTTCTGCAACAGTCGGCTCTTTCCACCTTGTAGTCTTTGACTTTGTGAAAAAGATTGTAATTTTGCCATGGTGTACTGAAAATACTTTATTACTTTCCAGTCAATAATTTCCATCATGCTGGTCAAAGAAAAATTCAATAGAATTCCAGTTCATTGGCCGTGGTTTTCCAGGGGACAGGTAGGTAGAAGTCCACTTTGAGAGTCATCCAAAGTGGTGAGGGCTGGGAACAAAATGGATTTTGCTGCCAACCCCCAGATATGGTTTGCTGGAGATACTGGACAACATAGGCTGGAAGTACGGGTGTTTGAGTTGTGGCGGGCTGGCTGCTGAATCTCCGCTTGTCTTGAACTACGAGTCATGCAGCGTGGGTCCCCGCGTGGCAACCGTAAGTCACGCATGGCGTGCCACTACCACACCAGCACCACTAACACCATCCATGATGCCTGTGGCCCATCCATGCCAAGTGTATCCACTCATCCTCACTACACTACCTAAAACGGGTGTAGGGCCACGGGATGTACTCAGGTGTACTCCGTCCCCTGGGCAACAGCATAGGGTAACACGACCCGAGCTCATGCGCGGCGAACATACCGCCTTCACTGGTGAATATGTTTCCCTCAACTATCACTACTCGAATGATCTCGAGCGCAAAAAATCACAATCCACGTCAGAATCATCATCACTACTGAAAGTCAAGGCTGGGCCAGGAAAAATTAGTTTTCTCTTACGATTAGGAACACCCGAACCCCGTGATCACGAGTGCCCAACCACCAGAGGTAGAAGGTCGAGGATCGTCGGGGTTTTCTCTTGCACTATTCATCGATATCCTGTTCATTATATTTCGGTCCACTAAACTTTATCAAACCGTAGAATTCCGTCCTTCATTCCACTTCATCAGTGCAGAACTATCAGACAGGAAGAGGAGAGTCCCAATTTTCCGTGGAGTGAGAGCTGACCTTGCGACGAGCATGGTGAACCAGGTGAATGAGCCGGCGATCCCACAAATGCTATGCAGGCGCCTAGATTTTTTGTTTATGGCTCACACCCATCGGTGCAGACCCCATTCTCTCACATGTAGGCCTATGCGCAATTCGCGCTAATTTGACGCGCTAGAAATTTGGCGTAGATCAAACGGTTTGGACACCTCACACTCGAAAAGCCGTAGAACTACGGGACGGACCCTGAAAGGGGTAAAGCACCTTTCAATCATTGGCCTTTGGGTGTATGAGTTTTTTAAAGTTTGAAATGACCGCTTGTCCATGGGCTGGAGGAGCGGAGTGGTAATTCAGGGGCAAAACAATACTGACTGCGTGAACCAAAACTCCTGCAGATTACTCATCCAAGTTTGGAGGATGACAGGAGCATTGTCCATTACTAGGAGGCTCATGAGATTCACTTGTTATACCAGGAGTAATTCTTCACACCTAGGGCCAAACACTTCACTGAACTACGCGACGAAAATTTTCCCTCTGACTCATGCCCTTATTAATTAGATCTCCAATACACAACAAATTTACTCTTCACAACATTGTTTTATTCTTTGAACACTCTGTGATTTTAAGTAATGGTAATACTATAATGGCTTCACATTGAAAATCCCCACTAGCATTAGCACAGAACCAAAGCGTCAGCCTGTCTTTCATAGGCTTGTGTTCCCTGGAAAAAGGTGAGAAAAACAGTCCCTTTTTCCTCCTGAGTAATGTAGGTCCTCTTTGGCATTTTCTTCCAAAAGAGGCCTGTTTCATCACAACTGAACACTTGTTTCAGGTTTCAGTCCTTCAGCCTCCATGTACTCCTTGAATTCACTTTAACAAATTATAGCAGCTGACAAGTTTTGTCCGAACTGGCCAGCCTTACCATGCTAACACACTGTTAGCCACTACGTTCTTAAATCTCTCAAGCCAACCTTTACTGGCCTTAAATCACAAATAATCTGTACTCATTGCAGCAATTTCTTTACAGGATCGTCCCGAAGCAACTGCCTAGCCTCTCACCAATAATCGACCGTCATAAGAATATCTCCTGCTAATTGTCTCTCATTAAGCCACACCTAATAATAACTTCCACCCTCATTGAGTACTGGTGATCCATTTTTGCCACATATTTACCCCCTTTGCAACCCAGCCTTCCTTGATTTCCTTTTTCTTAGCTACGATGGAAAGATATGGGTTGTAGCGGGATTTTGTTATACTCGTATGCAATGAATTTTCCCATAAGAAATAATGGAAATACATTAATCCGAGCAAGACACCCAAAAGTATGAAAAAAAAAATTTTACCCATGAAATATACATTTTCCTACACACAAAGAGAAGAATAACAGGCACAATTGAAGAGTAGTCGCATGCACAAAATATATTTGCATGTACTCCTCTACCTAAGGAAGAATAAAGACACTTACCTTTATTGAAGATGCAGCAATGACTGATGAGACACTGTGGTCCTGGGAGTGCCTTTACCTCTGAGACTCTGTAAGGACTGTTGCAATTTTCTTCCAGAACAGTCCTTATACACACAGTGTATGCCACTACGATCTTAAATCTCTCAAACCAACCTAGTGCTCTTTTGCTGGCCTTTAAATTCACCATATGAGCACTAGTTTCCAGCATTTTTACCTGTTCACCTGGGTGTTAGTCGACTGGTGTGGGTTGCATCCTGGAGACAAGATTAAGGACCCAATGAATACGTTAGACAGTCTTCGAGACCACTGGCTTTTATGGTTATCCTGAGTGGATAACCCTCTGGGGTTAATTGTTTCTTGGTATCTCAATAGCCTCACCAACAACGGTGCAACAGCACAGCTGCAGCAGCTGACAGTGCTAACAGCACGAGCAGCAGCAGCTGACAGTGCTACAGCAGCAGAAGCTACAGTGCTACAGCAGCAGCAGCGACAGTGCTACAGCAGCAGCAGCAGACAGTGCTACAGAAACAGCTGACAGTGCTACAGCAGCAGCAGACGTGCTACAGCAGCAGCAGACGTAACTACAGCAGCAGCAGCAGCTGACGTGGTACAGCAGCACAGCAGCTGACGGTGCTAACAGCAGCAGCAGCAGCTGACAGTGCTACAGCTAGCAGCAAAGCAGCTGACAGTGCTACAGCAGCAGCACTGACAGTGCTACATGCAGGAAACAGCTGACAGTGCTACAGCAGCAGCAGACGTTCTACAGCAGCAGCATACGGTGCTACAGCAGCAGCAAACAGTACTACAACAGTAAGCAGCATCAGACGGTGCTAACAGCAGCAGCAGCAGCTGACAGTGCTACAGCAGCATCATCACTGACCATGGTAACACACAGCGTATTATGATAATATTTCTCACCCTTTTTTACTCACAGGTTTGGCCCTAGAAAGCTTTCTTGGGGCCCAAGGTCAATTATTTTGCAGATAAAAACACCAAAACTGCAGTAATAATTTACGAAATGTTCCGTGTATGCTGATGTACCGCGGAGGCTGCTTGTAAACAATGCCACCGGCGGAACATGTGAGGCTGGCCCTGGCTCAGGCCTCACATAGACGTGTCTCTAGACGTATAACGTTGAGCGAGTTTTTTTAGCGCTATGCCGAGGCCAAATTTTGATGAAAAAATTATCGCTATGCGGATTTAACGTTATGTGATGCCAACGTATGCAGGGGTCCACTGTATTAGAAATATTTTGTATAACACGTGAGGGGACCGTCGCTCACTGGTAAACAAATGGCACACTCGCTGAGAAGGGAGGCTAGGCGGCTCAGAGCGAGAGTATGGCGTCCAAGACATGACGAATAGGATCACCGACCAATTGCGAGCCAATTGTTGGACTAAAATAACGTGACGAATTCCAAAAAGGACGAATATCGAGCCCGACTAATATCGCGGGACCACTGTACTGTATATCCTTTGATCTACAAGGCCATGAAAGGAATAGTCCCAAAAGCAGTCAACCAAACCCCAACATTGAAAAAATCAGGCATGAGGGAGGATCAGAGCTATAAGCTTAAAACTACCATAATCGTTACGGGCTCCGAGTTACCTTTCCAAGATGTCATAGACAATATCCACAGATTACTCAAAAAACAGAAGGAACATTAAGGAATTGATCCATTTTACAAACCAGACTTTGGCATGGTGGAATTAATCTTTTCTGTTGTGCTAAAACCAAGAAAGGTTGTAGTTTTAAGGTGGAGTCATAATCTGTTGAGGCAAAGCTTAGGATATATTGATTATATGGTCATAGTGGAGTGTGCTGGTTGCTATCCCATCCAGCAATGGCCTAGAAAGAGAACAGGGGGTAGAACATCTTACTGCTTATAGGTCTGCTGAGGAAGTGAGGATAAAATGTCTCATGGACCCAGTTGTGGGAAAGATAGCCTCTTCAAGTGCGGCTCCTTGGCATGGTGAAGAGGCTCTTGGTCTGAGGAATTAGACCTTTTGGCCTCCTTCCTGAAACTGAACCTAATTACCCTCCAATCCCCCTACTCTATCCCATCCTCCCTTTTTCCGTTTCCTCCTCCTCCTCCCCATCCCTCCTCTATTCCCTTCCTCTTTTCGGCCTTTGGGATTCTTCCCACAGGCAATCTAGTTCCTAGGTAGGGGAAAGGGTACCAGGGTCCATCCCATTCAGTTGAGGTGCTTGGTGGTGGTGTAGTCTGCTGTGGAATCTAGATCACCTGGGGATGTCCCAATCCCTCTCCGGTCTCCCAGGGGGATGGCTTTGGATATCTTTCGAGTGACGAGTGTATCTCTGGAGGCTGCTTGTCAGATTCCAGGGGGTGGTAGCCAAAGGAGGTATGCTTTGTGGTGGGTGTCTGGTCGCCTTCTCTTTTGTCCACCGAGGTGGCTTGGTAGATTTGAGGTTGCTATCCTGGATTGCTGGTTTACTGGCACAAAGGGTGGGGTATGGCACAGGTTCCATGCCGCATCTGCACTACTTGCGGTGCTGAGGTCCTCTTGGGCGTGGAGGGGGATTTATGGCCCTTTTTGCCTCCTAGGAGCTATTCCTCCATGTCACCCCCCCCCTTTTCTTTTTTTTTTCTAAAAAACAAACAGAAAGAAGTGATCTAACCATGGAGTCCCAAATCCATGAACCTGCTCCCCCTGGGCCCCTTCTTGATACCGCACCCCATTCTGACCCTGCCTTGTTTTTTTGACCACTCTTCGGACACTTCTAATGCCCCTGTACCTCTTGCTGGTGCTGTTTCATCACCCGCTTCAGGTACCATGGTCTCGAATGACTCCTTCGATACGTCTGACCTCTGCTCTTCTTTGACTATGCTTCCAGCCTCTCCCTCTATGGTGTGGCAATTTTCGAATTGCCAGCCCGTCCCATGTTGGACCAATTCCGGTCCCACTCCGAAATGCCCATGACACTTGCCTGATGATACTTCTTCTCTTCCTTCTCGTTCTACTCAGAAAAGACCGACACGTCAAGCACTCCATTTCCATGCCCAATTTCGGAATGCACAATGGACTAAATTTCTTTACTTATACTTATTACCTTACTGCCTATCTTCGCAACCATCGTATGCAAGGTGCTCCTACGCCTGTTGGTAGAGATATATTCCTAATCATGCTCCACAAGAGTTGTAACACACATCATCCACAAGTCCAGAATGCTAGACCAAGTTTCATGACTTTCTCTTCATTCAAAATATCAAATGTCACATGCAAACATCATCCCTCAATTCTTGTTAGTGGCCACTGTCATTCTGCCTATACCATTGTCCAACAGAATTTCCAGACATGTGGCAATGACATTCCTAGAACAGGCAGGACCTCCAAGACCTCCAATCACCCCAAGTAGAAACTTATGTCCCTTTCCTGCCCTGGGCTGAGACTATACCTACCCTTGCAAAGTAGCTCTATTACCTTTTTCAACTGCCAGTGAGCCGCCCATCCTCTGTTTATGTAAAGCGGACATAGTTTGCAGGTTCGAAAGGTGAATGCCTATACGCAACAGTGTAGAAATTGCTGGGGCATTTTGGTCATCCAGCAAAATTGCAGGTCTAATGGCAGAATGCCCCAGTCCTGTGGTAACCGATGACCTTTTCCAATACATCTTGTAGTCTACTGCTCTCTTGCTCGTAAATTGTCATGTGCACACCCTTCTTTACTCTTCCCGTTGCCAAGTTTAACTTTAAATGAGTGAGAAATCCTTGCTCAAAGAGGCGGTTCCCTATGCTATTGGCAGTTTTCTCATCTACTCCTCAGGGAGACTACCCTGTATTTCTTATTCTCGTGTTTCTAAACATCCCCCCACCCTCGGGCTCCCAACTTCAGTGCCACTTCTGGGTACCCCTTCCATAGTCACTCCTGTTCTCTAATTCTATTGCTGGTCTTGGACTCCGCAGCCCTACCTCAACAAACCTCAGTCTTTCGCACTTCTTCATGTTCTCCTCTCACAAGTCCATATCGACAAGACCCTCATACAACACCTCTCCCAATCGCCCCTCTACTTCTCAGAAGTCCAAAAAATCCCTATTGCTCAAATCTACTTTAACCCCTCCTCCCCTTCTTCTACCTTCACATTTTACCTTCCATCTCTGTACCTGGTTCTTCACCTCTCACTGGCTCTGTTACTAGTGTGGAGGTTCACCCTCCTCCTCGTACTGTACCTTCCTCACCTGTCCCCTCCCAAGTTTCTTCCTCTCCTGCCCCCTCCCAAGTTTCTTCCTCTTCTGTCTCCTCCCACACTTTTTCTCCAGTTCCCTCTACGCGCTTTCATCCCACCCCTACTTTTGTACAGTCCACTGCTGTCCCAATCTACCTCACCCTCCTCCTTCCATCACCAATATTGTCTCCCATACAACGTCTTTGTCTTCCGAAACACCTGAAACTATCTCAGAATATACTGAAGGGACTAAACCATTAATGGACACTGCTCCACTTCCTGTTTCTTTCCCTCTTCCTTCTCCTTCATCTGCGCACTCCTATCTTCCGCAGCAACCCCTTATTCGCTGCATGAACGTTTCCGCTGCCAGCCCACTGTGGACTTTTTCTAACCTCTCTAGTCCTATGTACCTTTACCAGCAGAATTCTGCATCTTCTCTTACCAATCCATGGCCTATTGACAGTGGAATATCAGCGGCCATCAGAGGTAAATCGGGGTGAGCTTCAGATGTTGCTCTCCCTCCCGGTTTTCCCCTTTGGTGGTTGCTTACAAGAAACCAAAATTACACTCCGCTGTTATCCATCCAACTCAGGCTATGATTATATTGGTATTCTTTGGATCCTTTTTCTGATGGAACCTTTAAGAGAGTGCTTTCATATGTTCACTGATGTTCCGTACTGTCAGCTATTTGTTCATACTTTCGCTGCATTACACTGCATACCGTAACCACTTCAGTAAGTGTTATACAATCTGTTCTTTGTATCTCTCTCCTTCTTGGGCCATTATCTATCCCAGATGTTGCCTTTCTTTTTCGTCCTACCAGCCACCACTTCTGTTACTTGGCGATTTACTGCCACCATTTCCTCGGGTCCCTCACTGTGACTCTGTGGGCATTCCAGTTAAAGGCTTTCTCGCTCTCACTCCCCCGCCATGTTTCAAATATGGGTACTCCCCCATTTTTGATCCCGTACACATACTCTTTCTTGCACCGAATCTCTGTCTGCACTTCCTCCACTGCACTAGACTTCACCTGTCTGTCCTCCCGGACGTACATGACAGCGATCATATTTCCATCATTCATACTTCACCTTCATACTCCATCACCTCTTCATAGCCCCGCAGCAAATTTGATCAAGCAAACGGACCTTACTCGCAACTCACTGCTTTTTAGTGAGGTTCTTCTTGTCCACTATTGGATGAGCTTTTACACCTCTTCTTGACCTCAGTTTTAAACTGCAGTTTTCTCATTCTAATACCCCCAAAAAAACCCCTCGGGCAGGCATTCTCAGAAGTTCGTGCCTTGGTTCCTGCGCGAGGTGCTTGGGCACAATGTTTTGAAACACGCCTGCGTGGGAACAGGTACCCCGGTACAACGAACCACAGAGAGACTTCTGATTATAGCAGAAGCAAGCAGTCACTCGCCGATTCATCCGTGATGCAAAACGCACTTGCTGGTGAATTATGTTTCCAACACCACCTACATCTCCTTCTAAGAGTGCCTCTGGAAAAAGTAACGGAAACTGAGTGTAAATTACTCTCCCACCTGGCTCCTCTTCTGCGGGATGCCGGTGATGATATAAAACAAAAAACAACACCCACATGACATTGCCACTGAAATTAGTAATACATGTGGTCCATATTTTCTCAGGGGCTTCCATCTATGACCCACGATCTTTCCTTCTCAAAGTCTGCCAGAAAATTAGTGCCCCTAGACCTTATCTTCTCTCAAAGAAGAATCTTATAATGTTTGCCTTCTAACACTTCTGGAACTGAGGCAACCCTCTCAGAGCCTTGCCGATCATGGCAGCTAGGCCTGACAGCATTTATATTCAGGATGTTACAACATTTAACATAAGTCAACCCTTGCAGTCCCTTACCAACTTTTAATCTTAATTTGTTCACAAGGAGTTCTTCCCGCAGCGTGATAATCTGCCACTGTTCACCCCTTGTCCGCAAAACCGGTACTATGGGACATGATGCTCCACTATCACCCAATGCACTTCCATGCAGTTTTGCATATGATCGAACATCTGGTAAATTGATGTTTAATGTGTATTTAGAGACAACACACACTCTCTTTCACTAGTCAATATGGCTTTTTGTAAGGGCTGTTCTACCACTGACTCTTCCTACGCTTGGATACGTAATGTTCGTATGCCTTTGCAAATAACCACTCAGTTTATTGCCCATATTTTTTGACCTTGAGACGATATAAACTCAACTGGAGGTATAATATTTTGGCCACCAGCCCACTCCTTAGGGCCTCCGAGGCAATCTAAACCATCGTCCTTAACCTTTGAGAGTTTCGGACGTACTAGTACGTCTTATGCACAGGGGTTTTTGACATACTAGTTCGCATAAATTCTAAGAGGCGGCCGTCAAATCTCACGGGAAAAGGCTGGTAGGCCTAGATGTGAATAAAGGGCCTGTGAGGTCAGTGTGCGCAGTAGAAAAAAAAAAAAATCTGGGACCCCGTGGTGCATATGTGGGGAACGCCATCATAGTACACAAGTCTACCAAGCCTCGCGGTAAGAAGTTGCCTCAATCCTCGGCGATTGGGACACTTTTAGTTCCCCATTGACCGTTCTAATACAGATGGAAGTGCCAGTGAAGATGAGTTTCAAGGTTTTGTGAGTTTTAGACCGAAACTATGACCATATATCGGTAATAGTGAGGAAAACCCAACGACCCTCAGCCTCCACCTCTGGTGCTGGCCGTCTTGTTCACTTCAGTTGTACCAGAACAAAGAGGAAACTTCCAATTGTTCCCCAAATTCCCAGACTCAGATGTAGCATTTGTGATAACTAGTGATAGTGATTATGAACTAACAAGCTACTGAAAACAGTTTCCAGTAGTGACAGTGGAAGTGCAATATTCCCCAGTAAGCAATCAGTATATATACGATTATATGCGCTCTGGTAGTGAGGCCATATGCTATTCCAAGGGGAAGGAGTACATCTAGAAGTACATCCCGTGGCTGTACAACAGGAACAGACAGTGAAAATGACGATGATCGTGTTGCAATTGGATGGAAAATGTGCATGGTAAGTGGAGGTGACGCCATGAAGCACCAGCAGTCGGCCATTGCTGCCACCCATGCTGCACCCACGCCACTGCCACAGCAGATCTACAATCAAAGCCACCATCCCCCACCCACCCACCAACACCAGCCTCCACATCCACAACCTCCACATCCACACCCACCGGTCATTGGTCCATACCCCACCAGCAGACCGCACCTGGGAATGCAGGAAAGCTAGCAATTTTGTTCCAAAATGCCCACGCAGTTGATGACCAGCCAAAGTGGCATACGGCCATCTTGTACACTTGGGAACAATGCACTGAACTGGAAATGTTTTGAGTTTATTCTTTACGAACCCCTGCTCGAAAGTAATGCCATGGAAAGCAACACATACTAACGAGTACAAACCAAGGCAAACACAATACTTTTACAACCAAAATCATGCCTACACCATGGAAGGAGACAACTGTGCTGAGATGTATCTTTTCTTTGCCACAATTAATGCTTATGCCACATGTGTAAAAGCACAAATGAAATCATACTGTCAACAATACCGCCTGCTTGCAACCTCTTGAACCCCAGTGTTCATTGATATAATGCCAGAGAAACGATTTGTGCAAATGTTACCTATGCTACACTTCTCAGACAAAACCAGGCCTGACAGAAACAACAGGTTAATATAAGATTAGGCATGTGTTTGTGTATCTGAAAGAGAAATTCAATATGTATTTTTATCCCTTCAGGAAGCTTGTAATTGACGAGTCTTTGATTCTGTTCAAAAGAAGACTCTCTTTCAAGCAGTACATACTAAGCAAGAGGAAACGCTTTGGTATAAAGTTGTTTGTGCTTTGTGATTGTTACAGTGGTCTGTTACACAAATAACCCGCACATAAAAGAGAGAAGCTTTAGACGAGTTTCGGTCCGACTTGGACCATTGACAAAGTCACACTAACAGAGTGGAGCAGGACGGCTATATATAGGCAGAAGAGGTGGAGTAGTAGTGTAGTAGTAGTACAAGAATTGTATATAATACCGACAATACCATCACGGTATTGTGCCTTTTTGTTTATTACAGTGGTCTGGTATTGGATATTACTGTGTACACTGAAGTTATACATTGCAATATACCAGGAAGTTATTGGGCATCTCTGGTGATGGGTTTTAGAACATGATAGAACATACCTTGGCAAGGGCATGATAATATACTGATAACTGGTACACAAGCCCCTCACTCAGTGATTTTATTGCGAGTGAACATGACGATGTGTGATGGCACAGTGCGTTAAATCGGAAACCATATGCCCAGGTTTGACGCTGGTACTTGTAGAGGTGAGGTGCAGCGTTTGCTGCCAAGACATCATGGCATTTCGGTGGCATGACAAACGATATGTCACAATGTTGTATCAGTTCACCCTAATGAAAGGCAGACACTGGCAGGCAGCAATAGAGAGAGCAATGAACCCATTCTAAAACCTGCAGCGTGATTGATTACACCTTCAATATGCATTCAGTGGACAAATGTGACATGCAGATAGGTTTGCTGATTGTGTTCGCAAGAGTTATAAGTGGTCAAACTCATCTTTCTGGACATTTCCAGCTCAAAAGCTTATAATATGTATAAGATGAGGGCCAGAAACAAACCACAAAACGGGGAAAATTTTTG
>NC_069435.1:21766479-21809418 GCF_026875155.1 Cherax quadricarinatus | reverse complement strand
CCCCTTGTATATCCCTAATTCCCACAAAACCCCGTCTGTTTACCAGCCCCTTGTCTATCTCTAATCTATTTCTTAATTAGAAAGTCTGTTAAAATGCATCACAGGTAAGTCATGGGACATTTTTAATACTAGGTTTACGGTTTTTGTCCTTACCCTAAAAAAAGTACAATTTCGTAACACAGTCGAAACCGTAATAGATTTTGGTAAATTTTAAAATTCTATTATTGTGGATTTTGGAAAAGAAATATTTTTTATTGTATTTTGGGTTTTCAATATGCGTGTTGGTTTTATCGGCGCGTCTGTGTGACGGTTTTATTTGCGTCTGCGTGATGGTTTTATTTGAGTGTGTGACGGTTTTATGATTATAATAGTTTTAAAACTGTACTTGATGGTTTTATTGGTATTTGATTTTTTTGTTTTTTTTTTATAAGTTTTTATCCTTTTTAATAAAAGGTTTTATTTAAATCTACATCAAGCGCATCAGGGTTCTAAAATGGTGATAATGCTCAAAAACCCGGGTTTAATCGGGGCTCTATAACTTTTTATCAGAGCTCTAAAACGGGGTTTTTTTACTGTTTTCGTAATGGGTTTTAAAAGTGCTATATCTTGTTTTTAAGTTTTCTAGCTCGGTTTATAAGTGCTCTATCACTGGTTTCTTTAGTGCTCTAGCTTCGATTTCTTTACTGCTCTTTGTTGGTTTTATCAGTGCTCTGGTGGGTTTTTTATTGTTACGAAAACGGGGTTACAGTGTTCTGTACCACTTTTTTTGTGTGTAGAGCAGAATAGGGGTTAGTTAAGGGGGTTTAAAACCTAGTCGACAACACTGGGAGTTTTAAGGCCAAGGACACAAGTGCAACTAATGTACATTTTTTTTGGGGCAACGTTTCGTTTCCCCAGGACTTTATCAAGCCGTTAAAACAGTACGTGGACCAGAGGGTATATATATCCCTCGTGCCCATGTATTTTGAAAACGGCTTGGTAAAGCCCTGGAGGCGAAACGTTGCCACAAAAAAATGTCACAAAGTGCATTGGCCTTTTACTTTACATTTGTCGGTAATTCTACCAACTTTATTACAGTATTAAGGCGTTTTTAATTTTTCACAAAAGAGCCGAAACCCCCCAAATAAGGATTTTAAAAACGAACTGTAAATCAAATCCAGATGGTACCCCTTTAACCCCTTTTGGCAGCCTAGTTCTAGCCCTTTGTGTATCCATGTGCTCTTCCCGTCCCAGGATGCTTTGGGTGTGCAAATAAATTAGCCATTTCAGTGTCAAAATCTATATCAATCTAGGATTGTAACTGAGAGAAGGTACACCTTGGGTGTACTTTTACAAGTGTAAGAAAAAAGATACTGAGGAATTTGTCGGTGTAAAATTTTCGTGCTGAACCCCTGTATATTTACCCGAGTGTTTCATGAAGATTATGAAAAAAAGCAAAAATGGTAATTCCGAATTGCGTTTTGAATTTTTGTGAAGTTTGTTATAATTTTAAACATATACCCTACCCCGGCCGGGATTGAACCCCCGGTCAGAGAGTCTCAAAACTCCAGACCGTCGCGTTAGTCCTAGCCGTAGGCATTACGATTTCGTGGTCTGTTGACGGCGTGAGGGGACTTGAGCTAGAGTTCGTACGGCCCGCTAGGGAGATTCGTCTGTAAAAACTGATTTGTGGTCACAGTGGTGCCTATCTAACCCTTTCCTATGGTGTAGAAATAACCCATTGGGCGAATTTATTTTGGTGCTGGTTTGTGGCAAAGCGACGGCTGGAGTTTTTAGACTCCTGACCGCGGTTCAATCCCGGGCCGGGTATGGGTTTTTTTTCAATGTGTCATTACATTTCGTGAGTCATTTAAAATATACCTTTTTGCATACTATTAATTTAGTAAATAAATAGAAACCGCTAAATGCTGAAAAATACAACGACAATAAAATGTATTATTTAAAGTCATTATTATTGTCACTATTATTTTTATTATTTATTATTATGCGAAAAATTCTGAAAGCAAACTCGAAGAACATGGTATTTGGGGGGGGGGGGGGGGGGAGGGGGGGGTTAAGGGTTTTTTTATATATACACAATTATTTGCAAATTTTTTATTAAAGTTTTTTTTAAACTGCGCCCTGAAGTTGTAATTCCCCGGGTCTGTTGGGAAAGTATCGTTCCAGACCGTGGGGCGAACTCTTCTCCCGGCTGACGGACGATACCTAAAACATTTTATCCCAAATTGAGGGACGACTTTATCTTTAATTTCATACTCACTATCTTGTACTGACTGAAGAATACGTGCAGGCGAAACGTTTTTGGAATAAAGATACCCAACTGCCCAACATGCGTTATCAAATTAAAAAAGGTGGTATCCGAAGTGCATCGGGTCGCTTTAGGAAAATTTTAAACTCAGCCTTATGTCTAATTTCCGAATATAATTTTTTGACACGGTACTGTGTTAATTTTAATGGTGATGTTGGCAGAAATAAACGCAAGCTGCTATTTATATCTATTACCTGCAATGCATGTAGGGAAATTTTGAAAAGACTGTCCATTTCCGTTCATTTATGTAGTAAGATAGGGGTTTGGCACGTCGGGGCCACAGACGGTATTGCAGACGTGGGGGGAGTTGACACGTCTGGGGGTAGTTGCCGTATGGGGTAGTTGGCACCTGTTTCCGTAAGTTATGTGATCTGCCGTCAAATTACATGTACACTCGGGTTTTTTATTTTTTACTTTTTTAAAAAGTGTGTCTTTTTTTTTGGGTTGAAGAAAGAAACAATTGTGCGATTTTTGGGGAATCTCTGTGGGAAACTTTTCGCGCCGAGCTTTTCAGTCCAATACGAGAAAAAACGGTGGGGGATGAAAAGGGGGTTTGGGTATCGTCCCTCAGCTAGAGACGATGGCTAACACAGTTCCCAAGGGGGGATTCATTCTTTAAACCTCCTCTGTAGTGGACTGAAGAAGCCACTGGCTGACGAAACGTTTCCTCAGTAAAGATGAGTATGAAACGAGGGATTATGTGGTCCCTTCTTGAAAGTGGAAGGTTGGTAATGTATGAAACGTGATCAGTCACTTTAATAATGGTACGACTACACCGGTAAATTGACGAAAAATCCTACTGTAGGCGAAACATTCCGGAAGTAGAGATACCAAAGTGTTGCACTTAGGAGGCGGTGTGGTGGCTGGCTTGTGTGTTTTTGTGACACCATTGCTAACCCAGTGAGAGTGGTGGCTTATTTTTGAGCGATACGCAGACTGAAAGTACGAGGCGAAAATCAGTTGGATGCCTTGGGAGTTCCCGGGAGTACTGACAGTGACCAGAGATTCGACGTGGGATAATTAAACGATAAGGGCCTTAGGGACAGGGAATGTTCTCGAGTGCAAAACACCTTAGTGTTTTACAGTTCTTCTCCAGGAACTCTTGGAGGAACTTATGACAAACATTTCAAGGAAATCGGATAGTCGGACTTGAGTCCTGGAGGTGGAAAGTGAAGTGTCTGCACTCTGAAGGAGAGGGTGGGGATGTTGCAGCTTGGATGGTCAACTGAGCGGCAAGACAGTAATTGAATGACGTGTGAATGAGGGCCTTCCCTGTTTTCTTTTTTTTTTTTTTTTGTTACCCTATTCGGTGGGAGACGGTCGATGTCTTAAAAAAAAAATACGAAAGCACCGGAGTAAATGAAGAATTATCGAAACGCAGTTGTAATAAGGACTAGCTGGCTGGAAGATCAGCGAACGGAGGCTCGAGTCTCCATCATTCCATCTTCAAAATAACAAACATAAATAAAAAAACTCAGCTTACTCTGCGCTTCCCAAAAATTAAACTTTTCCTATTCTAGATGGATTAATGTACATTAATCTACGTTTGCTTAGAATTAAGCAACAGCTGCAAAACATAAGCGGCAGCTTACGTGAGGAAGACGTACTGTCTGCGACACTCAGGTTTACGACTCTGGTTCATAATGTAGTTTTAGTGTAAGTATAAGAGTTTGAATTCCGTTAAATAATGACAAGTTGTGATGAATGGTTTGAAAAACCGACAAGTTGAAGATTGAGACACTTATGCAGCATATGGGAATCTTAATTCAGGAAACGTTTCGCCACACAGTGGCTTCATCAGTCCAATATTGGACTGATGAAGCCACTGTGTGGCGAAACGTTTCCTGAATAAAGATTCCCATATGCTGCATAAGTGTCTCAATCTTCAAATAATGACAAGGTTTGAGACCCATTTGATAATAACAGAGAACCAATTTATAATATAATTTTAAAACTGTTGTAATAATAATAATAATAATCACTAATAAAAAATAATTATAAAAATATGCTTGACAAACAGTATATTTTTATATTGTTAGTAGGTTTGGGTTTGAGAAAACCTACCTAGTATGGGCCAACAGGCCTTCTGCAGTGTTCCTTCTTTATGTTCTTATAAACTGATGGTGTCTCGCTGAGTTTGTAGCGGGTCTTACAGAGCCTCAGAAACAAGAGGTAATTAGGCTCGAGGAATTGAAAGAGAGGAGCTCTACTTCCCTGCATCAAAAGTCTTTCAAGCAGTATAAAGCGCCCTTGCAAGGAAAGGAGTCATATATTATTGATCAGCACCACTCGATTGTGGGTACAATAATATAAAATACTGCTCATTTGGCTAGTACACCAAAAGGAGTAGAATGAAATTAGCTCAGAGGCATCCACACCCCACACCACCGTATGTTCTCGGATGACGGGTACAACACCTAGCTTGGCTGGGTGCGTCATTCTTGAGAATTGTGTGGTCCCGTGGACTGGAGCGTCGTGTCTTTCGCTCACCATGAGGCGGGCCAAAGCAGCATGGGTTCGACTCCTTGGCTAGTCGCAGTGTTGTTTTTGATCAGTATCACTCGCTCGTGGGTACAATTTTATATTATATATATATATAAAATATAAAATATATATAATATTATAATATAATATATAATCACACCAGCTTCGACAACACACCTGCCACCGGCAAATTACCTTTATGTGTAATACTGTAGCTATTACATTTGATTCTACGGCACGTAAGTATACACACTTAGGTAGGTAGCGCTATAAATATGATTGGTAGTTACATAGCATACAAATTCTAAGCATTCTTTTGCCCTTTTTTTCAGTTCGTCTATTTTGTTACGCGTTATTGTATTTTTTGTGTGAAGAAATGAAGTGTGATGTATTTTTAGACAGAGCTTGTTATCACGTACTGCGTATTTGAGTTCATGAAAAAAATATGTATATAAATGGATTTTTAATAAAACTACAAAATAAGCAGTCAGCTACGTTTATCTGTGATTTACCACGTCACTCTCGCACATATATAGATACACCCATACAGAAACACACACACACACACACACACACACACACTATTCAAGCGAACAGACAGAGCAGACAGGAAAATAACAGGAGCACGAGGGCGTGGCTGGAAATTATCCACGCACCCAAATGAGCAGCAGGAAGTGGAATTGACGGAAGAAATGACACAATGGATGTGGACTCCACAGCGGACTTGGAAAGAAATTTCCTGGTCAGAGGGGAAGACAGACATTAGCAACACCGTTCTATTTACCTAGCTTTCACTAAGAGATCATTGCCCTCCAGACAATAGACAAACAAACCACGGAACGGATGCTTAAACCCATGGTCAGTGAGTCCTAAAATTAAAAATAGACAAAATATATTTTTCACGTCAGTAGGACAAAAGTTAGTAGTAGTAGTAGTAGCAGCGGCAGCAGTAGCAGAACTAGCAATAGTAGTAGTAGTAACAACAGTAATAGCAGCAAGAACTAAAGCTCCTCCCCTCTTTCCCTTCCTTCTCCCCTCAAACTTGCACCAAAGAGCACCAGCTGTGGACCGACCACCTTATCAAGAATGTTCAGAAGCATGAAAGCTCTAAAGGTTTTCAATCAGACTAGTGCCAGAGCTGAGTGGTGGTGTGCTCTCTGAGGACCTCAACCTGACGGTTCCAAGTACAGTGATAGGGAGGACAGGGAAACACCATAACGCAAAAACCCGGACAGTGACAGACATCATAAGGACTTTAGGAAGTACTTTCTCAATCTGAGGGTAGTAGACACTCCCAGGGAAGTGCTTAGATACTGGTTAAGGGCTCTTGATAAGACTAATAAGGGCTCTGTCCTTCCCTTCCTCGGAAGAAACCTGATTTCCTCCCATTTCCTAAGCGCCGTACGACTAGTACGGGCTTAGCACTCGCCCGTGAGTACAGAACAACAGTCAGGGTCGTAAAAAGCAAGGGCTAGCCGGGATGTAGTAATGTTTGTAGCCATCTCAGTGCACAGTTCTAAGAGTAGGCATGACAGGGTTAAAAAGAAAAAAATGTTGGAAACCAGCAAATACAACTAGGCGAGTACAACGAAGTGAGTACAACGAGGCGAGTACAACTTGGCTAGTACTCAACACATACACGACCGACGTTGTACAATGTTGATATGTGGACGGGAACATAGCTTGTGTGAGTGGGTACATACCTAGTGTGGATGGATACATACCTTGTATTAAGGATTACACACAGGTAAACATTACGTTGGTGCTGAGTTATGGCTGCCTGGATTCCAAAAGTGAGTAGCTCAATCGTGCAAGGGTTTGGCTAACCAAAAATTTTATATCATGTTCACACGCCCGTGTTTTCTACCGCCGTAATCTTGTGCTGGCATGTGGGCGAGTTGAGCTCCTACGTGTTATGAGGGTGTAGGTATAATGTGGGAGGATGTGGGTCTACCCTAGAGGATGAAGATGCATGAAGGATGAGTGTTGGGAACTACTGTATAATAATATATCAGTATTATATAACTACGTGTTGAAATATTTTCTGTTATCCGTTTGCATCATTCGATTCTCATTTGACATTTGTATCCTCTTGTTTTCCCTATTCACGGCGATTAAAAATAGTATTCTTCTGTTGCTGTATATATTATCATGTCTTCTTCTCCTCTCTTTAGAATTACAGTAGACAAACAAAGACGGTATGTATAGTCTGCATGTGCTACCGCAATACTCACTAAAAACATGCAGCAGAAAAAGACTTCATCGAAACAGTGTTTCAAAGACGTGCGAAATGTTGTCCCGTGAGAGCTCTCCTTAGAGCGAAACACTGTTCCACTAAGAGTAACGGAAGTGGATAAGAAAGTTGAAAATTATTGAAGACTGAGACACTTATGCAACATATGGGAATCTTTATTAAGGAAACGTTTCGCCACGCAGTAACTTCATCAGTCCAACACAAAGTAGAAATAGGATGGACCGAAAACATCGATTCCAGGCTGAGGGACTGATTACCTCAAACTCCTCCTCTCCTTACCCATTTCTACTCTGTATTGGACTGATGAAGCCACTGTGTGGCGAAACGTTTCCTTAATAAACATTCCCATATGTTGCACAAGTGTCTCAATTTTCAACTTGCTGGTTTTGAAAACCATTTATCATATCTGTCAGACACTGAAAATTATCGCCGATTCTAGACGCATAATTACCCTAACTTTCAGAGGGCTTATAATCTCTTATTACGGTTATCTAAAATAAAGACAGATTCTGTCAAATCTTTAAGAGTGACAAATCTTAATGCGGATAAATATCTAGATGAAAATTAAAAGAGGAAAGGTAAAAAAAGACTAGAAATAAAATAACTCTCTCTTGACCGTTCGTTTTTACACAGTGAAAGATTTTTCAGAATAGAATTTCAGCTGTGCAGCGAGGCCAGTTCCATGACACTGGATCACTGTATCCACCTCTGTCATGCTGTGGCCAGATCACCGGTGTCCTGGCCAGCTCAGTGGTGCTGTGGTCTGCCCAGTGGTGCTATGGCCAGTTCAGTGGTGCTGTGGTCAGCTCAGTGGTATTGTTGCCAGCTCAGTGGTATTGTGATACACCTCAGTAGTGCTGTGGCCACCTCAGTGGTGCTGTAGTCAGCTCTAACGTGCTGTGTCCAGCTAGGTGGTATTGTTGGCACCTTCATGGCGTTGAATTACCAAGCTTCAGTTATACTTAAACTCACAAAAATCGAAAAAAAAAATACATATAAAATAATCAAATGATAACCCATAATTTCTGGAAATTCTTGCAAGCCAGAGAGATAACTGCAGTTTCAGTGTATCGTAAAGCAACGTTCACCGGATTAAACAAAATTCTCTTCATTCGTATCTATCCAGTATAAACGAAATTTAATACCCCTCATTAACCATTTGCTTTTTTCATTATTTGTTTTTCACAGACAAAGACACACACACACACACATGCTCTCTCTCTCTCTCTCTCTCCCTCTCATTACCTGTGTCTTTAGACTCATTTTCGTTAGTCTTCTCATGTTCTTTCTGTGTTTCTTCACTCAGTCTCTCGTAATACTTTCTTAACTTTGTAATCGTTATATATTTTTTTCCTCTCTGAAACATTATCGTTATTGTTTAGTATATATAAATCACCGCATTACTCCTTGCCTTCTTTAAAGTCCTTCGCTTCTTCACTTTCTTTCTCTCCTGCTACGTTTCTCTTTCCTTTATCCTCGTCTCTGTATTTCTTCTTTTCCCCCTCTTCCCTTTTTTTCTCTTTCGCTTTACCCTCTTCCTCACCCTATTACTCTGTCTCTCACTCCCCTCCTCTCGCCTTCCCACTGTGGCCAAAACTAATTGATGTTTATTCTCCCTCTTATTGGGAAGGAATTAAGGTGGTAGGAACATCGGTTCTGGCAACACTTGACTGGGTATAGCTGTGGTTCAAGGGCAATGTTGATAGCAGTGCTGAAGGAGGTCCTGCTCCAAGAGTGTTGGCAGCAGTGCTGGATGTGGTTCTGGCCCACAGTAGTGTTGGCAGCAGTGCTGGATGTGGTTCTGGCCCACAGTAGTGTTGGCAGCAGTGCTGGATGTGGTTCTGGTCCACAGTAGTGTTGGCAGCAGTGCTGGATGTGGTTCTGGCCCACAGTAGTGTTGGCAGCAGTGCTGGATGTGGTTCTGGTACACAGTAGTGTTGGCAACAGTGCTGGATGTTATCTGAATGTTATCCAAAGTGTTACTGGCAACAGTGCTGGTATAGTGCATTCTATTTACTCGCTACCCTAAGACTGAACAAAATAAATGAATGTGAATGCGAATATATGTATATATGCGTGTGTGTGTGTGTGTGTGTGTGTGTGTGTGTGTGTCCTGCATGTGCACTCCTGGTCTTACGTGTGTTTCTAAACACCGACTTTATTACCAATAACCACGAAGGTAAGACCCCAGTGAACGTGTTTTTCTTACACTATCATCTTTAGATTTAGATAAGCCTTCGTCTGCTATTTTTACTATTATCGAAAAAGAAATTCGTGTCCTTACGACCTGTTGCCCTAGTAAGTTTCTCTCTCTAGCTGAGCTCAGAACATAGACTCCTATGTCCTTCTCAGAAGGCAAGAAATCACTGAAACTTCGCACTTAGGAGAGAAAGCTTTTGACGATGTTTCGATCTTCCAGCCTCGTTGTTGTGACCTCCCATCAGTTCATCTCAAAGGTAGACTACGTAAAGTATATTATCGTCCCTCATGATGCCACCCACAATCAGCAAATCCCTAGTCAACTATTTACTGCTAGGTGAATAAGAGCAATAGGAGTTATAAAAAATAGGTCCCAAGGTTCCACCTGCTGAAGAATTGAACCCAATTCCCTGGGTTCTAACCCAAAGGCCCCACAGCTTAGCTACAAGCGACCTAATTTTAACCAATACACATTTTTCCAAAGTCATAATCCAGTAAAGCCAGAAATATACGCACGAGAACTTTCAGACAAGCACCAAGGTGCAAGGTTGCCAATAATTACATTTAGTCTTCAATAGGCGCTTATTTTTAATTCAGTTATTTTATTTTTACTCTTAACACCATTAGGTTGATTGCGTTCTCCCGAAGCGTCCCGTCCACCCCAACGGAGCATCGATTCCCCATAAACAAAAATTATGGAGGAGGGATTTTCTGAGTTAGGGACTCGTTATAGCATAGGTAATGTTGCATCCATGACTTACTCAGCTCCCAGGAGCTGAGCTGACAGAGAAAACCTCACCTCGCTGGTATTTACGGCTAAAAAGTTTGGAGGTGGATGATGTAGGATGCCCGGATGAAGTGTTCTTACGCGGCCTCTCCTCACACTGCACTTGTAGAACGTGCTGTTTTCAACTTTTTAATATTTTTATGGTGCCAACACGCTGCCAGACGTGTGCGCTCGCGAGCACACAGAAAAACAATGAAGTTCTTGGAGCAGGAAGAGAGTAGACCTAGTAGCGACTTGCGAAGAGGCTGGGCCAGCAGCTTTGAATCGACCCCTGAAACACAAATAGGTGACTACACACACACACACACACACACACACACACACACACACACACACGCACCACACACACACACACACACACACACACACACACACACACACGTCCCCCTCCCTCATTCTCATAAATATTCTAGCTAGTTATCTATATAGAGACGAGCCTTCCCTGTATAATGATTTGCGGTAAGAAGAGTTATTTTGTTTCAGCTGGCTTTTTTAATTAGATATTTTATTTCGGTCTCACAGAATGCCTGATGATGGAGCAGAGTTGACTATTAAACTAGTCAAAAAATAATAAAATTCTAGTAGTAGAGTGCCTCTTGTCCGAGCTGTCGTGATCCTGAGACTATCAGACTTCTCTCTGAATTCTGGTGCGTCCCTCTACACATTAAGAAAGATGGAGGAATCAGGCCCAATGGTGCTGGCAACTTCCTCCGCCACCTTGTTGCCAAGGCAGCAGAGAGAGAGAGAGAGAGAGACACTAGTCAGCCGAGAGGCAGGCAGCCAGCACCCTGTTAAAACCAACTCAACAGGGGTTTCGGATTCCACAGAGCAATGAAGCAGCATCCCATTCCGCACGAACATACATTACCAGCCTCACTCTGATTTAACTAGACTTTTCTAATGCCATCAGTTCACTGAAAGAGATGCTGTAATAAGAGCCGTTTGCGATATTCTTTCCCTTTATCCGTTCACTAGAGGGTCAAGAGTCTTTTCGACAAACACGAATCCGACTCTTGCGAAGTTTTTCCAACATAATGACCCCCTTGAAACTCTTCTTTTCTGTTAGGTAAGAGGACATACGTACAACTCTAGCGACATTTTATTGTAGCAACGTTTCGCTCTCCAGGAGCTTTGTCATGCTCCTAGAGAGCGAAATGCCACAATAAAATATCGTATTAGTTGCACATGTGTCCATTTAACTAATGAATTGTTGGTAATTCTACCAACATTATTACACTCTTTTTCCACGGAGGAGTTGGCAAGTGAACTCAACATCTGACTCCAAGATGAAGCTATTCTGACAGGCACCAGAGTCTCTCCGGGAAGACAACAGACAAATCAAAGAGGATGAGGAGGAGAATCTAGGTCTCTCTCTAAACCCCTTCAGATGACTAATACCCTTCAGCAAACTCAAAGACAATATGATAATGTATACAATACTAACAGGTTGATGAAACAAGTGTGCAACAGTTAGGTAAATTTATTTCCAAATGTTTCGCCTACACAGTAGCCTTCTTCAGTCGAATACAGATGAGCTAGCAGAAGCAGTAGAAATGTAAAGACGATGTAATCAGTTTATCACCTCCGAAGACGAAGATTTGAGGTGATCAGTCCCTTAGTTTAGAGAAGAGTTCTCCTACATAATGTGGAACATTGCTCGATTGTGATGGACTCATTACATGATCTTCACTGCTTCTGCTGCCTCCTTTTTATTCGACTGAAGAAGCCTACTGTACAGGCGAAAAGTTTCGAAATCAATATACTTAACTGTTGCACATGTGTCTTAATTGCAAATTCATCAGAGAGCAAGTAACACCCGTCTTACAAGAGTTGCAAGTCATTTATCCCATTGACAGTACTCCTCTCAACATTCCACCTGTGTTGAGTACCATTAGTGAGATTCTAGGGTAAGAAAAATAACTGACTTTAAATGGATGGTAACCAGGCTCGGAAACACTCGAGTGTCCTCATATTCTCTCTCTCTCTCTCTCTCTCTCTCTCTCTCTCTCTCTCTCTCTTTAAAGCTCTATTCACGATCAGGTATATCTTATCCTTGAACTCTGGTGGTGGGAATGTGTATTAAAACAAAACTAGCATCTTCGCGTGCTTAATTCTTCATTTTCTGATTCCTCATCAACTGGGTACTGAGGGTTTTTGAAAAGTACGTGAGCTCATGGTAGCCAGCATCGATGTACTACTTGTCTGATTGTCTGCGGCATTTTGTACTTCGTCTTGTGACCACCTTTTTCATCACTCATTCATACTGCATCCATTTCTAGTTCTATTAATCGCGTCGGGTTCACTGTTTATACTGTATGTTTCGAATGTCATGTTTTGGTCCTTCCTGTGTGTGGTTAAAATTTTCCGCTGTCACTGTTTCTTGTATGTCATGAATATTTGATTGTTTCATGTATCCTCTGCCTCGCATGTTTGTATACATGTGCTGTACCCTTACTCTTTTTTGGTGTGTGTGTTTGGTTTTGTCTGTCTTTATAATAATGGTAAGCTATTCCAACAGGTTCATGAATAAGACGTGTGCAACACTTTGGTATCTTTATTTCCGAAAAGTTTCGCCTACACAGTAGGCCTCTTCAGTCGAATACAAAGGTGACTAAAACTGAAGACAACACAATGGAGAAATTAAAGATGTAATAAGTCAGTCTTGAAGTAGAGTTTTACCTGTCTGTCTTTATGTGATCAACAAAGCTAAAACTGGAGAGAGGGGCAAAGAGGAAAGGAGAATCATTCTTAGGTCGTCACTTTCAGATATATTGCTACGGTTCCCCATGCACTCGATCCCGTACTGACCACTTCCTCGTACTATGAAACCATCTTACACGATACTTCAAACAACCATGTACTGTACAGGTTCCTCTAAAACTCGCATCCCGCGTCTGGCGACAATTCCACACCCAGGTGCGTCCTAATATGAAAGTGAGTCGAAGTTGGATCGTATTGATTATGCTGAACGCTTCGCTTCCGATATTAATATTCTGAGAACAGCGCGTGACAACAAACTTGCCTTCAGAGATGCATGTGAGAGAGAAGTTGATGACTAATGTGCATATGCATGGGAATAGTCAGGAACGTTGATAAAATGGTATAAAATACCGACAAGTTGATGATTAAGCGATTAGTTCCATGGAGCTGAGGGACTGACCTCCTCAAATACTCTTTCTCAAAGGATGTACTGATTACATATCACTATACCTACCGCCTCTGTAGTTGACTGAAGAAGCCTACTGTGCAGGCTAGTTTCAACAATGAAGATAGCCAACGGTTGCACATGTGTGATGTTGCACATGTGTCTAAATCATCAATGAGCAGGAATACTTAGGAATCTTGGACATAATAAACAATAACCCGCACATAGGAGAGAAGAGCTTTGTAAATGATCCAATTCGGGTTATCTATTGTTCCAGTCACAATATTGTGCTTTTTTTGTTCATCTTGCAAATAACATTTTGCATGCGATTGAAGGCCTATTAGGAAGTGCCGGAGAGAATGAAGTTCCAGAACCATCACCAAAATAGGCCCATAAAAAGCCAACAAACCATTTTTTTTCAGAGACACTGAGAAGTATATATATAAAAATATGAATATTTTTGTTAAAATTAAAAATTTTGAATTAAAAAATATGAGTTCTCAGTTTTAGGCCTAATAGGCAGTTACTATCAATACATCTGACATGAAACATAGAAAATAATATGCATTAGATGTACAAAATATTATACTGTTCCCAGAAAGCGCTAAAATTTTATAGGTCATAGGGACCCTTAGAACGGGAGATAATCAGGCTTGATTCGAGGAATGGGAGGACATCTGCAGCCAACTGGATAAAGAACCCTTCAACAGAATCAAGTCAACTAGGATTCTCAAATCACAAACTCGTGTTGGACAGCATTTGCTGGCTTATCTAAACCGATCAAAAATAAAACTAATGGTCGAAAAATTGACCAAGCGAAACAGTCTGATCTCGTTTTCTATAATTTAGAACCGTGGAGCACTGTTATTAAGACCCGAGCCTTCGTCCGTGGGGCACTGTTAAGAACCGATACTTCTTCCGTGGAGCATTGTGGAGAACCGATACTTCGTCCGTGGAGCATTGTTATAAAGAAGCGACGCTTCGTCCGTGGAGCTTTATTATAAACAACCATCATTTCTTCCGTGGAGCTTTATTAAGGATCGACCCTACGTCCGTGGAACATTATTCCAATCTTTATTAACGTTATATGAAAATATTTAGCTTCCTCACTGGAAAATATTGAATTCCTTTAGAGAGAGAGAGAGGAGGAGAGAGAGAGAGAGAGAGAGAGAGAGAGAGAGAGAGAGAGGGGGGGAGTAGACAGACGAGCACTATTTTTATTTCTAGAAAAAATGACCCACACAGACAGACGGAGATAGGAATAAAACAGTTTTTCAGATTAAAAAACAAAGAGAGAAAGACAGAGAGAATAAGGGGAAATGCAATAGGAAAGACGAGGGACAGACAAAGAGGGGTTTTCAATACTTGTCTCTTTCTTAATCCAGTAAATTACTGACCACTTCTCAAGGGATCTCACGCCAGATCCTCACCTCCATACCTGCCACTCTTGCTCTCTCTCTCTCTCTCTCTCTCAACTTATCATTAGCTTCCACTCTACATTTATACACACTTCGTTTCTATTTTCCTATTTTCCATGGATATTTTATATGTTTTTTCTTTTCTGCATTTTCTTTATATATTATATATATATATATATATATATATATATATATATATTATATATATATATATATATATATATATAATATTATATATATATATATAATTGCTTTATGCACTTTTCAATTTATCCGGGTATTCTTCATTGTTTTCAATTTGACCTCCTCTCCTTTCTGCGTCTTTCTTGCCTTAAATTAATTACACTAACAATAATAACAATAATAATTAGCACTGTCACAAACTGTTATTATAATAGTCAACATTACTTCTTGAGAACTTACTAATTAGCCTGAACTTCAGCACGTTTCCCTTCCTGATCTACTGTTTATAAACATTTCGGGTTGTTTCATGGATGGCCCTCGTTAGCAAGTCAGCCATTATTTTATCCACAGTCTGTGTTGCTGCTAAAAACCTGGTAATAACGAGGGCCCTCGCATTCCCGAGCGAGAGAAGGACCCTAAGTGAGAGACTCACAGCTAAGATTTATTTTCTCCGATATGAGGAAATAATGAGATTTTTAATGATTTTGGTGGTGATAGATTCAAGTTTGGTTTTGATTTCATTCTGATTTCTCGACGAGTCGAATAAATGTTTGGATGTGTCTGTATGAGTACTTAACTATTTCCACATCCCAAGTTGTGGTTGAAGGACTCGAGTCTCACCTCACCTGTCATTCACTCGTAAATATAAGAACATAAGAAAGGAGGAACACTGCAGCAGGCCTGCAGCCCCATATTAGGCACGTCTATCTCAAACCCAAACTCACTAACAAAAATATGTGACTAACCCATTTTCAATGCTCTATTGACGTATGCGCAAGTCCTATTCAAATCCCTCCTTTCCCATTCAAGTATTTATATAACCTAAATTTGAAGTTACCGAAGGTTTTAGCTTCAATAACCCTACTAGGCAGACTGTTCCACACATCGACTACTCAATTTCCAAACCAATACTTTCCTATATCCTTTCTAATTCTAGACTTACCAAATTTGAATTCATTACTTCGTGTTCTTTCTTGGAGGGATATTCTCAATGTCGTAGATAAAGGGTTCAGAGAACTGACAAGTTGATAATATTAGACACGTGCACAACGCTTGGGTATCAGTGCGAGGAAATGTTTCGCCACACAGTGGCTTCATCAATCCAATACAAAGGAGAACTGTGAAGATCAGAAGGAATTTAAGGTAATCAGTCCCTCAGCCTGGAGTCGATGTAATCAAACTTCTTCTGTTCTTCACAATTTTCCTTGTAACTGAACTGGACTGATGAAGCCACTGTGTAGCGAACAGTTTCAACAGAAAAGATACCCAGCTGTTACACGTGACATAATCTTCAACATGATTTTCAACAACCTCACTGTCCTACTGTGTCAAGGGCCAACAAATTCTCAGCCTCTTACCTGGACTTTACCTGGAGAGGGTTTCGGGGGTCAACGCCCCCGCGGTTCGGTCTGAGACCAGGTCTCATGGTTTCATATAATTTGTTAGGTCAGTGATCCTGACCTCCTCCACCGCTGTGATGGACCTGAGTTTGTTATTTCTTTGGTGCGTCTAATTTATAAGCTTCATTTGAATTCTTAATAATCTTCTTCCTCAATGATTAACGATTTCGTTCTTTCCTTCGTCTTATTTCTTCACCCTTCACTATTATTTTCCTTCGAATGTGGATCTCAGAGAGATTTCGTTTAGCTTTTGCATTTACAATGATCAGTTTTGTTTTACTGGTGTGTTTTCAGATTTTCTTCCTTGTACGACCATGTCTTCCCACCATGCTTCGCTCAAGTAACATTTTACTCCTTTATGGTCTCCTTTAGCTTATGTCGATTTCTTGAGCTCATTAGCCAGTCCCTTTGGGTCCTATTTCTGTCTTTGTGAGGGACTGGAAGGCTTAAGAAACAGTGTTCACTCTTAATTGCTTTGATATATTACAATAATCGTTAGTTTAGTAAGACACGTGAGCAAACACGAGGACATTTTAGAAAACGTTTCGGTCCTGAGATCTTGATCACTTCTTGATCAAGGTCCCAGGACCGAAACGTTTTCTAATAAATATGTCCTAGTGTTTGCTTACGTGTCTTTCACAACCAACTTGTCGGTATCTATTCCCGAGGTTTATACCATAATATTCGTTACATATATTTTTCCTCTGGAAGGCTTTTCGTTGCTACATCTGTGTCTCATTTACCTCGCGATAGATGCAGCAACGAGACCCTCAAATGGCGCAAGACGATTTTACTAATCCAGCGTAGGAATGTAGAGTCCTATCCTATCAAGTTCGGCTTGGTAAGCGCGTTTCTATGCTGGTAATACATTCAGATAAGCGAGTTCCTCTCCTGACTATCCATCGAAGTGAGCGAGTTCCTCTCCTGACTATCCATCGAGGTGAGTTCCTCTCCTGACTATCCATCGAGGTGAGCGAGTTCCTCTCCTGACTATCCATCGAGGTGAGTTCCTCTTCTGACTATCCATCGAGGTGAGCGAGTTCCTCTCCTACCCATCGAAGTGAGCGAGTTTCTCTCCTGACTATCCATCGAAGTAAGCGAGTTCCTCTCCTGACTATCCATCGAAGTAAGCGAGTTCCTCTCCTGACTATCCATCGAGGTGAGCGAGTTCCTAGCCTATTCGTCTAGGAAACTGGGTTCCTATCCTGGCTACCCAGTCAGGTAAGCAAGTTCCTATCCTAGGTATCAATCTAGGCAAGTGCGCTCTATCACGGCTGTCTATACAGGTAAGCAGGTTCCTATCCAAGGCTATCCATCCAGGTAAACAGGTTCCTGTCCGGGCTAGCCAACCAGACCGCCAGGTGATCTTGACATCGTCCACCAGAGCAGAAAATTGCGCGCGCCGTGATTTTCTGATGCAGGAAATTGATTAGAATATAATGAGAACTCCCACTGAATAGATTAAATCTCTCTGACAGTAACTCTCGTTCCTTCTTTTACTCTTTTCTTTACCAGTTCGGGAATTTGCAGAACACTTAGTAACAACAGCAATATATATATATATATATTCACATATTTGAAGATGTTCAGGGAAGCGTGTGGTTTAGCGTCTTGTGCACGGAAGGAGAAAGAAGATAATTGTATCCTGTGCTGACTTATTACAGAAACACTAGTTATAACGAGCTGCAGCTAGGTCGTTAACAACGAAGGTCACTGGTAACAAAGTTAAATAGTAACGACTATCACTAGTGATTAAGTTCGCTATTAACGAAGGCCACCAGCAAGATCACTCGTAAGGAAGGCCATTACTAGTACTAAAGGTCACTAGTAATGTTGGTCACTAGTAACGAACTCACCACAAATTAATATTATTTGTAACGAAAGTCATAATTAACATGAACAAGAGAGGAAGATAAGCTTGAACAGCCAAGGTTATGTACACTGAAATGTGCACCAGGAGGTGTACATCTGAGTGTATATTTCTTAAAAGTTCATAACCAATGTAGTGATTAAAATATTTTTGACTGGTGGTGAACAGGTGACATACAATCTTGATCCTCGTGTAGTCGATAGGTTTTAAACCTAATACAATAACCAACTTAAAAAATAAACAAGTTAGATCTTGTTTTTATTCCCTATGTGAATTAGAATATGAATATGCAGAGAGCGTTCAGAAAACTACGTTGGGTAACTCTTATGAATATTAATTTGGTGTGATGACAGACTGAAATTATGATTACTATAATTATATTCACGGGAAAGCCCTAAACCCGTTGGAGGTCTTCCAGCGCCTGGGGAATGGGAAGCTTCATGCAAGGAAACGACGGGGGGGGGGGGTGTAGGGATGACTTAAATGTCATGCATCAATAACCCATCAACGAAATCAAGGTAAAAAGTTATATTTAGAATGTCAATAACATCTCGCGGTAGAGAAACTACTGTAACCTTACTATAAATGACCTTGAGAACAGTAACGTAAGTCCACTGAAGTGTCAAAGACTCGAGTACACGTTAATGACGCCAAAGAATTCCCTATTAAAAAAAAAGCAGCGTATTTCTGAAAGGGAAAAAAAATAGGTTTGGAAGCTTAGTTTTTAATTTTACATCATTTGAGTTTTGATCCGCTGTTCTATGTAAGTCAGCAGTTTGTTCTGTTCTGGAACATGATGATACTCGTGGGTGCCTAGATACCTAAATTATGATGTAAAAATTGTGAATATCGTGTAGAAGAGTTGAATTTAATCAACGTAGCAGCAGAAGTGATTTAATACAAATATATAAAATTCTCTGAAAAAACAAGATAAAATTCTGGACTGAGGAAAGTACTTTAGTTTGTAGCGGTTAAGTGCAAATCAGTAATGGTGGTAGCCTTTCTTATCAACCATGAGAAAGGCGGCACTGTACCTCAGAAACTGGCTAGATAAATTTCTATACATTCACATTGCAGCTCAGTCTTTGAGTCAAGGATAAACAAACAGCTCTGACTGAACTTAATGATTTAACTCTTGCTAATTCTGGACACCCTTTGTACACTCTTAGTTACTGCTTGATGGTTACCGTCTTTTTTAAACCATTAACAAATATGATATATCCAAATAATGTGTTAGGTAGATGTAACCTGTAGAGAAAGAAGAAGCTTAATGCCGATCGAAATAAAAAATAAAGATTCTTTAAAAAGCCCTTGGGCACAGAATTAACTGAAAGAAGCATATAATCAACTGAATTGGTATAACTGTCATAATTTCTAAAGGGATGGACCGGTAAGCCAGCTGAAGGCCTCGGTCAGTCTGTAGTTTGTCAGCTTGGGTTCCGTCTTGTTCTGAACTGCCTGTCTTGTCTGTCGCACACAGTGTGGTGTAGCTGTCAGTGTGGAACATGACGATTGTTTAAGGTTGCTTTACACACAGACCAGCGGACAACTCTCGCCAGTGAATGATTTTGTCTACACTTCTTCATTCTCCTTTTCGTTGTCTTGCGTAGTGACGAGGTAGACATAATTAAATGGAGAAAAAAAAAAACCACTAATTTGCAGGTAACCTTTCACTTCAGCGAAAGTTTTATTGCAGAGTAAAACTTTTACTGTAGAGAATCCTTTATTAATAGCAGTAATAAAGATCTACTGGTTCTCCACTTGTCGGCTTATGCTATTATTTACCAGAAAATTATATATTTTCTCTCTCTCAAGTGGCTTTTGTTGTACGTCTTGCGTGTAAGAAAGGTCTCACAGTACGTGAAGAGATAAACAAGCAGTCGAAAGAATGCAAAATAAGAAGAAAAAACAAAGGAAAACTATGTTGAAAACACCTATAGTGAATCATGTAGTGTAACATAGTGCAGCTCGGAGGCAAAACCTTCGGCTCACAACTGAAGAGCTCAGGTCCAATCCTGGGGCGAATGGAGACATACAGGTAGGTCTCTGTACAGATGTCACCTCCTGTTCTCCTAGCAGTAAATAGGTACCAAAGAATTAGCTGACTGCTGTGCTTCGTATCAATGGGAACCGGGAGGCTTACAATAGAATTAAAGAGGGTTTGATTTTGAAATCAACCTAGAGTAACGAGGTGAAAGCGAAGTAAATAAAACTGAGAATAAAAGAAGGCAGGAAAATATATAAAACAAGAGAAAGAGGAAGAAGCACAACGGAATCACAGAAAATAAAAAAAAATGCAAAAGAAATAAGAGAAGACAGGCACAAAACACAAAAGAATAAGAGGAAGCAGCCAAAATGTCCTTGGCACTTGCTCGGGTATTCAGAACGAAGCAAGAAGAGTTTTTAATTAAGGCTTTTATGTGAGTAACACATTGTGGGGAGGGACAAGTTTTTACAGGGAGTCGATATGGCTTTTGTAGTTTCTTGCAAAGCCTTCTGGTTCGTGAGAAAGAGAGAGAGAGAGAGAGAGAGAGAGAGAGAGAGGAGAGAGAGAGAGAGAGAGAGAGAGAGAGAGAGAGAGAAATGCCAGCTGCTCTAAGCTACATCAATTACCAGCTGTGAGCTATATCAGCTTGGGGAAATAGATGGCAAGTAACATTTGCACCTGAGAAAACGCAAATGATGATCGTCTCTAGGCACCATGATGGTAATGCTGGTGCAGTAGTAAGGATGAATGGGAGGGTGTTGGCACCTGGAGAAGAAATTGATATCCTTTGGGTGAAATTTGACTCCAAACTAACCATGAAGAACCATGTTGTAAATCTTGCAAACAAGGCAGCCAGGAAGCTTACGGCACTTCGCCGTATCTCGCATCTGCTTGACAGTAGGGGTTGCAAGATTCTGTACGAGGCACAAGTACGCTCACACCTTGAGTATGCTCCACTTTCTTGGTTTGCCTGCCCCCCTCTCATCTGCGACTGCTTGACAGAGTAGAGAATAGAGCAAGACGTCTCATCTCTCGCCTGGACCCATCCTGGATAGATCTGTCATTTCAGCAGAGCCTTCAACATAGGAGGGATGTGGGTGGCCTTACTGTTATGTACAAGGCCAATATTGTCAAAGTACCACACTTGGATCCACTTCGAGGACAGCGTGAAACAAGCTTTTATGCCACAAGACGGGCAGAAAGCAGCAACTTCACTCTGGCTGTACCCTTCTCCAGAACATCACTCCATCTGAGATCATATATACCCAGGATGACTGGAGTATGGAACACATTCGTACAGTATAATGATGTCAACGAGATAAAGTCAGTTGATCACATGAAAATGCTGGCCCACAGATGGCTCCAACTTCATCCTGTTCCCTACTTGTATGTCTCATAACAATAAAAATGCTTTCAAATGAGCTGATGTAGGTAACAGCTCTTAGCTTGCCAGTAAAGTTAGGAATCCTTAACCTGTAAATAGCTTGTCAATAAAGCTAGGGATCCTTAACCTTGTCAAACCCTGTGTAAAAAAAAAAAAGACAGAGAGAGAGAGAGGAGAGAGAGAGAGAGAGAGAGAGAGAGAGAGAGAGAGGAGAGGGAGGCAAGGAGACAGAGAAAGAGAGTCTTACGTTCTATATAAGTTATATTATGAGAATGGGACTCACTACTTCTGTCTAGTGTGTTAAGATAGAAAAGCATGAGACTCTCTCACCATCCTTCATTCCCTCAGCTACATGAAAAGTAGGTGATATGAATAAATAAGCAGACTTATCAGTAAATGAGGATGTAGAGTATCGACTTACCATTAGTATATTTTAATTTTTAAAACACCAATCTTCACCACTGAACTTATCCTGTGCTTAACCATTACTTACTTTAAATATAAAGCTACTTTATATAAGTATTATCCTACTTTATCTGCTTCCCTTGAGGAGTTTAAGGATAGTCTCAAGGTTCCAGATACCACTGACAAGGTCTCTAAAAGTCTATAGCAATCAATTTCCCCACTTCCAAAAGGCGATCATTGGTAAGGTTTGCCAGGAAACAGGACAAGTGTTTGCTGACGAGGGTCTTAGTCATAAGACGACCCACAGCTGGAGTTTTGTCATCTGACCAAGGCCTTCCGCTGGCTTACCGGTCCACCCCCTTTAAAAATTGTAGTCATAGTTACAACTATTTTTGTTCCTAAGGCGATAATTTTCTCACCTCTCGAAATAGTAATCTCTCTCCAGACCTCCATGACTATCAGTCCCGGGGAAGACTGGATACTTACAAGGCCTGTGCAATGGGTTTAATTTAATATAACGTTTAGAAAGTGTTTCTAAACCTGTTTCATTAAGAATTAAGATGTATTTATTTACATCGGAGGGCAATGTGTTGCAAACAAAAAAAAAAAACTGATCACAGTAATAGTAATGTTAAACATGCAAGATTTCTATCTAAAACACCAGCTGCACGCACTTTTTCTACTAGTTTACCATCGCATTAAGTTGCGAGGAAGTATTCAATTAACCGAGCTTCGGAGATGGAAAATTCACCGTGATAATGGCTCCCTACTCCGCTGTTCACTCTGATACCATTCACACGCAGGGAAGACTGTAACGGACGATGCATCTAACAGGGCTGCCTTAGGATGTTCAAATATATGGAATCACTTAAAGAACAAGATGATGCTGATTATGATATAGACGATGATTTCTCTCACTGTTGGTGTTGACAGTGAAGACAATGAGGCTAATGAAAATCCATTACATTGAAGATGAGCAAAATTTAAACTGTTTAAACAAAAGGAAAAAAATGAATAAGCCTATCGTGAATTTTTTTTTCTAATTCCGCAAGAAGGATTCAGTTTTCCAAATATTTACATATACCATCTGGTGCAGATTTAATTGCATTGTCTTCCTAAAAAAAATCAACGGTTAACAAGTAAAACCTGACAAACGCGAACGGAAGCCATTATTTTAAAACCACGTTTGTCATGCTGATAAGCAACACACAAAAATCTGCCCAACTATCATTCCATTACAAATGTGTTCAACATCTTTTCCTAATTTTCCAGGAGAACAATATTTTGTACCCCAAAAATATAACTTGGAAGCTGCTTCTCACAAATAACCCTCATTTAAAAGAAGAAACTTGTGACGACGTTTCGGTCCGTCCTGGACCATTGTCAAGTCACAACTGAGCGACAATGGTCCAGCACGTACCGAAAAGTGGTCATAAGTGTCCTCTTTTAAGTGCGGGTTATTTGTGAATAGTTCCCGTGGCAGTATTGTGACTTTTATTCTTCTTTATAGAAGTCCCGTTTTCTTAGCTTTTTGTGTCTGTGGTCGTTGTCTCAACTCGACGATTTTCTGACCACCGTCGCTGTGTTAATAAAAAGAAATAAACGATAATTGAGATGTAGAGGAAGGAGAGTGATACACAAAGGAATATACTATAAGTGAAACTATGAAAGATGGAGAAATGATGATACAATAATTAGCCAAATACGAAAGGACTCGGCAAGAAGTTCGCAAACGTACCCGCGATAACGAGTGATCCCAACCAGCTCGTTAGTTGTGAAAAGCGTACTAGGAAAAGGCCTCCAGGTGAAATAAACTCTTTAAATTGTGTTTAAACCTCGTTACAACGTCGCTAACACTTCGTTACACCGACGCCGACATACGGTTACAACTGTTACAACGCAGCTCGAATTTCGTTTCTTCAACGTAAGAGCAGCCTAAAACTTCGATAAAACGCGGTAACACGTTCTTCAGTCTTAAAGTCTCTTACACCTCGTTACAGCGTCTCTACGTCGCTAACACCTCGTTACAGCGTCTCTACGTCGCTAACACCTCGTTACGGCGTATCTACGTCGCTAACACCTCATTACAGCGTCTCTGCTTCGCTAACACCTCGTTACAGCGTCTCTACTTCGCTAACACCTCATTACAGCGTCTCTACGTCTCGTTGACAAGGTCGCTAACACGTCGTTACAAGGTCGCTAAGCTTCTGGAAACACAATAGGTTGTTAAGGCCGTCGCTACTTGCCCACAGACCTCGTATCACTTACACTGTCTTGTTATGTTGGATATATTATTAAAAGCGATTTTTTTGTATATTGTGATTATGTATTAAAGTGAAACGCCTATAGTCTGTAGTAAGACACATATACAATAATCTTAACCATCGTTCCAGACGATGGAGATAAAGTCTTCTCCAGGCTGAGGGACTGACCACCTGAAATACTTTTTCTTCGTACTTCATATCACCATTACACTTGCTCCCTTTGTGTCCGACTGAAGAAGCCTACTGTGTAGACTGTGTGGCATACCCAACTGTTGTACATGTATCTTACTATTCAACTTGTCGGTATTTCATCTAGTTTTCGACACGTCTGTAGTCTGTATGTATCGATTTTGACGTGTGTACTCACCTATTTGTACTCACCTATTTGTGGCTGCAGGGGTCGAGTCTTAGCTCCTGGCCCCGCCTGTGCCGTGTGTGTTCGTGTGCGTGTGTGTGTTGTGTGTTGTTTTGTGTGTGGTGTGTGGTGTTGTTGTGTGTGTGTGTGTGTGTGTGTGTGTTCAAGTGTGTGCTCACCAAGCTGTGTTTGCAGTAACAAGAGTCTCAGCTCCTGGACCCCCGATTCTTAAATAGTGATTTCCAGCATTATAGTTTCCTGATCATCTCAACGCATATTATATATATATATATATTATATATATATATATATATATATATATATATAATATATATATATATATATATATATATGTGTGTGTGTGTGTGTGTGTGTAATAACGATTATATATTATATAAATTTACAGCCAAATGGACCCCAAACAAAAATATGCAAGAAAGTTTTATCAGACTAAATCTGCCATGAATTTTAGCGAACAGTTTGGACATACTTTTAAAGCAAAATATTTAAACAGTAACACATGTATTTGTTTGGCTGCAGCTTCCACTCATTTGATTATCTCAAATTCAAATAAAAACTGTTTATTGACTGCATATACTCACTTCCTTTTAAACGAAAACACACTCACCTCACTCTCTACTCACTCTCTCTCTCTCTCTCTCTCTCTCTCTCTCTCTCTCTCTCTCTTCTCCTCTCTCTCTCTCTCTCTCTCTCGTCGATATTCTAAATTTAGGTTCAAAATATCTTGACAAAAAAAAATATATATATATTTATTATCACAGTAAATGTTAATCGTTGAAAAAAAAAATCCCTCTAGACATTTTTCAAGGAAATTTGGAGTGTGAAATGAGAAAAGAATGGGAAATGAGGAAATAAATGAGAAATGAGTGAGAAACTAAACGAGGAATGGAGAGGACAGAACACATTAGTACAAGTGCTCAAAACTTTGAACATAAAAACAAAAAACGAGCACTGCAGTAGGCCTGTTGGCCCATACTTGGCAGGTCCTTGACAATACCATCCCAATAACAAAATACCATCCAACCCAATTTTCAACGCTACCCAAGAAATAAGCTTTTAAGAATTCTATTTACTCATGTGTAAGTCCCACTCAAATCCAACCCCTCTCACCCATGTATTTATCCAACCTAAATTTGAAACTACCCAAGGTTTTAGCCTCAATAACCCTACTTGGTGATTTGCGAGGAATAACACTGCTGGAAGTAGGAAGAAAAGGAGATAAAACCAGGATATAGAAGAAAAAGAGAAGGAAGAAGGAGGGGATGAATAGGATGGGAGAGGAGAAGAAGAAGGGAAAAAGTAAGGAGAAACAAGGATGAAAATGAGAGGGAGAATGAGGAAGAGGAGAGTGGTAGGTTTAAAATTAACAAGAGGTGGAAAAGGAAGATGAGGAGGACGAGAAGAGGAGGACAAGGAGAAATGGGAGGACAAGGATAGACCTAGAAAAGGAGAGGAGAATGAAGAAGAGGGGAAAATGAAGGAGAACAAAGGAAGATAAAGAAAAGGAGGTGCAGGAGGAAGGGGGAGGAGTAGGAACCATAAATAAGAAGAAATATATCTCAGTGAACAAATAACTAGAAGCCAGGAAGAGGCAGGGGAGGTGGAAAAGGCATGAGAGCTGGGAGAGGCAGGAAAGGTACAGGAGGCCTATAAACACTAAAGGAATAATGGAACATATCTTGTTTACGAGCCCTGGATAAAATGTGAACGTACGTACGTGTGTGTGCGTGTGTGTGTGTGTGTGTGTGTTTATATAATACTTCGGCCGTCTCCCACCGAGGGAGAGTGATCCGGCGAAGAAGAAAGCACTTTCACTGTCCCTCATTCAACAGCTGTCTTGCCAGAACGGTGCTAACATTACAGCTCAGATGCTCCTCCAAACCATCAAAAAGCAGAATCTGTGCTTCTCAGCTCCAGGACTCAAGTTCAGCTAACCGGTTTTTCTGAATTTCTTCATAAATGTTACCTTGCTCACAAGTCGTATAACCACTTGCCTCCACTCACCCCTATCTAACTGGCTCACAAAAGCCTGCTGGGAGTCCAAGCCCCTAGTACTCAAAACCTCCTTTATCCCCCTCCCTACAACGTATCCTAAGACGATTTCTACTCCATCTTTCCTCCACCTTAGTTTAATACGCCTTCCTAGACATTCTATTTTTATCCCTCCTCTTTAAATGTCCAAACCACCTCAGCAACCCCTTCTTAACTCTCTGGGTAATACTTTTTGGTAACTCCACATCTCTTCATCTCAAAATTCCAAATTTTCTACATAATATTAACACCACACAATGCCCTCAAACACGACATTTCCACTGCTTCAAGCCTACTCTCTCCTACATTCAAAATTCATCCTTCTCACCCACACAACAGTGTTGGTATCACTACACAATGGTTCATCCACCGTTCTGCCTCCATGGATAAAATTCTTTGCCTCCATAGACGTCTCTGTACACTACCAAACCTTTTCCCTTCGTCAGCTGTATGGTTCAAGTCCACCCCCAAATACCTAAACACATTTACTTCTTGCAGACTCCATTCCTCCATCCAATCTAATATCCAATCTCACACTGCCCATATATTTTGATAATTTCATCTTGCTCGTTCCCATGTTTACTTTTAATTTCCTTCTTTTACATACTCCCCCAAAATCGTTTACCAATCTTTGCAACTTCTCTCCCGAGTCTTCCAAAGGAACCATGTCATCGGCAAAAAGCAACTGTGACAACTCCCACTCTCTACCAGATTCGCCAACTTTCAATCCCACAACCTAATACTAGAGTTCACTTCCATTAGAATCCCATCTGTAAAGATGTTTAACAACCGTGGTGATATTATGCATCCCTCTCTAAGGCCTACTAGCTTTCCTATCCTCTTCCACAGCATCAAACGAGTTGATAAGACAGATTCTTCCTGATACCCTCAGTGACTCAGCAGGAATAGAAGACCCTAGCTATGCCAGTGCCATCACTGAATGGGAGACTCTTGCTGCTCCAGCACAAAACCCTAGTGCAGCACTGGCTCACAGTCAAGCTGGGATGGCCCGATCGCTGAAAAGGTGCTTGCCAACATGCTCAGGGCTGCAACATCAGATAGGGAAACTGCCCATCTCCAGGCTGTGAGTGCACATCACTCCAGGGACTTCCTCCAAACAGTTCCCATATCGGCAATGGGAACGCGACTCGACCCTAAGACCCTCCGTATTGCAGTGGCTCTGCGCCTTGCTGCCCCAATTCACACAGAATATACGTGTATTTGCGGCGAAGCACAAGCAGACCAATATGGTCTACATGGTCTTAACTGTTCCAAAACCAAGGGCTGGCATGCAAGACACAATGAGGTCAACGACATCATTAAGAGAACCCTTGCTACAGCTGGATGCCCAGCCGAGAGGGAGCCCCGATCACTAGCAGCCAACAATACCCACAACCCAGCAAACCGCCCTGACGGGATCACCATCTATCCTTGGAAAAATGGCAAGCTTTTAGCATGGGACTATACCTGTGTCCACACTGGCTGACACCTATACCCATCACAGTGTAGGGCAACAGGGAGGAGCTGCTGACCACAGGGAGGAGTACAAGATCAGCAAGTACAGGGACATAAGCCAATAGAATCAATTTGTCCCAGTGGGATCAGAGACCTTGAGATCATGGGAAAAAAATGCCACACGTCTTAAAGAATTGGGTTCCAGACTCATCGACACCACCAGGGACCCAAGGGCAGCCACTTTCATGTTCCAGCGCCTCAGCGTGGCCATCCAGAGGGGAAATGCTTGCTGCATACTTGGCTCGCGTCCGGCCTCGGAGGAGCTGGAGGAAATTCATGATCTTTGATATACTGTGCCATTGTATTTGTTTTTCTGTAAATGTATTCTGTTTATTAATAAATGTTCACATAGAATATCAAATATAGGGGGTGGTAGGAGAAGAAAATATTCAAACAGCTTCGGGGAGAACCTTGAGTTTTCCCTGAGGTACGTTTATTGTCTTCTCTGAGGATGAGGGGTCCCCAGTCCAGTTATAGAGGTGGTACCTCCCTATATTACATATATATATATATATATAATATATATATATATATATATATATATATATATATATATATGCAATAAGATCACAGATGGAGATAGGAGTAGAGAGAGAGAGAGGAGATGAGAGAGAGAGAGAGAGAGAGAGAGAGAGAGAGAGAGAGAGAGAGAGAGAGAGAGAGAGAGATCAAGCGAGATAAGGAGGTAGGTAGAGCGAGGGAGAGGGCAGGGAGGAAGGGAGAGAAGATGAGATCATTCTATATTCTCCGAGACTTAAGTTTCCTTTGAGCAATTAAAGTTTTATTAAAAAAAAAGACTATTGCATCCACTTTGATTTTTTTCCTGTACTCTTGCTTCTTGTCGTGAGAGCTTCTTGCCTTCCTTTATCCAATCTTCTTATCTCCAGTTTCGAAAAAGAAAAAAAATCCAATTCCTTACTTTTTAATATGAAAAATCTTGTTAGAGGAAAGTTTTAAGACGTTCATATTGAACTTTATCTGAAGGAGGAATATTGAGGATGAAGTAGGTAAGATCTTCCTCAGATTTACACAGTAAGAGTCAGACATAGTGATACATAGTAAGACAGTGATACATAGTAAGACAGTGATACATAGTAAGACAGTGATACATAGCGTAGTGATACATAGCTAAACACACACACACACACACACACACACACACACACACACACACACACACACACACACACACTGATACATAACTAAACACATACACACTGATACATAGCTAAACACACACACATACACAATGATACATAGCAACAGACGTAAAGACACATAGTGACAGAGTGGTACATAATGGTTACATGGTTTCCTGTAAGCTATCTGTACTCGGTTTCAGGGGGGGTCACCGCCCCCGCTGCCCAGTCCTTGACCAGACCTCCTAGTTGCTGCATTGATCGACTAGGCTGTTGGTGCCAGTCGCAAGCAGATCAATGTGTGTACCACAGCCTGGCTGGTCACTAGCAGACTTGAAGTACTTACCATGTTTTCTCTTGAAGACAGTCAGGGGGATCTTGTTTTGCAATTCTCGTGACGTGTACTTAGCTCTGTGAAGACCTGTTTGTGTGCTCTTGAGTGCTGACCTGTACTTAACTCTGTGAAGAAGTGTCTTGTTTGCTCCCGTGGACTGAACCAAGATGCCCTCCATCGAGCAACTTTACCAGCAACTTAAGGAAGAATTGAGGGCAGCGAAGACGGAGATACGGCGATTGACCGAGGAAAACAAGAGGATTCGTAGTAGTCCTCCTGTTTCGAGTCCTCAGGTCAAGAAGGGATCGTGGTCAGTGGCGGGACAGCAGGGGACGACGAAGTTGACGATCAAGAAGACGAATGGAAAGCCAGAAACGATGAAGAAGAAAGAGACTGCTGTGGAAACTCCCGTGGAAACCTCCAACGCATTCTCGGTGCTACCCAACGAATGTGAGTCTACTACTGGGATCGTCACGACGAACGACAATAAGGAAGGTAAGAATATTGTTGTTGTTGGGGATAGCCAGGTTAGATACATGGATAGGGCATTCTGCTTGAAGGACAGGAGTAGGAGACAAAGGGTATGCTTTCCTGGGGCTGGGATGGAGGACATTGTTAGCCGGCTTGACAACATCATGAACGGTAATGGGATCAATCCTATTATTTGCCTCAGTGCTGGAGGCAATGATGTAGGCAAGCGTAGAAGTGAGGATTTAGTTAGAAAGTTCAGGACAGCTATAGACATGATTAGGAAGAAGGGGGGGGGGCGCCCTGTTATATGTGGCATTTTGCCAAGAAGAGGTGTTGGTAATGAATGGTTGTCCAGAGCAATGGGTATTAATTGTTGGCTGGATAAACACTGTAAGGATAATGCAGTACCATTCATTGACAACTGGGACAACTTCTATGGCCGAAATGACATGTATGCCAGGGATGGGGTTCACTTATCCAGGGCAGGTGTGGGTTTTTCTTGCTAACTCAGTTGAGGGGGTTGTTAGGACTTTAAACTAGGATTAGTTAGAGGTATGGGTTTAGAAATGATTAATAATGAGTATGGATATATTGACTTATGCTCTGATATTAAGAATCTTAATAGTAACTGTCATGGAGTAACTCTGGGTAATGATAATTTCAGAATTGTGTAAAAACAAAGATGAATAGGAAAAATGTGCAGAAGAAAAAAAACATATGATGGTATTTTATGCTAACAGTCGAATTGCAAGAAATAAAATTAATGAACTACGTTTGGTACATGTGCTGGAAACTTTGATATCATTGCATTAACTGAAACGTGGTATGATTTAAAGAGTCGGGATATGACTGTTGAGTGTAATATTCAGGGATTTAATGTTATTCAATGTGGATAGATGTAATGGGAAGGGGGGAGGAGTTGCATTGTATGTTCGAGAAATATTAATTGTTGCATAAAAACAGGTATAAAAATAGATGGAGCAGTAACAGAGTCTGTTTGGGTAGAGTTCGTGGAGGGTCAAGAAAAACTAATTCTAGGTGTAATATACGACCTCCAGGCTTGGATCACGATAGGGGGAGACTTCTTTGGGACGAAATTGTTAGGGCTTCTGTACACAGTAACGTAGTCATAGTAGGGGACTTTAACTTTAGCCAAATTGACTGGAATTCTATGACAGGTAATCTAGAGTCCAGTGACTTCATGGAAACAGTTCAGGACTGTTTTCTGAAACAGAGTGTAACTGAACCTACCAGGGGTAATAATTTGCTAGACCTAGTCTTGTCAAATAAGGAAACACTCGTGAATAATCTGGAGATCACTGAAGAGCTTGGCGCAAGTGATCACAAATCCATCACTTTTAGCATTAATTGGGAATGCAAGAATAATGACAATACAGTAAAAATCCCCGATTTTCGTTCTGCCGATTATAATGGACTTAGGGAACATCTGTCTAATCTTGATTGGGGTTATCTAGCTAATGATTTTATTGACGATAATCATACTTTGAATATGAAGGGATCTGCTTTTATGATTGTTTTCTTAAAAATGTACACAGTGCCAGAGTATATACATTCCCCAGAGAGAATTAGGTCTAATAATAACGATCCCAAATGGGTTAACAGGAGGCTAAAGCATCTATTAGGGGAGAAAAGGGGAATTTATAGGCGCATCAGAAGAGGAGAGGTTAACCTTACTGACCAATATGTTCAGCTTAAAAGAGAAGTAAAAAAAGCGATTAGAAAGGCTAAACGTGACTATGAAATTAGAGTTGCTAATGAATCAAAGACTAATCCAAAGGGGTTCCTTTCAAGTGTATAGGACGAAGTAAGGAAAAAGTAGGACCTCTGAAATCTGGGAATGGACAGCTGACGGATAATGAACTGGAAATGTGTTCCTTATTTAATGACTTTTTTGTCAGTTTTTACACAGGAAGATGTAAATGAGATTCCAGTAATTAACAATTATTTAGTTCCTGATGAATTCAAGTTAACTAATATTACTGTCACGAGGGACATGGTTATTAAACAGGGCAAACTGAAACAAATAAGTCCCCGGGACCCGATGAGTTGTTTTCAAGGGTACTTAAGGAATGCAAGATGGAGCTTAGTCAGCCATTAACGAGTGTATTCAATGCGTCCATCCTTACCAGTGTTGTGCCAGAGATGTGGAAGATGGCTAATGTGGTTCCTATATTCAAATCAGGGGATAAGTCCACTCCTTCAAATTACCGTCCAATAAGCCTGACATCTATAGTGGGCAAGTTATTAGAATCAATTATAGCTGACATTATCAGAAGTCACCTTGAAGAGCATAACTTGATAAATGAATCTCAGCATGGATTCACGAGAGGTCGTTCCTGCCTGACAAACTTACTGACGTTCTTCAATAGAACATTTGAGGCAGTTGACAGTGATAAGGAATATGATATTGTTTATTTGGATTTTAGTAAAGCCTTCGACAGAGTACCTCACAAGAGACTCTTAAGAAAAGTGGCAGCTCATGGTATAGGAGGTAAAGTTCTAGCATGGATTGAGGCATGGCTTACCAATAGAAAGCAGAGAGTTACCATTAATGGAGTGAAATCTGAATGGGGGTTAGTCACTAGTGGCGTTCCACAAGGATCAGTTTTAGGCCCTCTCTTGTTCATAATTTACATTAATGACCTTGATGAAGGGATTACTAGTGACATGAGTAAGTTTGCTGATGATACAAAGATAGGCCGTATAATTCCCCTCTGAGGAGGATATCAATGAACTCCGGACGATTTGAACAAATTAATGTCTTGGTCTGAGAAATGGCAGATGAAGTTTAATGTGGATAAGTGTAAGGTACTTGCCCTTGGTAATGAAAATAACCCTCGAAGCTATAATCTAGGTGAAGTAGAGCTTGGTCATACAGAATGTGAAAAAGACTTGGGAGTCATGGTAAGCAGAAATCTAAAGCCAAGACAGCAGTGCCTCAGTTGTGCGCAACAAGGCCAACAGATTACTTGGATTTATCTCAAGAAGTATAAGTAACAGAAGTCCAAAAGTTATTTTACAGCTCTATACATCACTAGTGAGGCCTCATTTAGATTATGCTGCTCAGTTTTGGTCCCCTACTACAGGATGGACATAGACTCATTAGAGAACATACAGAGAAGAATGACTAAAATGATTTACTGTGTAAGGAACCTCCCGTATGAAGATAGACTTAAAGCCTTAAATCTCCACTCTCTGGAGAGGCGTAGAATGAGGGGAGATATCATTGAAGTGTATAAGTGGATGACGGGCATAAACAAGGGAGACATTAATAAAGTACTGAGGGTGTCGAACCAGGTAAGAACCAGGAATAATGGATTTAAGTTGGATAAATTTAGATTTAGAAAGACATAGGTAAGTACTGGTTTTCTAACAGAGTTGTAGATGCGTGGAACAGTCTTCCCAGTGGGGTGATAGAGGCTAGGACCTTGGGTAGCTTTAAGAAGAGACTGGACAAATATATGAGTGGGAGGGGCTGGGTTTGATTGGTGTTGGGGGGTGCGGGAGTTGTTTCTTGAGTAGCTTTAGGTAGATGTCGTTTTGATAAGGACCTGCCTCGTATGGGCCAGTAGGCCTTCTGCAGTGTTCCTACATTCTTATGTTCTTATGTTCTTATATCGTGAAGGGAGGGTGTTGAATAGTCTTGAACTCCTTACACTTACTTTCTCTCACCAAAGAGACACCTCGATACACAGCAAAAGACGCTTCGATGCACAATACCAGACACCTTGATAAACAGCTCCAGACACCTTGATAAACAGCACCAGACATCTTGATACTCTGCACCAGACATCTTGATACTCTGCACCAGACATCTTGATACTCTGCACCAGACATCTTGATACTCTGCACCAGACATCTTGATACTCTGCACCAGACATCTTGATACTCTGCACCAGACATCTTGATACTCTGCACCAGACATCTTGATACTCTGCACCAGAAACCTTGATACACAGCACCAGACACCTTGATACACATCAGCCTCCGTAAAATCCGTCGTTTCAGTTCCTGTATTCTTCCTGTGCCACTCGCTGTTTCTTCTTTCTGTACCACTCGTTCTTTTGTGTTCTTCCTGTGCCACCTGTTCACTGACGTTCTTCCCGCGTCACCACCTCATTACTCATGACGTTCTCTCACTTGTGTGTTCTGTGAGGCATGAAGTGCCCGGGTAACCTCAGAGCTGGTTCACCACTTATTCATGACCCGTTCATAATACTCACGCCTCACCTACTCACCACGTATTCGTGACCTGCTCTTACGAGTGAAGCATGAATCACGCGTGACTTACGAATGACTCATGACATGCATAGAGCAATCGCGAATCAATGCAATCGAAAGCAAAAAGCAAAAAAAAAAAAAATATATATATAACCCCAATTGATGCACTATAATTCCTCAAAAAAAGGCCTATTAATAATTGAAAATAAAGAGGTATTGGGCCTAAAAGAGAACAGTAAAAAGGAATTGAAGAGAAGACGTTTCGCTCAGTGTATATCACGGAGAATATACTGACAAGTAATGTTTACGAGAGAATTTTTTTTTTTGAGATGGCACTAATGTTTTGTATAATCCACTGTGTTCTGCTTCGTTGGAAGGTTGGGGGGTTGAGCTCCGGCTGTTGGACCCATCTCTAGTTCTGCATTTGTTCCATCCCTTCGTAACCACCTCTTCCGTTTCTCCTGCCTCCTGAGGAGAAGACGTTTCCTCTACCAGATATTTTATCAAATTCTGGGAAACTGATGAACTCCCTGTTGAGCGAAACGTTTCAATAATAAAATACTATTTCTTATTAACACTGTTTCGCTTTGTGTAGAGGTTCACCAAGCTTTACGAAGCTCCACCCAGAGCGAAACGTTGTCCCAATAAAAGTTGGTTCTGCAATGTTTCTCTTTTCTTCGATACTGTCGGTAATGTGTCGCTCACTCACCTCACACACTGAGGTCCGTGGTTCGATCCCCGGTACTGGTGGAAACATTTCGGCGTGTCCCCTTAAGACACCTGCTGTCTCTGTTCAACTAGCAACAAAATGGGTACCCGGGTGTTAGCTGACTGGTGTGGGTCGCATCCTTGGGGCAAAATTAACCTAATTTGCCCGAAATGCTCCGCATAACAAGTTGCTTTCTATAGAGTATGTCACTGATGTCAGCTATGGTCTGTATAAGTTGTGTCCTGTACTTGTACAAATAAAAATGATCATTATTATTATAATTTATTTTTTAATTATAATATTTATTATTATTATAATCATGTCATTACAATACTGAGAATATGAGAACTCTTTTCAAACCTTACCTCCCCCCCTTCACCCACCTCGAACCCGCCCACTAAAAAAATCTAGGGACTCCGCCCCCCCCAAACATGCTAACAGATGCCAAATAAGTTCTATGTAGGCTAAAGAAATAATTAGTATTGTGCTTGAGTAAGAACTCAAGAAGCGCCACCAGGGGTCCGCGGCCCCCATCTTGAGAACCAAATACACGTACTATGATTTATTTTTCTAATTTATTTTCAATGTCTATAACTTTTAATAAAACGTTAGACAGCTTTTGACATAAAATACATAGATTTTGAGAAAAATTAAAAAAAAGACAACTCTTAACATAAAAAGAATATATATATATATATATATATATATATATATATTATAATATATATATATATATATATATAATATATATATATTTATTATATATATATATATATTATATTTATTTTTTTATTATTATCACACTGGCCGATTCCCACCAAGGCAGGGTGGCCCGAAAAAGAGAAACTTTCACCATCATTCATTCCATCACTGTCTTGCCAGAAGGGTGCTTTACACTACAGTTTTTAAACTGCAACATTAACACCCCTCCTTCAGAGTGCAGGCACTGTATTTCCCATCTCCAGGAGTCAAGTCCGGCCTGCCGGTTTCCCTGAACCCCTTCATAAATGTTACTTTGCTCACACTCCAACAGCACGTCAAGTATTAAAAACCATTTGTCTCCATTCACTATCAAACACGCTCACGCATGCCTGCTGGAAGTCCAAGCCCCTCGCACACAAAACCTCCTTTACCCTCTCCCTCCAACCTTTCCTAGGCCGACCCCTACCCCGCCTTCCTTCCACTACAGACTGATACACTCTTGAAGTCACTCTGTTTCGCTCCATTCTCTCTACATGTCCGAACCACCTCAACAACCCTTCCTCAGCCCTCTGGACAACAGTTTTGGTGATCCCGCATCTCCTCCTAACTTCCAAACTATGAATTCTCTGCATTATATTCACACCACACATTGCCCTCAGACATGGCATCTCCACTGCCTCCAGCCTTCTCCTCGCTGCAACATTCAGCACCCATGCTTCACACCCATATAAGAGCGTTGGTAAAACTATACTCCCATACATTCCCCTCTTTGCCTCCAAGGACAAAGTTCTTTGTCTCCACAGACTCCTAAGTGCACCACTCACCCTTTTCCCCTCATCAATTCTATGATTCACCTCATCTTTCATAGACCCATCCGCTGACACGTCCACTCCCAAATATCTGAATACATTCACCTCCTCCATACTCTCTCCCTCCAATCTGATATCCAATCTTTCATCACCTAATCTTTTTGTTATCTTCATAACCTTACTCTTTCCTGTATTCACTTTTAATTTTCTTCTTTTACACACCCTACCAAATTCATCCACCAATCTCTGCAGCTTCTCTTCAGAATCTCCCAAGAGCACAGTGTCATCAGCAAAGAGCAACTGTGACAACTCCCACTTTATGTGTGATTCTTTATCTTTAACTCCACGCCTCTTGCCAAGACCCTCGCATTTACTTCTCTTACAACCCCATCTATAAATATATTAAATAACCACGGTGACATCACACATCCTTGTCTAAGGCCTACTTTTACTGGGAAATAATTTCCCTCTTTCCTACATACTCTAACTTGAGCCTCACTATCCTCGTAAAAACTCTTCACTGCTTTCAGTAACCTACCTCCCACACCATACACCTGCAACATCTGCCACATTGCCCCCCTATCCACCCTGTCATACGCCTTTTCCAAATCCATAAATGCCACAAAGACCTCTTTAGCCTTATCTAAATACTGTTCACTTATATGTTTCACTGTAAACACCTTGTCCACACACACCCTACCTTTCCTAAAGCCTCCTTGTTCATCTGCTATCCTATTCTCTGTCTTACTCTTATTTCTTTCAATAATAACTACCATACACTTTACCAGGTATACTCAACAGACTTATCCCCCTATAATTTTTGCACTCTCTTTTTTCCCCTTTGCCTTTATACAAAGGAACTATGCATGCTCTCTGCCAATCCCTACGTACCTTACCCTCTTCCATACATTTATTAAATAATTGCACCAACCACTCCAAAACTATATCCCCACCTGCTTTTAACATTTCTATCTTTATCCCATCAATCCCGGCTGCCTTACCCCCTTTCATTTTACCTACTGCCTCACGAACTTCCCCCACACTCACAACTGGCTCTTCCTCACTCCTACAAGATGTTATTCCTCCTTGCCCTATACACGAAATCACAGCTTCCCTATCTTCATCAATATTTAACAATTCCTCAAAATATTCCCTCCATCTTCCCAATACCTCTAACTCTCCATTTAATAACTCTCCTCTCCTATTTTTAACTGACAAATCCATTTGTTCTCTAGGCTTCCTTAACTTGTTAATCTCACTCCAAAACCTTTTCTTATTTTCAACAAAATTTGTTGATAACATCTCACCCACTCTCTCATTTGCTCTCTTTTTACATTGCTTCACCACTCTCTTAACCTCTCTCTTTCTCCATATACTCTTCCCTCCTTGCATCACTTCTTCTTTGTAAAAACTTCTCATATGCTAACTTTTTCTCCTTACTACTCTCTTTACATCATTCCACCAATCGCTCCTCTTCCCTCCCGCACCCACTTTCCTGTAACACAAACTTCTGCTGAACACTCTAACACTACATTTTTAAACCTACCCCATACCTCTTCGACCCCATTGCCTATGCTCTCATTAGCCCATCTATCCTCCAATAGCTGTTTATATCTTACCCTAACTGCCTCTCTTTTAGTTTATAAACCTTCACCTCTCTCTTCCCTGATGCTTCTATTCTCCTTGTATCCCATCTACCTTTTACTCTCAGTGTAGCTACAACTAGAAAGTGATTTGATATATCTGTGGCCCCTCTATAAACATGTACATCCTGAAGTCTACTCAACAGTCTTTTATCTACCAATACATAATCCAACAAACTACTATCATTTCGCCCTACATCATATCTTGAATACTTATTTATCCTCTTTTTCTTAAAATATTATTACCTATAACTAAACCCCTTTCTATACAAGTTCAATCAAAGGGCTCCCATTATCATTTACACCTGGCACCCCAAATTACCTACCAACCCTCTCTAAAAGTTTCTCCTACTTTAGCATTCAGGTCCCCTACCACAATTACTCTCTCACTTGGTTCAAAGGCTCCTATGCATTCACTTAACATCTCCCAAAATCTCTCTCTCTCCTCTACATTCCTCTCTTCTCCAGGTGCATACACGCTTATTATGACCCACTTTTCGCATCCAACCTTTACTTTAATCCACATAATTCTTGAATTTACACATTCGTATTCTCTTTTCTCCTTCCATAAACTGATCCTTCAATATTACTGCTACCCCTTCCTTTGCTCTAACTCTCTCAGATACTCCAGATTTAATCCCATTTATTTCCCCCCACTGAAACTCCCCTACCCCCTTCAGCTTTGTTTCGCTTAGGGCCAGGACATCCAACTTCTTTTCATTCATAAAATCAGCAATCATCTGTTTCTTGTCATCTGCACTACATCCACGCACATTCAAGCATCCCAGTTTTATAAAGTTTTTCTTCTTCTCTTTTTTAGTAAATGTCTACAGGAGAAGGGGTTACTAGCCCATTGCTCCGGCATTTTAGTCGCCTCATACGACACGCATGGCTTACGGAGGAAAGATTCTTTTCCACTTCCCCATGGACAATAGAAGAAATAAAGAAGAACAAGAGCTATTTAGAAAAAGGAGAAAAACCTAGATGTATGTATATATATGCATGTGCGTGTCTGTGAAGTGTGACCAAAGTGTAAGTAGGAGTAGCAAGATATCCCTGTTATCTAGCGTGTTTATGAGACAGAAAAAGAAACCAGCAATCCTACCATCATGCAAAACAGTTACAGGTTTCTGTTTCACAGTCATCTGGCAGGACGGTAGTACTTCCCTGGGTGGTTGCTGTCTACCAACCTACTACCTACATACATATATATACATATATATATATATATATATATATGTGAGTGTGAGTGTGAGTGTGAGTGTGTGTGTGTGTGTGTGTGTGTGTGTGTGTGTGTGTGTGTCGTGTCGAATGGGTGATACTTGCGATTTTGGCTTAAATAGCAACGCTCTTCTTGCCGAATAAGGCAAGCGAAAATTTGTGTATACAATAATTTCGCAAAAATCATTCTAAACCTAACGAAAAAAATAAGTTTGTGTTTATTTTTAAATTATTGTAAACTTGTCAAAAATATATTTACCTGGATTAGGCTAAATTAAACTGCGCTTGTTATAATAAGGTTAGGTAAGTTTTCTAAGGTTCTTTTGGTACAAAATTATTAATTTTTACATTAACAAATGAAAAAAATACATATTTAAACGTACAAGAATTTTTTTTTAGAAAGGACTTAATTTTAAATGAGTTCTTGCAATGCCAGTGGCCATCCAGAGGGAAAATGCTTGCTGCATACTTGGCTCGCCTCCGGCGTCGTAGGAGCTGGAGGAGATTCATAATCTTTGATATATTGTACTAATGTATTCATGTTTGTGTCTTCTGTAAATGTACTCTGTTTATTAACAAAATTTCTCATAGAACATAAAATATAGGGGGTGGTAGGAGAAGAAAATATTCGAACAGCTCCGGGGAGAACCTTGAGTTTTCCCTGAGGTGCGTTTATTGTCTTCTCTGAGGATGACGGTCCCCAGTCCTGTTATATATATAATTAAATTTATATATATATATATATATATATATTATATATAATATAATATATATATTATATATATGCACATATATAGTGAATTGAAAATCAAGCTAAATACTTGTGAATAAATTTATATAGTACCAACTTTTTTTTTTAACTGGTATTGTAGAGGGGAATCGTAAACAAATAAGTAGCTTCTTCGCTTATTAACGATACCACTATCGTATACATTTTCGGAAACGAACGCGAGTCCAGATTCGTTATGCAGAGGCGAGCGAGCACTTTGTTCCCTCACACTTGTGTTCAGGAATTCGCGTCGTGTTGTCGTGGGTCGTGTGTCAGGCCATATTACCGAGCGGTCAGTGGTCGTGCTCGCCGTTTCATTTTACGATGTTTACGCTGAAACGTTTCGCTCCCTCCTTGCCACGGCGGACGCACCTCTCTGTCCATCCTCCAGAGGGGCACTTTCTCCGACGCTTCGGCAGCGATAAGCATCTGCGCTCTTTACCCGCGAACATTAGCCCTTATCGTACGTGTCGGGAGAGTCGACGGAGCGACGGACATCAGCCTCTGCTTACGTCTACGACGCTCCCAATGCTATCTTCAAGGCGCGTGACCACGTAAAATAGACTTATGTGGGGGAGTTGGTAAGAGGCCGTATACTGGCTCTTACTTTCATGTAAGGGATGGGTGAGAACTGCTTGTAGGCGGGTAGAGGAAGACCTACCTACCTTCCTACCTTCCTTCCTTCCCTCCCTCCCTCCCTCCTTCCTTCCCTCCCACCTTCCCTCCCTCTACCAAAGGTGTGGTCAGGTAAGCAATTAGAGACAAGACTCGTTGGTGGGAGGGTTAACGCTACGACCCAGTCACGGTTAGCAAGTGATGCAGGGAATAGGGAAAAAGAGGCAGAAAGAGGGAAAAGAGAGAGACCGCGATGAAATGAGAGGGAATATAAAGGCAGAAAGAGGAATAAAGAGGCAGAAAGAGGGAATAAGGAGACAGACGAAATGAGAGGGAACAAAGAGGCAGAAAGAGCGAAAAGAGAGGAAGCAAGGAAGAAAGAGGGAATAGAAGCAGAAAGTAGGAAGAAGGAATAAAGAAGTAGAGAAAGGAAACAAGAAGAAACTGGGGAGATAAAGCAAAATATTGCTGTCCAAGGGAGAAGGATGCACTAATATGAAAGAAGCAAAAGGATAGTGAAGAAAAGAAGTAGGAAGAGGGAATAATAAGGGAGTGACGGGCAAGAGGAGGATGTGGGAATCACGTGATAACATGATCCTTTTCAAATCACTTGTTCTCTCTAGGCTGGAATACTGCTGTACATTAACATCTCCATTCAAAGCAGGTGAAATCGCAGATCTAGAGAGTGTACAGAGAACCTTTACTGCACGTATAAGTTCTGTCAAGCACCTTAACTACTGGGAACGCTTGGAAGCACTTGACTTGTACTCGTTGGAACGCAGGAGGGAGAGATATATCATAATCTACACTTGGAAAATCTTGGAAGGAATGGTCCCAAATCTGCACACAGAAATCACTCCCTACGAAAGTAAAAGACTGGGCAGGCGATGCAAAATGCCGCCAATAAAAAGTAGGGGCGCCATTGGTACACTAAGAGAAAACACCATAAGTGTCCGGGGCCCAAAACTGTTCAACAGCCTCCCATCAAGCATTAGGGGAATTGCCAATAAACCCCTGGCTGCCTTCAAGAGAGAGCTGGACAGATACCTAAAGTCAGTGCCGGATCAGCCGGGCTGTGGCTCGTACGTTGGACTGCGTGCGGCCAGCAGTAACAGCCTAGTTGATCAGGCCCTGATCCATCGGGAGGCCTGGTCATGGACCGGGCCGCGGGGGCGTTGATCCCCGGAATAACCTCCAGGTAACCTCCAGGTATGAAGAAAGATGGAGAAAGTGGCTGGCAAGAGAAGAAGAAAAAGACGGTGAAGAAGGTGAAGAATAACGGTGGAAAGAGAGGGAAGAACAGTAAATGCAAGGCAGAGAAGATAAGAGGATAAAAAAAAAACAAAGTGAGATGGAATAACTAAGAAACGTGAATCAAGAATTAATTTTTTTTAAATAGGTACGCTAGCAGTGACAGTTATACTGTAGATACATTTATGTTGCTCCGCTGCCTCAATACACATGATGACTACAGTGTTGGTACACCCGCCGCATGCTGCTACCACGATTTATAAGCTACATACCTGGAGTTTACCTGGAGAGAGTTCCGGGGGTCAACGCCCCCGCGGCCCGGTCTGTGACCAGGCCTCCTTAGGTCAGTGTCCCAGGATGCGACCCCCACCAGTCGACTAACACCCAGGTACCCATTTTACTGATGGGGAACATAGACAACAGGTTGGAAAGAAACACGTCCAATGTTTCTACTCTGGCTGGGAATCGAACCCAGGCCCTCACCGTGTGAAGCACACAGGATGAGTACCTTACATCAGGTAATGAAATCTGTCAGTTTGAGCTGGAAGAGTTAGATAAGATAGATAATATTTCGTTCGGATTTTTAACCCCGGAGGGTTAGCCACCCAGGATAACCCAAGAAAGTCAGTGCGTCATCGAGGACTGTCTAACTTATTTCCATTGGGGTCCTTAATCTTGTCCCCCAGGATGCGACCCACACCAGTCGACTAACACCCAGGTACCTATTTGCTGCTAGGTGAACAGGACAACAGGTGTAAGGAAACTTGTCGAAATGTTTCCACCCGCCGGGAATCGAACCCGGGCTCTCCGTATGTGAAGCGGGAGCTTTAGCCACCAGGCCACCGGGCCACTAGCCACCAGGCCACCGGTCTGGCAATGAAGATATTCTCAGTCACGACAACTGCTTAAAAGGCTTCGTTCCACCAGAGGTGAGTATATTATTTATTCGGCCCACAATCATAAGTATTGTAGTCATCTTTGCCAGTTGTAAGGAAAGGAATCAGAGCCAGCTAGAGGTAGCATG
>NC_069435.1:21686479-21761479 GCF_026875155.1 Cherax quadricarinatus | reverse complement strand
GAGAAAGAACTTTTATTTTAACTGAGAGAAATCTACTGAGAAAGAAAGAAAGTCGAATAAAACTCAAAAAAGTTTTGCCCCGACAACTGTTTAAAGTCTTGAAGGTGACACTTGATAAAGATTATTATTGTGAGGAGAGACTGGCGTCCTCCTAGAGAAGGTATCACGGAGAACAAGACCGCAATAGAGTCTTAACGACTCTTAATAGAGCGTTTGTTTTCCCACACTTTACAACACGTGGGTTTCTGCACGATCTAAACAGCGATAAAAGTGATGTAACTATCAGTCGTTCCAGGTTAATTGAGGGTTGGCTAGAACCTCGTACTTGGAGGAGGATTTCAATAGAATTAATTTTAGTTTTGGCATGAGCTCAATTCCTGGTCGAACCCATCAAAGACAAATGCTGGTGAAAGGCTCTTGATCCAGGAAAATGAAGCTACCCTTTTTACAACCAGACTGATCAAACCTGATTGCCACTTGGTTTTATATAACCCAAACCCCAGCGGGTTTAGCGCTTTTGAATGTATTAAAAATAATTTAAAAATAATAATAATAATAATAATTCTTGGCAGAGCAGTAGCACTTGTCCATTGTTGTTGTTACTGGTCATTATTATTATATTCTGAGAAATTCGAGAAATAATCACGTTTGGGCCAATTCCCGGGATCAAAAGCCTCTCACCGACATCAAGACAGCCTTCTTGAAGGAAGCACTGCTAGGCAAACACACACACACACACACACACACACACACACACACACACACACACACACACACACAGTTTTTATCACTCTTCTGTGTGTATCCCCTGGGTCCTTCTGTATCACGTTCATTTTTTCCTGTGTTTTATTGACTGCTATCAGCATACCTATGTTCTAGTTTCCTTTCAGGTATTTTTCCCAGCAAAACTCATTTAGTCTGGTGTTTAGACCTTTCTCTCTAAGTGTACTTGTGATTTTTTGTAGAGTTTTTTCGATTACATTTCAAGACTTAAGACGGTCGCCTCTTTTCCACTTCTCAGTTTTACTTCTTTAACAGTTTCTGTTCGCAACTTATTTTAAATATAAATACTTGTTTTAAAGTACTTAAAAGAATTTAATATGCTTTGATAGTTGAGATTTTGATGTCTGCGTCAGTCCTCTCTCTCTCTCTCTCTCTCTCTCTCTCCCTCCTCTCTCTCTCTCTCCTGATATCTCAAGGAACAAGGTGACCTTGGTATCCCTAATCCTTAGGATTTCTTCCGATTCATGGTGTCTAACCCATCGAATATTGGCACAAAGATGCGCGCATGCACACACACACACACACACACACACACACACACACACACACACACACACACACACACACACACACACACACACACACACACAAAACGTCCCTACCTAGGAGCTACGTGTGGTCACATACTGAGGACGGATTAGGTTATCCTCCTTTGCAGTGTCTGAAAACCTTATTGGTCCTTGTGATAAGCTTCTGGGTACACGCTCCGCCGACCGCCTGGATACTGTTCTGTTGTCTCGGTGGGATTCAAACGCGCGTCTCCTGAACTGCCATTCACAGGCATGGGCAACATAGCCAGTATGACCAGCAGCAACAACAACAGCTGTCATCCCCACCACAACAACCATCACAGCTACAAAAATAAAAACAAAAGCTATAATTACCTCGTAACTTATCAAAATAAACAAAGCACACGAATACAACACCAATAATCACCACAAATAACTATTACTATCACCACCATCACAGCATCCACCACCACCCATACCTCCAATATAAGCATAACTATCACAACTACTACCACCACTGCAACAACAACCACTATCACCACTACCACCACAACAACCACTATCACTACAACCACCACAACAACTACTGCATCCTTTCTTTCTCCATCTCATTCGTCCTTTTTCCTTCCATTTCCCTTATCCAGCTTTCTGTGTTTGCGAAATCTCTCCTTGTGTATTCTCACTCAATTATTCAAGGTTCCCCCTCTCTCTCTCTTCCCCTCATACGGTTCCCCCTCTACAAATTTGCTCCCATCAAGGGTGGGTAAAGGAACGGGAGAAGCTATATGATAGTAAAAGGCGGCTCTTGAACCAAGAAGTTTGATCTGCATTTTTCTCTCTTAGGATCAAACCTCTTATTTCCATGATCTTGTATGACTTCTAAGGGTTTGGCGCTTCCAAACGAAAGTAATAATAATAAAATAATAAATTTCAAATTAACTTGCTTCTGGCATCGAAGTTTCTTCATAGACTATTTCAATTATATCAGATTTATATTATGTAGTACAATCTGTATGTATGTATGTTTTTGTGTGTGTGTGTGTGTTTTGTGTGTGTGTGGGGTTGTGTGTTTTGTGTTGTGTGTTGTGTGTGTGTGTTTTGTGTGGGGTGTGTGTGTAAACTTTGTGTCCCCGAGGAGAGGCGCTAACAGGGGTGCAAGGGTTGAGTCAAGAGTTGGAGAGAAGTTTGTCTTCATGGCTGGCTGAGGCTGAGGCAAAGAAGGACTGGAGTGAAATACTTTTGCTGTTATTGACTTGGAGGTGAGTGAAGCAGATATACGGGAAAATATGGGAGAAAGAGAGAAGGCAAATGCACATAGGAGTACATACGAAAGGTAGAAGTTAGCAGAAGAACTTGCTAGGGGTTAACTGCAGATCGCCCATCTCTACCTCCATCTAGGAACAGAGGCAACTATAGTGAAGCTGAAAGTTCCGTATCCACCCTGCTCTGCTCTGCCTACTGCAATACAGCTGATAGAAAAAAAATAATAAAACAATAATAACCAAATAATGATCATGATTAAAACAATAATCAGAAGCGTAGTCTTCTCAGGTGCACATAACACATTCTTTCGCTAAATATTCCCGACAACTCATTTATCCTCGAGAAAGACTAAGCTAAGTTTTTATCCTGATCATTACGTTCCTGTATTGGCGAATTTATAAAGGTTTTGAGCTGTCCTCGCCCGTTCCTTCTCTCTCTGATTTGTTATTCAGGGATTTGCAAGATTGAATAATATCAACTGGGAAAGGAAAAAATGTTTGATAGTTGTCAGATTGCTGTCAAGGTTTCAAATAATTTTTACATTATCCTTTCGACTTCATCAAATATTCTAAGTCTAAACCAGGGATTCTCAACTTTTCCTCCATCATTAACCCCCTCGGCTTGATGTATTTTTCCATTTACCCCCTTATTTCCATACAAAAAATTTGTTGCCATCATAAAAGGACAGAAAAACAAGGTGGTCAGAAAAATTTAATTGATTATTCAATTTTCAGGTACATCAAATATTTACCCCTTGCCAAGTAATCTTTTTTTTATCCCCAAGGGGTAAATTTACCCCTGGTTGAGAATCACTGGTCTAAACAGATGAGGATGCTTAGACAGAATCTACACATTGGACATTGGCTTCTGTTAAGGTGTGAGCGCGTGTATGGCTGTGTTAGTGGAGACAGAGCGGCCTGGCTCTCGTCCTCTCCAGGTCAGCAACAAACGCACACTGACACTAAGCGAATGTGGAAGAGCGGTAGGATACACCTAACAAACTGTACCTACAAAAACCCAGTTAAGCAGGCAGTGTAAGGCGGCGGCTGTAGTTTCCTCCTGGTCAGTGTTACAAATAAATATCGAAAGTATCTTACAATATTAAAACGAATATATACCGATACAAAAAATACATAGTGAAATTTTTACAATACCTTTAATTCCTATGCTGAAACTCTCATGTCACTTTCCTCGGCTGACAGGACACGACTTGGTACACTCACCTGTAATAAACATACAAATATAGAGATATATTTTACAAGCACATTCACTTGCTCGACAATCACTCGTTTCCTCATGTATATTTTATATTATATTTATATAATATATATATAAATATTTATATATATATATATATATATATATATATATATTATAATATATATATATATATTATATATATATATATATAATATATATATATAATATATAATTATATATCGTGGCGAATTGTAAAACTGGTCAATTAGCAAGAACTCATTTAAAATTAAGTCCTTTCTGAAATTTCTCTTATACGTTTAAAGATATATTTTTTTCATTAATGTTAATGAAAAAAAATTTTAATTTTGCACCAAAAGAATCTTAGAAAACTTACCTAACCTTATTATAAAAAGGGAGCAATTTTTTTTAGCCAAACCCCAAAACTAAATATATTTTAAATACGTTTACATAATTTAATACTAAACAAAAAACAATCAAATATATCTTTTTCGTTAGGTTCAGAATGATTTTGGCGAAAATTTTTGGGATTACACAAATTTTCACATGTCCCCATATGGGGAAGACGAGCGTTGCTGTTTAAGCCAATATCGCAAGTTCTGCCTATTCGGCACGACATTAATAATTTTTTTTTTTTTTTTTTATTATCACACCGGCCGATTCCCACCAAGGCAGGGTGGCCCGAAAAGAAAAACTTTCACCATCATTCACTCCTCACTGTCTTGCCAGAAGGGTGCTTACACTACAGTTTTTAAACTGCAACATTAACACCCCTCCTTCAGAGTGCAGGCACTGTACTTCCCATCTCAGGACTCAAGTCCGGCCTGCCGGTTTCCTGAATCCCCTTTATAAATGTTACTTTGCTCACACTCCAACAGCACGTCAAGTATTAAAACCATTTGTCTCCATTTTACTCCTATCAAACACGCTCACGCATTTCCTGCTGGAAGTCCAAGCCCCTCGCACACAAAACCCCCTTTACCCCCTCCTCCAACCTTCCTGGCCGACCCCTACCCCGCCTTTCCTCCACTACAGACTGATACTCTTGAAGTCTATTCTATTTCGCTCCATTCTCTCTACATGTCCGAACCACCTCAACAACCCTCCTCAGCCCTTGGACAACAGTTTTGGTAATCCGCACCTCCTCCCAACTTCCAAACTACGAATTCTCTGCATTATATTCACACCACACATGCCCCCAGACATGGGCATCTCCCCCTGCCTCCAGCCTTCTCCTCGCTGCAACATTCATACCCACGCTTCACACCCATATAAAGCGTTGGGAAAACTATACTCTCATACATTCCCCCTCTTTGCCTCCAAGGACCCAAAATTCTCTGTCTCCACAGACTCCTAAGTGCACCACTCACTCTTTTTCCCTCATCAATTTATGATTCACCTCATCTTTCATAGACCCCTCCGCTGACACGTCCACTCCCAAATATCTGAATACGTTCACCTCCTCCATTACTCTCTCCTCCAATCTGATATTCAATCTTTCATCACCTAATCTTTTTGTTATCCTCATAACATTAATAATATATATATATATATATAATATTTTTTATTTATTATATATATATATATATATATAATGTGTGTGTGTGTGTGTGTGTGTGTGTGTGTGTGTGTGTTTTGTCTTGTTTTTTAAAGGGAGAGTTGGATAATCTGAAAATCATTTATTGCATAATATTTATGTTTGTGTAAATTAAAATGCCAACTAGATTTTAAATTTGCACCAAACTTTAATAAATGTATGGAAGAGGGTAAGGTACCTAGGGATTGGCAGAGAGCATACATAGTTCCTTTGTATAAAGGCAAAGGGGATAAAAGAGAGTGCAAAAATTATAGGGGGATAAGTCTGTTGAGTGTACCTGGTAAAGTGTATGGTAGAGTTATAATTGAAAGAATTAAGAGTAAGACGGAGAATAGGATAGCAGATGAACAAGGAGGCTTTAGGAAAGGTAGGGGGTGTGTGGACCAGGTGTTTACAGTGAAACATATAAGTGAACAGTATTTAGATAAGGCTAAAGAGGTCTTTGTGGCATTTATGGATTTGGAAAAGGCGTATGACAGGGTGGATAGGGGGCAATGTGGCAGATGTTGCAAGTGTATGGTGTAGGAGGTAGGTTACTGAAAGCAGTGAAGAGTTTTTACGAGGATAGTGAGGCTCAAGTTAGAGTATGTAGAAAAGAGGGAATTTTTTTCCCAGTAAAAGTAGGCCTTAGACAAGGATGTGTGATGTCACCGTGGTTGTTTAATATATTTATAGATGGGGTTGTAAGAGAAGTAAATGCGAGGGTCTTGGCAAGAGGCGTGGAGTTAAAAGATAAAGAATCACACACAGGGTGGGAGTTGTCACAGCTGCTCTTTGCTGATGACACTGTGCTCTTGGGAGATTCTGAAGAGAAGCTGCAGAGATTGGTGGATGAATTTGGTAGGGTGTGCAAAAGAAGAAAATTAAAGGTGAATACAGGAAAGAGTAAGGTTATGAGGATAACAAAAAGATTAGGTGATGAAAGATTGAATATCAGATTGGAGGGAGAGAGTATGGAGGAGGTGAACGTATTCAGATATTTGGGAGTGGACGTGTCAGCGGATGGGTCTATGAAAGATGAGGTGAATCATAGAATTGATGAAGGAAAAAGAGTGAGTGGTGCACTTAGGAGTCTGTGGAGACAGAGAACTTTGTCCTTGGAGGCAAAGAGGGGAATGTATGAGAGTATAGTTTTACCAACGCTCTTATATGGGTGTGAAGCATGGGTGTTGAATGTTGCAGCGAGGAGAAGGCTGGAGGCAGTGGAGATGTCATGTCTGAGGGAAATGTGTGGTGTGAATATAACGCAGAGAATTCGTAGTTTGGAAGTTAGGAGGAGGTGCGGGATTACCAAAACTGTTGTCCAGAGGGCTGAGGAAGGGTTGTTGAGGTGGTTCGGACATGTAGAGAGAATGGAGCGAAACAGAATGACTTCAAGAGTGTATCAGTCTGTAGTGGAAGGAAGGCGGGGTAGGGGTCGGCCTAGGAAGGGTTGGAGGGAGGGGGTAAAGGAGGTTTTGTGTGCGAGGGCTTGGACTTCCAGCAGGCATGCGTGAGCGTGTTTGATAGGAGTGAATGGAGACAAATGGTTTTTAATACTTGACGTGCTGTTGGAGTGTGAGCAAAGTAACATTTATGAAGGGATTCAGGGAAACCGGCAGGCCGGACTTGAGTCCTGGAGATGGGAAGTACAGTGCCTGCACTCTGAAGGAGGGGTGTTAATGTTGCAGTTTAAAAACTGTAGTGTAAAGCACCCTTCTGGCAAGACAGTGATGGAGTGAATGATGGTGAAAGTTTTTCTTTTTCGGGCCACCCTGCCTTGGTGGGAATCGGCCAGTGTGATAATAAAATATATATATATATATATATATATATATATATATATATATATATATATATATATATATATATATCGTGCCGAATATGTAAAACTGGTCAATTAGCAAGAACTCATTTAAAATTAAGTCCTTTCTGAAATTTTCTCTTATACGTTTAAAGATATATTATTTTCATTAATGTTAATGTAAAAAATTTTAATTTTGCACCAAAAGAATCTTAGAAAACTTACCTAACCTTATTATAACAAGAGCAATTTATTTTAGCCTAACCCAACTAAATATATTTTAAATACGTTTACAATAATTTAATACTAAACAAACACAATCAAATATATTTTTTTCGTTAGGTTCAGAATGATTTTGGCGAAATTATTGCATACACAAATTTTCACATGTCCTATATGGCAAGATGAGCGTTGCTATTTAAGCCAATATCGCAAGTTCTGCCTATTCGGCACGACATTAATAATATATATATATTATATATATATATATATATATATATATATATATATATATATATATATATATATAATGTGTGTGTGTGTGTGTGTGTCTTGTTTTTTAGGCAGAGTTGGATAATCTGAAAATCATTTATTGCATAAATATTTATGTTTGTGTAAATTAAAATGCCAACTAGATTTTAAATTTTGCACCAAACATAACTTAGACACCAAAACAAATTTTGCTTAAAATTAAAGTATTAACATTTGACTTAAGTGTACACACCAAAATTTAAGTAAGGCATCAATGAAATATACTAATTTCGCAATAGTCAGACTTATTTTTGTAGTGTTATTGTATAAATAATTTGTACTTGACTTGTTTTTTTACCAAAAGATCTTTGCTTTATAAAGATCGCAAACGCTACGTTAAAAGAACGACGTAAACAAGGCATCGTGAGTTCCAATACTCCTTAAGGTCAGAAACACCTAACATTGGGATGATATTTTTCAATGACTGAGCTCCCAGCCAACTTGATCGTTCGGCCGAATTTTACGATTCGCGGGGATAGAGAACGTGAGCTATTTACGACCACACCTCCAAGGCAAAGGCAGATAAGAAGGAAAACAGAAATATATTGGGTCCATTTCTCTAGTGGAGTTTAATAAAGGAGCGAAGTTAAAAGAGAAAAATTATGTCATGAGTAATATATCGATGTAAGCACTACTTCACATACGAACGCTGAGTCCGAGGGCCTCTAGCTCAGTGTCAGTGATGAGAGCGCAAGTGCATTATTTACATTCTAGAGTAGTTGTTTACACACACACAATATATATATATATATATATATATATATATATATATATATATATATATATATATATATATTATACATATTTATATATATATATTAACAGACACGGGGGAATAGAATTATAGCTCTAGGAATTTCGTGTTGCAATCAACACATCATCAGGAGCTTGCAAAATTGCGGAAAAGAGGGTGTCCAGCAAATAACGTTCCCAGAGGACCGTCTTTACTGGAGTGAGAGAGGGAGAAAGGAGAGGGTACCGAAAGTGACCAGTCACCAGCAGTACCATAGCCAGAGAGATGAACATTATAGTATTAGAAAAAAATCCACAAGCACTGATATTGTAATAGCCTAAACGAAACGAAATTAACGTGGCAATAAAAAAAATTCGGTCATATTCCGCTATGACATTATATATATATATATATATATATAATATATATATATATATATATATATATATATATATATATATATATATATATATATATTATATATATATATATATTAACAAACGATCGCCAGCGAACAATAGAAAGGGTAAAATAATTTTTCCTTATCTTTTTCGTGATGTAATTACTTTATGAGAATGCTTGGAAAGGGGTGGAAATCTCAGTAATAGATCAGACAAACGTGTGTTCAGGAACGTTGTCTAGTCTAGAAAGAATGGCGTGGAGAGGCGTGGAACGTAACCCACCCCTCCACTCCGTATAGAAAAATTGCCAAGGAATACCGTAAGAAAAAAAACAAAACAAGAAAAGACTGTAAAACCCAGAAACCTCGCCAAAACTATACTCCATGAGCATAACAGCGACCTAACAGAACCCAGACACAATTTCCAAACTGTGCAAGAATGGTATAAAATACCCACAATATGAAAGTAAGCCACTGGATGGCGAAACGTCTACAATAAAGTTACCAGATTTCCTGTGTCTTACTTTCAATTTCCAAACGCTCGAAAATTTAATAAAAATATCCCAAAACCCAATTATACAGTTTACCAAAACCCCCCAAATTAATAAATTAAAACAAATGGGCGAATTGAAAAATCGCCATTGCAATTATCTGGTGCAAAAAGGGGGCGGAGGGGGGAAAAAGAAAAAGTTCCTTCCCTTTACACAGTTTATTCAAAGCTTGTCTGTTCATTTATAAATTTCAACCCCCCCGATTTATTCAAAATTTAAATTTAATTCTCCCCTGTGTTTCTCCGTTGAGTTAATCCCCAAAGACATTGGTTGCTTTTGATCTAAATGAAATTTTGTTACTCTGCCAGACGTGGAATCCTTTCTTTTCCCCCCTTAAATCCTTTTTTTATCCCTTTTTCCCACTTTCCCCTTAAATACTTTTCATTCCCCCCTTAAAACCACTTTTTCTTCCCTTAAACCAATTTCCTCCCTTTTTCCTTACTTTTTCCCTTAAATCCTTACTTTTTTTTCCCTTTTAAATCCTTACTTTTTTCCCTTAAAACCTTAATTCCTCTTAAACCTACATTCCCCCTTTTAAAACTTTCTTTCATCCCTTAATCCTTCTTTCCCCTCCCCTAAAACCTTTTTTTTTTATCCTTAAAATTTTTTTACTTTATCCCCATTAAACCTTTCTTTCATCCCCTTTAAACCTTTTTCATCCCTAAATCCTTTCTTTATCCCCTTTAAAAAAATTTTATTTCTTTCCCTAAAAACCTTACTTTCATCCCCAATAACCTTCTTTCCTCCCTTAAAAAAAAACCTTAACATTCCTCTTTAAAATCCTACTTTCTCCCCTTTAAACCCTTACTTTCCTCCCTTAAACCTTACTTTTTTCCTTAAATCCCTTCTTTTCCCTTAAACCCCTTTCTTTTCTCCCCAAATCTTATTTCCTCCCCCAAATCCTTACCCCTTCCTCCCCTTTAAAACCTTCTTCCCTCCCTAAAATCCTTACATTCCTTCCTTAAACCTTAATCCCCTTAAATTTCTTTCATCTTTTAAATCCTTACTTTCTCCCCCTTAAAAACCCTTATTTCTCCCTTAAATCCTTACTTTCATCCCTTTTAATCTTATTTCACCTTTTAACCCTTACTTTCATCCTTAAACCCTTATTTTATCCTTAAACCCTTATTTTCATCCCTTAAATCCTTATTTTTACTATTTATAAAAGGGGGAAAATAGGTATGTACATTATTTACTCTTTTTCCATGAAATTTCCCTGCATTTTTTTCTTTATGAATCCGTTGGGGAGACGAATTTATTCTTCTTATAGATAATTTTTTAATTCTCAAGAGATGGGGTCGCTAATTTTTAAAATTTTTACAACCTTTATTTTTTCCAGTTCCCCCAAAACTATATTTGTCGTGTCGAATAGATAAATCTGGTCACTTGTAAGATCTCATTTAAAATTAACCCTTTCAAAAATTTTTTTAATTTATGTTAATGAAAAAAAAAAATTTTTACCAAAAGAACCTTTTAAAACTTCCTATTACAATAAGGAATTTAAATTTGATAATCCAAGTAAATTATTTTAGATAAGTTTACAATAATTTAATAAAAAACACAATGAAAATATATTTTCTCGTTTGTTTAGAATATTTTTGCGAAATTATTGATACACAAATTTTCTCTAGCCTTATTCGGCAAGAGAGTTGCTGTTAAAGTGAAAATCGAAAGTTTTACTCATTCGGCCGTATCCCATTGAGGAAGGGTGACTCAAAAAGAAAAACAAAAGTTTCTCTTTTCAGGTTTAGTAACACAGGAGAAGGGGTTACTAGCCTCCTGCTCCCGGCATTTTAGTCGCCTCTTACGACACTCATGACTTACTCACACATGAAAGACAGCAGGTGTTTGCAAACTTTCCTATGCATCGCTCCGCATTATCATACTTAGTATATTCGTCATACTTCCTAAGTTTTGTATACCGGGTATATCAGGCTCTATTTATGGTAACATGTAACAAGAGCGAGTGTGTGTGTGTGTGTTAGTTACCATTTTGTCCCAGGCACATGTCGATGTGTGTGTGTGTGTGTGTGTGTGTGTGTGTGTGTGTGTGTGTGTGTGGTGGGGAGAGAGAGAGAGAGAGAGAGAGAGAGAGAGAGAGAGAGAGAGAGCAGTAACTCGTGTAATCACCACCAGTAATGAGACAGGCAAGATCTTCTCTCCGTATTTAGCCTCAATTGTCAGTAATCACAATACACAAAGATTTTTCACAACACACACGAAGATTTTTGTTTTTCTTCGGCTTCATCTTCGTCTGTCGAGTCTATTGTTGGATCTGTTGTCGAGTCTATTGTTGGATCTATTATCGAGTGTATTGCTGGATCTGTTGTCGAATCTATTGTTGGATCTGTTGTCGAGTCTATTGTTGGATCTGTTGTCGAGTCTATTTATTGTTGTGGTATTTGATTGTTGTCGAGTGTATTGCTGGATCTATTGTCGAGTCTATTGTGGATCTATTGTCGAGTCTATTGTTGGATCTACTGTCGAGTCTATAGACGAATCTATTGTTAGGTTTATTGTCGAGTCTGTTGTTGGGTATATTTACATTATGCGTCTGACCTATTCTATGTGAAGGGCTCTTCATCCTAGGACTGAGAGTCGCTCTTCTGGCTCTACGTAACTCCAACGGGTTTTGCGCTTCAGGCAAGTTGCTCCATCTGTGTAAATTTTCACAAAAAATCCATTGAGGGAGACAGAGAGTACTCACCTATTTGTGGTTGCAGAGGTCGAGTCACAGCTCCTGGCCCCGCCTCATCGCAGGTCGCTGTGTGTGTGTGTGTGTGTGTGTGTGTGTGTGTGGTGTGTTATAGTGCAAGGAAAATGTGGAAGCTCGATCCTCCGTCCTCTAACGCCGGGACACTCCTCTCATTCACCATATTCAGTGAGAAGCGCTAAACCCTTAGGGAGTCACACAGCCGCATAAGGACTGGGAGTTAATCAGCTTCGTTCCCAGGAAAGGATACTGCCAATACCTCGAATCAAGAGCCCATCACCAGCACAAGAAGACGCTACAAGTATCACTGAAATACTATTAAGAGGTAAACTCGCATTCGTTATTAGAAGCAGCAGCAGTGATAACAGTAGTAGTGTTACTAGTAATGCTAGTAGTATTAGTAGTAGTGTTAGTAGCACTAGAACGTAGTGCTAGTAGTAATAGTAATAATCTTACTAGTGATACTATTAGTATTGAAACTACTAGTAGTAGTTGTAATACTAGTGGTAATACTAGTACTAGTAGTAATACTAGTAGCAGTAATACTAGTACAAGTAGTACTACTAGTAATACAATAGTAGTAATACTAGTAGTGGTAAATGTGGTGAAGTAAAGAGGGTCGGAATGTAGTAAGAAACAGAGAGGGATAGAAATAGGGAAGAATATATAATAATTAAATAATGCCACCAATTTATGTCAGGAATAGAATATTTCAATAATAAATATGGAAAATTATGAGTGAAATAATGGCCATCAAGAAATTACGTGAGGAAGGAATAGATGAACAAATGTTGATAATAATAACTATAGTAAAGAATAATGGATGATAACAGTCATGATCGTATTCAACAATAATAACATTTATTTTAATTATTAACACACTGACCGATTCCCACCAAGGCAGGGTGGCCCGAAAAAGAAAAACTTTCAACATTCACACCATCACTGGCTTGCCAGAGGGGTGCTTTATACTATAGTTTATAAAACTGCAAAATTAATAATAATAATAATAATAATAATAATAATAATAATAATAATAATAATAATAATAATAATAATAATAGTTACCAGACATCGATGATGACACAGCTACGATGTTATACATATACATACATTATATAATATATATATATATATATATATATATATAATATATATATATATATATATATATATATATATATATATATATATATATATAATTATATATATATATATATCACAAAAGTAGATATTTACTTTAATCCCAAAACACAAACTTCACATTGATAACATTCCCATACCGTCAGTGTCTCATCTTCAAAATTATGTACAGCATGGCCAGATACACACACAGTTAAACCGCCTATACTCATTACATCAATACCTTCTAGTATACCTTGTATATTACACCCTTGTTGAAGTATATTGCAATATTTTAATTATTTTTTTTTTTTTTTTGGGGGGGGGGCATTACTAGCCCCTGTACTCTGGCAGTTTCAGTAACACTGTCATCTTAATGCCAAATGTTTAACTTCCCTTTATATAACTCAAGATCCCACACAAATACTCTTAGATTCCATTCCAGCAGTGATTAAGGTGTTTAAACCGGAATATAATATTAATAGTAGTCGTAGTTGCATTAATAGTAGTAGTAGTAGTAGTAAAGTGGGAGCGCTAATGGCAGTAGTAATAGTAGTAGCTTTGGTGGTGATGGTAGCGGTAGTAGTAGTAATGGTAGTACCAGTAATAGTGGTGGTGGTTTTGGTGGTAGTTGTAGCTCAAAACGGTAGAATAAGCTTTGCTCGCTCGCTCGCTCGCGCTCTCGCTCTCGCTCTCGCTCTCGCTCTCGCTCTCGCTCTCGCTCTCTCTCTCTCGTGTCTTCCCTCACTCAAGCAAAGCCTTAAAATAGTCTGTGTTGCTTTCCATATTTATGAAGCCGCAGAGAACTGAATAATAAAGAATCCAGATCCCGTAACAGATCACATTATTTAAGAACCTTCTTATTTACTGCTCTCATTATAGAGATTCTGGCCGGGAGAGGCAGCTGCCTCTAAGAGGTAAACGAGCTGAGTTTAGAGATAAAAATGAGATGGATTTAGGGGTTAAAATTGGCTTAAGGGTTAAAAAACGTGTTGAATTTAAAGGAAGAAATGAGCTTGCTTTAAGGGGTTAAACGAGTTGGGTTTAAAACGAATTGACTTTAGGGGTTATAACAGGATTCCTTTAGGGGTTAAAACGAGCTTTTTGGGGGGTTAAACAAGCAGGCTTTAAGGGCTAAAACCAACTGGCTATAGTGGTTAACACAGGCTGACTTTAAGGATTAAAGCAAACTGGGTTTAAAGGTTAAAACTAAACAATTTAAGGGGTTAAAACGATTTGAAACTAGACATTACGGGCTAAAATTACCAATTTCAAGAGTGAAAACTAGCCGGTTTTAGGGTTTAAATCGAAGTGACTTTCAAGGGATCAGTAAATTTGCCTTCGGGGTTAGGAAGCATAAAAACAGGGAGGAATATGGAAGAGTAAAGAGGAAAGGCGTGAAAAAAACATACGAACAGGAATAAGAAGAATGAGACTATTTTTCTTCTTCCTCTTATCACTATTGCTGTCATTTTATCATTATTAGTATAATTATAATTATTAATACTGTTATTTTACCCTTACCATTACTTTTATTAGTAGCAGTAGTATTATTATAATTAATACTGTTATTTATCATTATCATTATATTCATAGAGAGAGAGAGAGAGAGAGAGAGAGAGAGAGAGACAGTACACAAGGGAAGGGGAAGAAGATAGAGAATATGCAGATAAGAGAGAGATGCCTCTGGCTATTTCAGTGTTGCAACACCAAGTTAAATGGTTAAATTTGTGTGTTATTTTACAAAATGACGAGTGCAAGATTGCAATCGACACTTGGCAGAAAAATGAGAGAACATTTTCAACCTGGCCCTCCCCCCCCCCCTTCCCTTACCTCCCTTTCGCTCAAAAAAAAAAATCGTTCTGACGGAAACGGTACATTTGAACTACAGTTTTTCAGTCGAAATTAGAACGAATATATATAAATACATTTTTTTTTTGGGGGGGGGGGGCGGATGTAACTGAATTAGAAAATTGTTAAATTGATGAGCAGTTCAATGAGAAAGAAAATTAAGATGAAATTGTAGGATATCTAGTGAATGTATCCAGTTAGGATGGGTTAAACGAGGTGAGAATCCCTTTACTAAAGGATTGATTACACGTTTTCTGAGTCCACCGAGTACTCTAGAGGGAATCCTGCAGGATGCGTTACAGGTGTGTGTGTGTGTGTGTGCGCGCGCGCGCGCTCTCGTCTAATTGTACTCACCTAATTGTGATTGCAGGGGTCGAGACTCAGCTCCTGGCCCCGCCTCTTCACTGATCGCTACTAGGTCCTCTCCCTCTCTGCTTCCTGAGCTTTGACGTACCTCTTCTTAAAACTATGTATGGTTCCTGCCTCTACTACTTCACTTGCTAGGCTATTCCACTTCCTGACGACTCTATGACTGAAGAAATACTTCCTAACGCCCCTGTGACTCGTCTGAGTCTTCAGCTTCCAGTTGTGCCCCTTGTTTCTGTGTCCCCTCTCTGGAACATAATGTCTCTGTCTACCTTGTCTATTCCCCACAGTATCTTGTATGTCGTTATCATGTCTCCCCTGACCCTTCTGTCCTCCAGTGTCGTCAGTCCAGTTTCCCTCAACCTTTCCTCGTACGACATTCCCCTGAGCTCTGGAACTAGCCTTGTTGCAAACCTTTGTACTTTCTCTAACTTCTTGACGTGCTTGACCAGGTGTGGGTTCCAGACTGGTGCTGCATACTGTGTGTGTGTGTGTGTGTGTGTGTGTGTGTGTGTGTGATCGTGTGGTGGGTGTGTGGTGTGTTGGTGTGTGTGTGTATGGTGTTGTGGGGGGGGGAATACACAGTGGAGCACAGATGTAGGATGTTAAAGGAGATGATGGTCCAGCTAGTATCCTGGCGAATGTGTGGCTCGGGGATCGATGTAAATATTGGATTTCGCAGTGCATCGTGCGCTTTGTGTGTGTGTGTGTGTGGTTGTGTGTGTGTGTGTGTGTGTGTGTGTGTGTGTGTGTGTAGTGTGTGTGTGTGTGGTGTGTGTGTGTAGGACAGAATTATATGATTAGACACAGAGTAAATAATTTTCTTCGTAAAATAATGAATTAACCTGGAGCAAAACCCTCGTGTTCTCCTCACAACTAATTTGTATAATGAACATCCAACCAGGAACTAATTAACAACTTTATCAAAAGTTTTAATTAGAATTATTTTTTTTTGGGGGGGGGGGGGCGAGAGCTTTTATATATTGTTTTTTTTACGCTTAAAGTATTGTGTAATGGATTGAAAAATAGCTTTAAAATTAGCCAGGTAAAGGCAGCCAGAGAATGAAGACAATTATCTTGGAACTGATGTAAAGGAAGATTATTATTTTTTATTTAAAACTTTGTTTCTTAAGTTTTATGTGAGAATATCTTTGTGTGTGTGTGTGTGTGTGTGTGTGTGTGTGTGTGTGTGTGTGTGTGTGTGTGTGTGTGAGAGAGAGAGAGAGAGAGAGAGAGAGACTACCTATTTATGACAATTCAGTTGTACATTTACAGGAACTAATGCTCTTCTAACTATGAGTCCTCAGTATCTTTCTCTCTTTACAAACAAATCTAGTATCCTCTCTGTAAGTGTTTTCCTCCAGTTTTCACTTGTGGTTTCTTGTTATCCTCGTTGATGGCTCTAGTAACTCCTCATCGTCAATCTGTTCGTATCCTCTTATTAATTTATGTGATAAGCTTGTCTCTTCCTTACCTCCTGTCATGCAAATTCGCTGTGTGAGTGTTTTCAATCTTCATATTCTTTTTTACCACTCACTTGAAGCCAAAATGAAGCCTCTTTGTACCTCCTCTATTTTATCAACACTGTTACATTTTTATACGCACACCACCCCGGTTCTGTATATTCCAATTTTGGTCTAATGACGTTTCTCCTACACGCATGTTCATCAAGTACGTGATAAAGTCTGAAGTAGGTGAAGCGTCACCCAATGAAACGCCTCATTTTGCTGTGTACGCGTATATCCTTTGAACTACATCCACTTCTGTAGTATGGCAGATGATGAAGACAAACATAGCAGCAAAGTTTTGGAAAATATCTGTGCCAAGAGCTTTCCAACAATATATACTTACTACTGCTATACTCGTTTGATTGGAATCGCACTTGATGTCTCATTTCTGAATAAATTCATGAAGGGAGAAAAGAGGTATTGTGTCACAAGGAATATTCGTTCATGGTCTCGAATACGAGAGCCAAAAAAAGCAATGAAAAAATAATGAAAAGGGAAAATGCTTGGCATGTTACAAACGATTTTTACTAGTAAGGGATACAAAGTCAGGCGTAACAAGGAAAAATTTCGTTACTGAGAGAGAGAGAGAGAGAGAGAGAGAGAGAGAGAGAGAGAGGAGAGAGAGAGAGAGAGAGAGAGAGAGAGAGAGAGAGAGAGAGAGAGAGAGAGAGAAAATATCACTACCACTATCACCATCATGGTCATTATAATCTCCCCTTCACCAAAGATGCTACCATCTCAAAGTTAAGACTCGCTTCAGCATCTGCAACATCCTTTAAATAAGATAAAAGACCTCATCTTCGCTGGTAATCTATCCCCAGGGTTTTGTGACTCCCGCAAGGCTTAGCCAGTCAGTGTCAGAGTGCCAGTATGAGAGCGTCAGGGTTAGAGTACCAAGGTGAGAGTACCAGGGTACCGACGATGAGCCACGGTCCATAGTAATCAATTTAAAGCATGTACGGAGTGAAAAGTGTGCTTTTTTCCACATCTTTTTCCACACCATGGCTATGTACTCACCACCCACAACTCTCTCTTCCCTAGATGGCTAATTTGACTTCCGGGAGTCTTCTTGCACCTGCTCCCGTTCATCTAACCGTAAGTAGGTACCTCAGAGTTAGTCGACTGTTGTGGGACTCATAACAGGGAGGGAACGAGGTGTTATGGGAAATAATCTACACCATGATCTTGATTTATCCAGGTTTAATAAAACGGAGAAATTATTCTTTTCGTCTAAAACTATGGTAGACTTCCAAAAAATTGCAGGGAATGAAATTAGACAGTGACTATAGGCACCTTTTTTTAACCGAAGTGATTGTGTTTAGTGTGTTTATCCCCTCTCCCCCATTTTGTCAATGAAATAAAACTGTACAGAGAAGACTATAAATATGAGCTCGACGTAGCGTATTATCTATGAAAAAATGAAATGGCTATGGGAAATCTATGCTCAACTGCGCATAGAAATTTTATTAAGTCTTTTGAAGGTAGAAAATCTATTTTTTTTTTTTTTACACGGGGTTTTACAAGGTTAGGTTAAGGTTCCTAACTTTATTTACAAGCTAAAAGCTGTTACCTACATCAGCTCATTTGAAAGAATTTTTATTATTATGAAACATACCAGTATGGAACAGGATGAAGTTGGAGCCATCTCTCTATCTCTATCTCTATCTCTCTCTCTCTCCCCTAACTGCCCCTTTCATTCATGCTTCGTAATCTGTGAACAATCCACTTCTTCCCTTCATCTCTGCCTCATCAGGTTTTCTACACAGAACAAATAATCAGACATCAGCCATTAAACTTCAATTCAACATTTTAATTCCACGATGATGATGGTGGATAGAAAGAATATAAGATGTATCTCAATATAAGAGAAGCGGTATAACAGTGGATAGATGGGAGGTAAAGATAACGGTCGATAGTTGATATTTATCAGGCAAAATTATCGTAAATGAGAAGAAGACAGTTAAGGTGATTAAGTTGCAGCCCTAAAAGTGGTAAATTAAATAAAAAAGAGGAACAGTAATTAGCACAATAATTGCTAACAAAGCAATAAAGAAAACTTGAATACTGTTATAATAATAATACTATACTACCACTATTACTTATAATAATATACTATCACTATTACTTATAATACTATACTACCACTATTACTTATAATACTATACTACCACTATTACTTATAATACTATACTATCACTATTACTTATAATAATAACTATACTATCACTATTACTTATAATACTATACTATCACTATTACTTATAATAATACTATACTACCACTATTACTTATAATACTATACTATCACTCTTATAATAATACTATACTACCACTATTACTTATAATACTATACTACCACTATTACTTATAATAATACTAAACTACCACTATTACTTATAATAATACTAAACTACCACTATTACTTATAATAATAATACTATACTACCACTATTACTTAAATACTATACTATCACTATTACTTATAATAATACTATACTACCACTATTACTTATAATACTATACTATCACTATTACTTATAATAATATACTATCACTATTACTTATAATAATACTATACTACCACTATTACTTATAATACTATACTATCACTATTACTTATAATAATACTATACTATCACTATTACTTATAATACTATACTATCACTATTACTTATAATAATACTATACTATCACTATTACTTATAATAATAATACTATACTACCACTATTACTTATAATAACTATACTATACTACTACTACTACGAATAATAATAATAATAATAATAATAATAATAATAATAGTAATAATAATAACAATAATAATAAAAAGCAATTACAATAATTTTCCACGGGTAAATGGAAAAGAACTCTTCTTCCGTAAGCCATGCGTGTTCTAAGAGGCGACTAAAACGCCAGAAGCAAGAGGCTAGTAACCCCTTCTCCTGTATACATTACTAAATTTAAAAAGAAAAACTTTCGTTTTTCGTTTTAGGTCCATTCTTCGGTGGGATGCGGCCGGTGCGTTAATATATAAATAATAATAATAATAATAATAATAATAATAATTCTGAAAACATCCTCGAAATGTTAATTTTTAAATACAATGGCAGACGTAAAAAATGAGCATGATCTGACTGGTAAATAGTGTCGACAAGTTAATGTAAATCATAATTTCATTAAACCAATAAACAAATAATGACACACATTAAACACAACACTGGCTATGATAAATACAAGTCGAGTTTGTGCTCCCTCGAGCCGAGAGAAAACTCACCTCGTAATCTGGGGTGGGAAAAAAATATTCAGGGAAGAAACAAAGCGGAAAAAATCTCATTTTGAGAAAAAAAATGACATTTCTCTCCCTGGCTCCCATAAATAGAAGCGGCTTCAGTGGAGATTTGTTACTGTCTTGAGCCAATAGAGAGAGTGAAAAATATAGGGCAATGAGAATGAAAATGGGGGAACAGAAGATTAAATGAAGATAGAAGATGAGAACCCAAACAAGAAGACGCAGTGGCTTTAGAAAATGCAAGAATGGGGGCAAGGAAATTACTGGGGATTCTTTTAAAGACGATATATCTTGCTGATGGACAATACAATTTGGTAGGAAATCTGTAGAATGGTGAAAGATTGAGAGAGCTGGAGGGAGAGGAGAGTGAGAGAGAGAAAGATAGAGAGAGGGGAAGAAGGGAAAGAGAACCAAACTATCGTCTAGATGCTTTTATTTCTGCTTACATGGTTAGGAAAATATGACAGAAGGCTCTTTCTATGTCTCTCTCTTTCCCTTCTTCAGACGGCATTACCAGCTTGAAAAATAGGGTGAAGAAAAACGTTACGACGTACTGAAAAGTGGCAGGATTGTTCAGTTACAAAGTGGAAACAGGGTATAGGATTTCCTGCTAATTAATACAGCTACCACTGCCACTAACATCGCCACTAATAATACTGATACTCTGGGTAGGTACATCAGGGTGCAGGTGTTCTGGAGAGTCAATGAACTAACATCAGGAGAGTTACAGTGACTACAACCAGCGTTTCAGCTCGAGAGAAAAGTTTCTTCCAGTATTCGATTAATCAGAAAAAAAATCCCAACATTTATGTTGCACTTCTTACCTCGAAGATTTACATCACTCTCGCAGAACGGGTGGGAGGTTTGAATCCAAGCCAGTTTTAGGACTGGTTTGCTGTCACGATATAGGGAAATATTCACATCAATGTTTCGTGTTACTGCTCAATAACTGGTTCAGTCTTACGTGTGTAAAATATTTCTAATGGTGATTTTCGCATCGCGTCCCAGTTCTTAAGAGGGAAGTGGCTGAATGCTTTGATTACTCACTCAAATTATTTTTAATTAACCATATGAGCCTTGTCGCTCTTCTCTTTAATCCGGTTTATTTTCGTCCTTCATGTAATTTGTGGACCAAACCTGAATGGCATATTTAAAGTCAAGTGTGACGAGTGTGCTGCGGATTTCTAAAAATGTCTCTTGTCTCTTTTGCTGGAAATTTATACTTAGATGTTATGTGGTACGTTTAGAGCATGGCTAATGACCACTCCAAATATTCTGAATGTTTGACATTTTTAAATGACTTACTCCAGCTATGCCACACTGAAACTCATTTTCCACATCTCCAGCCACGGAGCCAAGATATTCATCCTCCTCTGAATACCCTACATTCGCCCACGGATATGACCTCTCCAATTCCGTGTCATTCGCGGACTTTGCGATTTTAAATGTTATTCTTCATCCTTCCAATTTATCGTCTTCACTTTTACCTTCCATCTGCCTCTTCCTTCGTACCTCATATTATCCCCCCTTCCTATTTCCCTGTTACACAGTTTCTTTAACTTCATCTTTCCTTCAAATCATTTTTTTTAACACACCGAGGCACTGTGACCCTTTACATTTAGTAATTTATCCAGAAGGGGTCACTAGCTCCTTGCTCCAGGCATTTTAGCTGCCTCTTAGGACACGCATGGCTTACGTAGGAAGGATTCTTCTCCACTTCCTCATGGAGTTCAAATACACAGTTTTTTTTTTTTTTTTTTTTTTTTTTTTTTGAGAATCAATGGGATAAATTTAATGTTAACCCCCTGGGACAATTTGATCGCGCAAATTCCTGCAGAATTTATTAAAAACCCCTAACAATTGTTATGCGTGTCTGCGCAATACGATGTTCAATTTCACAAGTTATTAGCTCTCAGAAAGAGGGGGGATGGGGGGGGGGAGAATATATGTGGAGGTAGAATAAGGTTAGGACTAGAAACTATTGATTGTCAGTGCGCAGGAAGGCACCACTGTCTTGCTTCAATCCTTTAATTCAACTTTCATCCCTCAGAGAGTTGAGTAAAATAATCTCACTCGGCGTATAAACAAAGAGAACTATACAGACACTGAGAACTATACAGACACTGAGACCTATACCACTAGAAATAGTGAAGAACTAAACTACAGACACTGAGAACTATACAAACTGAGAACTATAGACACTGAGAACTATAGACACTGAGAACCTATACACACTGAAACTATACAAATGAACATAATGAGAACATACAAATTAAAACTATAGACAATGAGAACTACAAAACTATAACACTAGATTACAACAAAACAACCTTCTCAGCGTAACCATAACTTACTGCTGAGATTTCTCAGTCCATTGCTCTTATTGGTGAGACTTGCTGTGACAGGTGTTGTATCATGTAACCGGTGTTAAGTAATGAAGCAGGTGTTAAGTGCCGTCACAGGTGTCAAACGCTATTCCCGATGGTATATGCTGTAACAGGTGTTTGTTGCTCTAACATGTGTTAAGTGTGGAGACGGATATTAAGTGCTATTGGACTTTTTTTTTTTTAAAGGTGTCTCATTTGTCTTTCGCATCTGCGTGGGAATACTGGGACCTACGTGGGAATACTGGGACCTACGTGGGAATACTGGGACCTACGTGGGAATACTGGGACCTACGTGGGAATACTGGGACCTACGTGGGAATACTGGGACCTACGTGGGAATACTGGGACCTACGTGGGAATACTGGGACCTACATGGGAATACTGGGACCTACGTGGGAATACTGGGACCTACGTGGGAATACTGGGACCTACGTGGGAATACTGGGACCTACGTGGGAATACTGGGACCTACGTGGGAATACTGGGACCTACGTGGGAATACTGGGACCTACGTGGGAATACTGGGACCTGCCTAAAAAAATTGGGACCTTTGTTGGAAAAAGAAAGGAGTAGGACAAAAAAGAAAAAGAAAAAGGAAAGAAGAAAAACAAGAAAATGTAAAAAAAAGAAGAAATATTGTTTCAGACTTCGGAACAATGCTCTTCTCCAGACTGAGGGACTGACCACCTCAAATCTTTAAGGGTGATGGACTGATTACATCGTCTTCAAGTCTCTTCTGCTTCTATCAACTTTTCTGTACTCGACTGAAGAAGCCTACTGTGTAGGCGAAACGTTTCAAAATAAAGATACCTAACTGTTGCATATGTGTCTTACCTAACAACCTGTCGGTATTTTATACCATTTTAATGTTCAAATAACAAGGAGAAAAAGAAGATTGTACCTAACGCATTCCTTAACACAATATTGAAGACAAAAGTACTGCACTGCAAAAGTAAAAAAAAAAAAAAAGGCTAGAGTAATGAGAAAGAAAAAACAGAGGCAATTCATAGAAGGGAAAAAATAAGGAGAGAGAGAGAAAGGTGAGTAAACGAACGTCAAGCAGTGAGTGGACACTGAGATGAATGAGTGAAAGAGATGGGACGGAGAAAGAGAGAGAGGGGAGGAAGGAGGGGAAGGACAAAGAGGGGAGGGGGGGGGAAAGTGGGAGAGAAAGGAGGGGAGGGGGAGAGAGGAAAAATTCTTGGAGGAGGGAGGAAAAAATAAGTCTCGGAAGAGAAAAGCAGAAGAGCATGAACAAGGAGAAAGTTAGGTTTGCAGAGGATGTCCATTAGTGTGAATGTTCATTGTCTCTCACGGGAACACACACACACACACACACACACACACACACAACACACACACACACACACACACACAGAGTATACACTGGATCATTAAGGGCAGCAGGGAGTGAACAATAGAGTGTCCGAGCTAAAAAGATTCACAAGGGAGTGCCAAAAGAGTGCCACGAGGGAGTGCCATGGGGAAGGCCACGAGAGTGCCATGAGGGAGTGCCATGAGGGAAGGCTACAAGAGAAGGCCTCGAGAGAGTGCCATGAGGGAGTGCCGCAGGGAAAGGCCAAGAAAGCCTCATGAACGGAGAATGACAAAGCTCCAGGTTCCAGTAGAGGAGCTTAACTTTAACAAGAAAATTAGGTACAATTACCACTTTCAATGTCAGTTAGGAAAACTATTAACAGCGCCATGGTGCTGAATTATTCACCCAGGCTGATGTGATTTTAGATTATCTTCACAAATAATACCAAAGTTATAACCAGACGTATAACACTAAGATCACTGGTAAGCCAGTGGTCGCTGCTGTGATCAGCCACACAGATCACGGGTAAGCCAGTGGTCGCTGCTGCTGTGATCAGCCACACTGATCACGGGTAAGCCAGTGGTCGCTGTACTGTGATCACCACACTGATCACGGTAAGCCAGTGGTCGTGCGCTGTGATCAGCACAGATCACGGGTAGCATGGTCGCGCTGCTGTTGATCAGCCACACAGACACGGGAAGCCAGTGGTCGCTGCTGTTGTGATCAGCCACACAGATCACGAGTAAGCCAGTGTCGCTGCTGCTGTGATCAGCCACAAGATCACGGTAGCCAGGCGCTGCTGCTGTATCAGCCACACTGATCACGGGTAATCCAGTGTATCGCGCTGCTGTGATCAGCCACACAGATCACGGGTAAGCCAGTGGTCGCTGCTGCTGTGATCAGCCACACTGATCACGGGTAAGCCAGTGGTCGCTGCTGCTGTGATCAGCCACACAGATCACGGGTAAGCCTGTGGTCGCTGCTGCTGTGATCAGCCACACAGATCTCGATAAGCCATGGTCGCGTCTGGACAGCCACAGTCGGTAACCCAGTGGTCTGCTGCTGTGATCAGCCACACGATCACGGGTAAGCCAGTGGTCGCTGCTGCTGTGATCAGCCACACAGATCACGGGTAAGCCAGTGGTCGCTGCTGCTGTGATCAGCCACACTGATCACGGGTAAGCCAGTGGTCGCTGCTGCTGTGATCAGCCACACAGATCACGGGTAAGCCAGTGGTCGTTGCTGCTGTGATCAGCCACACAGATCACGGGTAAGCCAGTGGTCGTTGCTGCTGTGATCAGCCTGCCTCTCAAAGAATCCAACTAGCTAATAACATTCATCTGTCTCTTAAAAGGATCAAACTTCCTAGTAACATATATCTGTCTAATGGTTCACCTTGTAACATGCACCTTCCTCTCAAGGTGATTGGATACGTTCCAAAGATGGGAAGAATATCTTCAGTTTCCTGGATAAAGAACACATTTTTTTTTTGCCTGCCATCGTGTGATATGCTCTATCATCTCCCTCAGTTCCCCGCTCCACATCCCACCATTACCCCCCGTCCTCTCTTTTCCTCACACCACCCATCCCTTCCCTCCTCCGCCTCTCCCCCAGAGTACATCGGGACAGATTTTGATGGTGACGCTTCCAAACCTTATTTGAAGTATAAAAGTGAGACTCGGGAGAGTTCGGCGTTTATATTGCTTCACAATGATTGACACACACACGGAAAAAACTGAATAATCGACTTAGCAGTCAGATTGACTGTCAACTGCCGACAGATCGACTATCAGCTTTCGGCAATACAACTGTCGCCGGAAGAGGATAGGTATCGTACTCTTAACACCTGAAGCAGGGAATTAAGTCAAAAGAAGAAGAGGAGAGGGAGGATGACGGAAATTTGGGGATGAATGCGGAATAGGGAATGGAGGTTAAAAGGTTAGAGAGATTAGAGAGATTGGCGGCGGAGATAGGGTTCACAGAGAAGTAAGATTTAGGGGGTTTATTACCAAAATATCAAGATAAAAAGGCTTAAATTAATGAGTTTACATTGGGGAAACTGGCACAGAGGGGCGAGTTTCACAGGCGGAGGGTTACGTATGTCAGGAAACAGGACAAGTGTTTCCTGACCCGGGTCTTAGTCATATGATGACCGGCCGTTGGAGCTTTTGGTCATCTTACCAGTCCACCCCTTTAAAAATTATTGTTATGCCAACAGGCGGAGGTATTTAATTTATTGAAGATCTCTTAAAAACAGACTTACCCTCCGTGAAAAAAATCCTGCCGTAACCTTCATTTTCATTATATAACCCCAAAATGTGTTTCGTCAGGTAAAAGGACACATGTGCAACTAATGTAACATATTATTGTGGCAACGTTTCGCACGCTAAATGAATAGTACTGAGTGCGGAATTAGCTTATAATGCAATCAGAAAAAAACAGTCACAAGTTATCACATCGAACCTAATATCTCAATTTCATTAAAAAATGAAACATTGACGCTTACTCAACCAAAGTTCGAAGCCGACCCGATGTTGCATTTTTCAAGCTAAAGTATGAAGCCGATCCGAAGTTGCATTTTTCAAGCTAAATGTTTGAAATCAATGAGAAGAAGCAATCACCAATTAAGAACCTACAGTATTCAGACGTATACACAAATAACCCGTACATGAAAGAAGCTTACGACGACGTTTCGGTCCGACTTGGACCATTGACAAAGTCACACTAACCAGAGGTGGAGTAGGACGGCTATATATAGGCAGGAAGAGGTGATGTGGTGGTAGGTAGTAGTAGTAGTACAAGAATGGTATATAATACCGACAAGATGAAATTAAGACTACATTGTAAAATGCTCCAAACTTCAGAACACCCGTGACTTAACCTAACTCCTTATTTTTTTTTTTTTTCTTCTTCTCCCTCTTCCCCTTTCCTCTTTCCTTTTCTCCTCTGGGTTGTCTTTCTCTCTTCTGTCTCGTGTTTCTGTTCCTTCTTCATTTATTTCCCACTTCCCCTTTCACGCACCTCTGTGCGCTTGCTCTCCCTCAGTAGGCACCTAGCTCTCTTGCAGTGCTCCCCTTCCTTTGTTTTTGACTGGCTCGTCATCCTTATTTCCCACTTCTACCACTACTACTACCTCTACTACTACTACTACTACTACTACAACTACAACTACTGATGAAATTAAGACACATGTGCGGCGTCTGGTTGTCTTTGTTGTGGTCGTTTCGCCATCCAGTGGCTGGCTGGATGGCTTAACGTCTACGACAGGGATGCCCGGGTGTTGCGCATGTGTCTTAATTTCATCTTGTCGGTATTATATACCTTTCTTGTAATACTACTACTACTACTACTACCATCACCTCTTCCTGCCTATATATAGCCGTCCTACTCCACCTCTGGTTAGTGTGACTTTGTCAATGGTCCAAGTCGGACCGAAACCTCGTCGTAAGCTTCTCTCTTATGTGCGGGTTATTTGTGTATCGTTCCAGTCACGGTATTGTGCCTTTTTTATTTCAGACGTATGACAAGGAATCAACAATAGGTCACGATCCAACTACACTGCTACAACTACACTGCTACAACTACACTGCTACAACTACACTGCTACAACTGCACTGCTACAACTACACTGCTACAACACACAAGTAAGACAAGATCACCAGTTACCTGTAGTCTGACATACTTAGACCTCAATGATATTACCGACAACAACCCCTTCATATACTACACAAATAACTCTTACATAGAAGAGAGGAGCTCACAACGACGTTTCGGTCCGAGTTGGACCATTTACAAAGTCACCATCGCTATAAAATATAAAGGAGGTTTGGGGAAGAAAATGTTTTCGAGACAGGAATTAAATGTGGTGAAGAAAAAAGGTTTTAAAGTAGGGGTAAGCCTACACAAAATATTCAGAGCGTGGAGGAGTGAGGGTCGTGCATCACCTCCATGATATAGTGGGAGGGGATGTATGAAACTTGCTCTACACTAAATCAGTTTGGTGGAGCCAAACGCACTCCCTGGCATACAAACTACCTGATGCACCCCATGGATGAGAAATAGTGTGCATGCTTGCTTGTTCTCTCTCTCTCTCTCTCTCTCTCTCTCTCTCTCTCTCTCTCTCTCTCTCTCTCTCTCTCTCTCTCTCTCTCTGCTTGTGCTATATACACAAGGTAGGGGATTTTTAATTAGTATTCAAGTAAATGTACTTATAAGTAATTCTCTCCTCAACAAGAAAGGCAAAAATGCATTTTTTATCAGCGTAGAATTAACTAATGCCGACAATGAAAAGTATTGGTCGTTTATCCTCCTTGTGAAACCAGAGGTAAACGAAGTTTTTTCTAATTTAATTTGTTTCTGCTTAATTTGGTTAATGTGACAAAAGATAAGCTTGTTGTTTCTGGACGTAGATCAAGTATTGACTAGCTCATTTGCCCTGGTTGTCCGTCTTGTGGTACAATATACATTATTCACTTACTATCTCCTCCCGTCATCTTTCTTACAACCGGCTCAATTATTTTCCATAAATTTTCTTTCATTTAAACATTTCACCATCCCACTCCAGAAAGCCTTCTCCTACCACTGTGTCGTCTTTCCCCATCTCCCCTACATTTCTCTTGGTCACTAACTCTCTTCTCCTTCCTAGGCTAACGAAATACGCACTGACATGGAGTTTTAGGACACACTTGCCATGGGTTCAATCCCTACCCGTTCCCTGGTTTGTTTAGCTAGCTAGATTTTACAGACTTAGCAAAGGGGATTCATCGTCTATCACAAAACCCCGGGATAAAATTTCTCTTCTTTCCCTCTTGAAGGTTATCACAGCTGCTCTTATGTTTAGTCTACAACACGAGCCTGAATACGTTTTCCGATTATGTGAGTCTAGGACATATAGCTTTTATTTGTAAGTCAGCCACACAGGTTCATTTGGTTTAAGTCTACCACAGCAGATGTTGCTGATCTTACACGACCTGACTTTACTCTGTATCTGTATTCTAAACACGCGATTACTTCCCTATTATTTTCATTTCTCGTTTTTACACCTTATTTCTAACAGCAATAAAAGAACTCACCTCGATTCTTCCTACGAGTATCTAGTCATCCTTATACATGTATTAAGATAATTTTGCCGTCGCTTGTATTGGCCCGAACTGTCGACCTGCAGCGACCACTCTCCAGCACCGGTATACTGCATCACTGCACATACTTCCAAGTTTTCTATTGCTTGAACAAAGTCGATAACCTTCACAAGCTTCACTATCTTATTACATGTTAGTATAGTGGCCTAAGCTAACAATTTTCGTATTCTAACTCTGGCAATATCTCTTAATTTACTCCTTTATGTTCAGCCCTTTCCTCCCTCCTCGGAGCATTGCTTCTTACCAAGGTCTCAACAAGTTACCACAATTGTCAACATTGTGCTACAGCAACAAAACTCTCCCAGGCTTCCTTTTCCTTCTCTTTGAGCTTCTTTGAAAATTCTGAGCACTCCATGATTTTCCTGACTTGTGGTCCAGTGAACATAAGAAAGAAAGAACACTACAACAGGCATACTGGCCTATGCGAGGCAGCTCAAATTCTCCCACCGGCTTAAGCCAATGCCCTGACCTAGTGAGGTCAGACACGTCACTTAAGGGAGGAGCTAGTCAGGTCCAACTCACACCCACCCACACCCACTCATGTATTTATCCAACCTATTTTTAAAACTACATAACGTCGTAGCGTCTATAACGGTACTCAGGAGTTTGTTCCACTCATCCACAACTCTATTACCAAACCAGTGCTTCCCTATATCCTTCCTGAATCTGAACTTTTCCAATTTAAAGCCATTGCTGCGAGTCCTGTCTATTTTAGGTATTTTTAGCACGCTATTTGCATCTCCTTTATTAATTCCTGTTTTCCACCTCAATCATATCCCCCCTAATTCTACGCCTTTCTAGAGAGTGCAGATTCAGGGCCCTCAGTCTATCCTCATAGGGAAGATTTCCGATACATGGGATCAACTTTGTCATCCTCCTTTGTACGTTTTCGTGCATTTATATCCATTCTGTAATACGGTGACCAAAACTGTGCAGCACAATCTAAATGAGGCCTAACCAAAGATATATAGAGTTGAAGAACAACCTGAGGACTCCTATTAATACTTCTTGCTATGAAACCAAGGATTCTCTTAGCTTAATTGCGAACACTAATGCACTGTTGTCTTGGCTTTAGATTACTACTAACCAGAACTCCTAAATCCTTTTCGCAATCCGTAATATTAAGATCCACATTATTTGGTTTATATGTGGCATGGTTATTTTCCTGTCCTACATTTAGAACTTTAAATTTGTCTATAATAAACTGCATCTGCCACTTCTCCGACCACTGCATCAGTCTATTCAAATCATCCTGGAGTGCTCTAATGTCTTCACTAGAATGAATTGGACGGCTTGAAGATGCCAGCCTTCACCTTTGCCTCTGATAGCTTGGGGCAGAAGTCTTGAAGATACTTGAAGGTTGCAGACTCTTTTTCAAGAGTTGTAACAAACTGTTTCATTACCCTAGTTTGATGTGTAATGGAGGGAACGGAACAATTTGAGGATCCAGGAATGGGTTATGTTTGATATTATGTCTTCCTACTGAGAACTCAGTCCTTTGAAACCAGTGCTTCCTCTGGTAATGTGCCGCTCCGTCTCTATCCCAATGACAGAGATAACAGGGGAAACTTGATAAAACCTCCTTGGAGTCCCATCAAAAATGCCACCATTTTGAAGTCTCCAATAATTTCCCAACCATACTTATAGTTCAAAGCTTCTAGTAGAAGTTTGACATTGTTGTAGTCCTCCTTAAAAGACGCACTGAATGAGCCAAGGGAAGAGATGGATACGTGTTCCCATTGTGCAGAAGTACAGCTTTTAGGCTTCTGCAGAAGCTGTCAATGAAGAGTCTCCACTCGTCTGGACTGCATGCAATTCCAATTGAATCAAACAGGCCTGATACATCATTACAGTAGCATAACCTGTCTTCATTAGTGAAGAAGTTTGAAAAATACTGGTGGCATTTTCTTTGGCTTGTCACTTGCACACTTTCATCCATCAAGTCCCACTCCTTGAGCCATGAAATCAAAAGCTCAGAATTCGACTTTATTAGATCAAGATCTCTGATGTCATTGAGGTTTGGTTTGGGTAGTAAGGATTCCTCCCAACAGCTGCATCTGTGAGATCATAATCTTGTTCACTGTGCTCTTCATTTTCTGATTTGCTTTCTTCTCTCGGGAGGTGTAAATACAGGAAGATCAGCACTGTGTGGTACTGGTGCAACAGAAGAAGAAAGGTCTGGATAAGAAATAGCAGGTGAATTTTTTCCAAGTTCGGTGTTAGGAAGGATCCACCAGGCAGAACTAGCAGTTGGTTGAGTGATCAGTGGGTTCACCCCATATTCTAGGAACACCAAACTTCATGGCTCTTTTTTCTCCTCTATACCATCTTGTAAAATAGCAAAAGAATTAGTTACATACATTTCACTATGACCACACCTCACTTACTTTAACTAACAATAACCTCACCTATGACCACAACTATAACCTCACCTATGACCACAGCTGTCAATGATCTCATCCCACTATGATCTCACCTCGCTATGACCACACCTAACTTACCTATGACCTCATCTATGATTACCCCTCACCTATGACCACAAGCCACTATGACCACACCTCACTATGACCTCACATATAACCACACCCCAATATGACCTCACTTGAGAAAGTGCATCTGAGGGGACACAGATGGACATCTGGACACACGGAACTAGGGAAAGAACTGAAACAACTGGAAATGGGAAGTGTGGAAGGGTTGACACCTGGGACCCACGGATGAAGACCTGTACTGGCGTACAAACAGTCTCATGTGGTCATAGACAGGTGTGGTCAGAGATGAGGTGATAGTCAGGTGTGGTCATGAATAGGCGAGGTGTTAGTGAGGTGTGGTAATGGATAGGCGAGGTGTTAGTGAGGTGTGGTCATGGATAGGCGAGGTGTGGTCAAAGATGGAATAAACTGAAGTTGAAATTTATCTGTACAGTCTCTTCACAAGAGAAAATAATAATAAGAAGGTCTTACAAGAAAACCTGTTTAAATGGATTACGGAAAGTGTATCTGACTTAGTTTCTGCATCTGACTGAGTTCTTCCATCTGATTTGCTTCCTGCACCTGAACTGTCCTTATTATTGCAACGTTTTGCTTATGGAGAAATGTACTTGTAAGTCCAGAGCTGACAGTGTTTCCACCACAGTGAAGCATCGTATAGTTTTACCGCAAACATTTCGTGATCAAATTATAGCTTACGCAACAGTCTTCTACGGTATTTGGGTATTAAGAAAATAATTGGTGCGCTGTATGTTGCTCGACTAGTCTTGTATTTCTCTGTACTGGTAACTAGTACGCTCCATGCTGGTGCTAGCAGGGAGGGAAGCACTGGTAACTAGTACCTTCCATGTTGGTGCTAGTAGGGAGGGAAGTAAAGGTAACTAGTACCCTCTGTTGGTGCTAGCAGGGAGGGAAGCACTGATAACTAGTACCTTCCATGTTGGTGCTAGCAGGGAGGGAAGTAAAGGTAACTAGTACCCTCTGTTGGTGCTAGCAGGGAGGGAAGCACTGATAACTAGTACCTTCCATGTTGGTGCTAGCAGGGAGGGAAGTACTAGTCACTAGTACCGTCAAGGTGGGTACCAACAGAACCAGAATCCAGGCCTCTAATAAAGGCCATTATTTTGCCAACATATGATTGAGCTATATATTAAAACTCCATTTGTAAACATTACGGCTCTGTGGTGCAGCGGCCAGCACGGCTGCCTTTAAAGCAGCAGACTCGGGTTCGACTCCCGGCGGAGCCTTGGATTTTTTTTACTTTTTATTTTATGACTTAATTTTAGTCTGAAGTGAAACCTTTAACACTATTACAGAAATTATTTTACTGGAATGCGTTAAATTGGTAAGGGTTACAGAGCCTGGGAAATCACAGACATTTATCCCTTCCTCCACCAGCACGAGGGACGCTTCATTAGCGGAAAATTTATATCATAAGTATTTTGTAATATACTTCTGTTCATTAATGGTATTTTCTGTTTGTTTACTGTTAGAACTCAGACTGAGGAAAAGGATAACTTTTACATTCTAATTGTTGAATAAAACTAGCATTTGTCCAACTCTGCTAACTCAAGTTTATGCTAGAGTTGTATTGTGTTTGTGAATGTTTGTAACTACACACTGTGTTGTGTAGACCCACTTTGATTAGAGGTTATTATTGATGGGCTAGCGAGTTGAGCACCATGGTAGTTCTAGTGAGTTGTGCACCATGGTAGTTGTTCTAGGGAATTGTACACCAGGGTAGTTCTAGTGAGTTGTACGCCATGGTAGTTCTAGGGAGTTGTGCACCATGGTAGTTCTAGTGAGTTGCACACCATGGTAGTTCTAGTGAGTTGTACGCCATGGTAGTTCTAGCGAGTTGTACACCATGGTAGTTCTAGTGAGTTGTGCACCATGGTAGTTCTAGTGAGCTGTACACCATGGTACTTGTTCTAGCGAGTTGTACACCATGGTAGTTCTAGTGAGATGTGCACCATGGTGGTAGTTCTAGGGAATTGTACACCATGGTAGTTCTAGTGAGTTGTACACCATGGTAGTTCTAGTGAGTTGTACACCATGGTAGTTCTAGTGAGTTGTACACCATGGTACTTGTTCTAGTGAGTTGTACACCATGGTACTTGTTCTAGTGAGCGGTACACCATGGTACTTGTTCTAGTAAGCGGTACACCATGGTACTTGTTCTAGTGAGCTGTACACCACGGTACTTGTTCTAGTGAGCTGTACACCACGGTACTTGTTCTAGTGAGCTGTACACCATGGTACTTGTTCTAGCGAGTTGTACACCATGGTACTTGTTCTAGTGAGCGGTACACCATGGTACTTGTTCTAGTGAGCTGTACACCATGGTACTTGTTCTAGCGAGTTGTACACCATGGTACTTGTTCTAGTGAGCTGTACACCATGGTACTTGTTCTAGTGAGCTGTACACCATGGTACTGGTTCTAGCGAGTTGTACACCATGGTACTTGTTCTAGTGAGTTGTACACCATGGTACTTGTTCTAGTGAGCTGTACACCATGGTACTTGTTCTAGTGAGCTGTACACCATGGTACTTGTTCTAGTGAGCTGTACACCATGGTACTTGTTCTAGTGAGCTGTACACCATGGTACTTGTTCTAGTGAGCTGTACACCATGGTACTTGTTCTAGTGAGTTGTACACCATGGTACTTGTTCTAGTGAGTTGTACACCATGGTACTTGTTCTAGTGAGTTGTACACCATGGTACTTGTTCTAGTGAGCTGAACACCATGGTACTTGTTCTAGCGAGTTGTACACCATGGTACTTGTTCTAGTGAGCTGTACACCATGGTACTTGTTCTAGTGAGCTGTACACCATGGTACTTGTTCTAGTGAGCTGTACACCATGGTACTTGTTCTAGTGAGCTGTACACCATGGTACTTGTTCTAGTGAGCTGTACACCATGGTACTGGTTCTAGCGAGTTGTACACCATGGTACTTGTTCTAGTGAGCTGTACACCATGGTACTTGTTCTAGTGAGTTGTACACCATGGTACTTGTTCTAGTGAGTTGTACACCATGGTACTGGTTCTAGCGAGTTGTACACCATGGTACTTGTTCTAGTGAGCTGAACACCATGGTACTTGTTCTAGTGAGCTGTACACCATGGTACTGGTTCTAGTGAGTTGTACACCATGGTACTGGTTCTAGTGAGCTGTACACCATGGTACTGGTTCTAGCGAGTTGTACACCATGGTACTTGTTCTAGTGAGCTGAACACCATGGTACTGGTTCTAGTCTGAGGTATTTTGTGTGATGTATCTTTAATATGATCCATCCCGTGTTGGCTGGAAGATAATGTTAGCGACTTGATAGATTTATGTTCAGTTATTGTTTCAATTATGTTCTATATTATGTGATTATTCCCACACGACCGTTCCTACTGAACCCATATTATTAAAATCATAACTAAGCGCTAAATCCAAAAGGGTCAAACGGTTCTGAACCCATAATGACTTCAGTTACGTCTGTGTAATAAGTTATGGGTTCTCACTGCATATTTTTGCTTGCAGACTAAAATATATTACTCTCATTACTCTACGCAAATCTAACTTTGGTATCAGCCTGTGTCTGTGGAAACAGATCAACTAAATCTATTTTAGACAAGTTTACAATAATTTAATAATAAACAAACACAATGAATTATAATTTTTCGTTAGGCTCAGAATTATTTTTTCGAAATTATTGCATACACAAATTTTCACTTGCCTTATTCGGCAAGAAGAGTGTTGCCATAAAGCCAAAATCGCAAGTTTCACCTATCCGGCACGACACATTGTGTGTGTGCCTGAAGAACATTAATTAATAGTTAAAAAAAATGGTCCAAGTCGGACCGAAATGTCGTCGTAAGCTTCTCTCTTCTATGTGCGGATTATTTGTGTGTCGTTCCAGTCACGGTATTGTGCCTTTATTATTTATTGTTAAAAAAAATGCTTTGTTGCAAAGTTCAAGACATATGATGCTAGGGTTGCAAATGTGTATTACAGCAAGATATCACTGCAAAATACAGCAGTACTGGAGACAGTAATAATGAGACAAACTACTCATCCAGGTTGCACGAGAGGCTGCCGAAATCTTTTTTTGCCAACAGATGGAGACACCGTGATGGTCGACTTCATTACTCCGAGATTTACTGATTTGTTTTCCTGGTGTTTATTGTGGACAATGTTATTTGTATTAATATTTTACAAGGGTATATAAGTGAAAATGAGAAAGGTGGGATCCTGGGAGATGTTAAATGAATGTGTTAGGAATGTTGAGTCACACAAAATAATTGCTTGGGGGTGACATAATCAGTGTGGGAGACACTGTTGTGGAAGGTACAGTGGGAATGTTTGAAGTGCTTGATGTAAATAATAATGTGGAACCTTTACCTTACCTCAACAACACAGCAACCATGTCAACATAACAAGAACAGTACAGTAACTTAAAATAAATACAGTAACACAGAAGAAAATTACTACTGTAAAATGCAAGGACTGTATACTAACACATAAATATTAGTGTTTGTCTACGTCCTGCTGATTATTACCAACCAATGAATATGTCAAAATTGTGATTGATCGAGCGATGGAAAAGACAAAATATAAGTAATGAAGAACTGGCTAGAAAAGTACCTCATAATAACAATAGAACACAAAACAGTATACAGAAGTAACACAAAAGAACAATACAATAACTCAAAAATAATATTGTGACACACAAGAAAAGTACAAGAACATACAGTACAGCAGTACACAAGTACGATACAAGAATACAGTAAAATAATAATACATAAAATAATACATAAAACAGCAGTATTGAAGACATTACGACAGTTGTACTGGCCAGGTTGTAACGTACAGATCAGTCATCCCTATTGACTAGGGGATGTAGATCTTATTTTCTGTCCTTAGCTTTTTTTTTTTTTTTTTTTTTTTTTTTTTTTTTGGTGTCAGTGAATATTTTTCTCAGTATAGTGAAGATGAGGGAAGTGAAGACATGAAATATTAAAAAATGAGAGAGACTAATATTTAATAATTCATAAAAGTTTTCTTGCTATATCCAGTACAAGATTCTCTCAGTTGTTACTTCCTTATATCTTCACATTTACCATTAAGGATATCTACAAAATACTATTTAACAGTATTCTGTATCCCGATTATTTAGAATTGTTAAAATATATAATTTAAATACAAACTGGCAAATCAAGTCATCACTTTAAATCACAAATCACCACTTTAAATCGCAGTTCATTACTGCAAAACACAAATAATCACCGTGAATCATAGATCATAACTATACATCACAAATCATCACTACCCTTAGCTTTATTATCAAGTAGAAGATAATTTACCTCCCATTTTTAATGGTCTGGGGAACCTGTAGTTCCTTCAAACTTACACTCTAATATTCTATAGATCAGATACACTCATAAGGAGAGGTGTGGTCTCATAACGTCAACAAAAAAACTGATAATTTTTTCGTAACAGATTTCCTGGTGGGAAGACAGATTTACACACGGACTTACATCTATACACAGAAAAACGTTCAAAAATACACATATACAGCTGCAAGAATTAACTTGAACAATAATGAAACATAAATACAAGTCCGAGATTTTTATTGAGTAACCTCACCTTGGTGGCCATGGTTGGGAGGCAGCTTGGTCTGGTCTACTGTTCCAGGCTGTCTTGGTGGGTGTAATTACAGGACGCAGTTTTCTGTGTGTCCCCTCCTGTAATTCCACCCACCTGGACAGTCTCGGCAGTAGACCAGCTAGACAAGACCAAGTTACCATCCAACAAGGTCACTGGGGAGGGGCCAACACAAACACCCACACACCCAACTACTTACCCACCTACCCACCTGGGAAAGTGAGGAAGGTAGTTCATCTGAGGGGACACAGATGGACTTCTGGACACACGGAACTAGGGAAAGCACCAAAGCAACCGGGAATGGGAAGTGTGGAAAGGTTGACATCCGGGGGCCCACGGATGGAGACCTGGAAGCATAAATCACACCTGACTATGACCACAATACACCATGACACACCTCACTATGACCACACCTCACTATGACCACACCTCACCATGATCCACACCTGGGAGTTCATCTGAGGGGACACAGATGGGCTTCTGGACACACGGAACAGCTCACTATGACCTCACCTAACCATGATTATCCCTCACCTATGACCACAAGTCACTATGACCACATCTCAATACGACCTCACCTGAGGAGACACAGATGGATTTCTGGACACACGGAACTAAGGAAAGCACCGAAACAAGTGAAAATGGGAAGTGTGGGGGGCCCATGGATGGAGACCTGGAAACATAAACCACACCTGTTATACAAACATAGTCTGATGTGGTCATAGACAGGTGTGGTCATTGATGAGGTCATAGCCAGGTGTAGTCACAGATGAGGTCATAGTGGTGTGCTCATAGTCAGGTGTGAGCCTGTGTTTTTATATTCACCAAGAAGTGTTCCAGAAGTGTCCTGACCACAAAAGCAAAGTTTAGGGATCGAAATTGTTTTTTTAAATTTTGTTTCGTTATAAAGAATTGGAAAAGGATGCTTATTTCCCAGCAACACGACAAGTGAAATTTTGTTACACACACACACTTATATATATTATATATATATATATATTATATATATATATATATATATATATATATATTATTATATAATATTATATATTATATATTATATATATATTATATATTATATATATATATATATATATATATATATATATATATATTATTTATATTCGCAATTCCAAATTACTACTAGTTATTTATTCTATTGCTAATTATTATTATTATTATCATAGTTTCAATTCAATTCATTGTAACTCCTTGTTTTCAATTTCTTCTGTTCTTCAACTGAGATCCAGAACACCAAGAACTCGCGTGTGTACTAAATAAACACTAATTCTAGGTTCACAGGCTGAGGGGAAAATTTTCTCTTTGCCAATGCTTTTAATCAGTCGGCTGCATCATTTTTTTTTTTTTTGTGAATCTCAACACTGTTCTAGATCCAAGATGAAGGCTGCAGACACAGAAATATTTTTAAGAAGTAAAATGATCTACGTTTGAGAGAGAAAAATGCAAGTTTTTTTCATCATTACTTTTAAAGGCGTTCTTTATTTCTTCTTCGCCAAAGGAGGAGAGAAAAAAATCAAGAGGTGTAATCTGTGTTACAACACGAAGTCTTCTCCAGTTCGTGATAAAACACCACGAGTGCCTGCTTTTAATCTAACCCTTACGCAGATTCCACATTCAATCAAAACTTTAAAATTCTTGATCTTTTTTCCCCCCTCCCTCTCTCTCAACTTTATACTGGCAAATAAAAATATTATCTAAACTTCAACACTTCCCTGCGTACCTTGTATCCTCAAAGCAACACAAGAACACAAAGAAGCTTCTATTCAACGCTCAATAAGGGTGGTGCTGAAGGCTTCATCAACAGAAACAAGAGATACCATTCCGCTCCAGTGACTGCCGGTCCGCTTCAGCAAGCCGCCTTGGACTTAGCTGATGAGTTGGGTATTAAGGAGCTAGAAAACTTTCACGGCTCTGCTGACACTGTCCCACCTCGTCCACATTTTCATGTTAGATTCACGCGCAGGTCAGGGGAGCTGCTAAGCAATATACTGATCATTTCCTTCGACTGGGTCGCCTGGACTCGGACTGACGAACACTGGCTAAAGGTAATCTACATATGTATGTTGAGTTTCACGAGAATTATGGGTGAATCATTTTTATTTCGGAACAAAATAATCCTATAGTGATGTATCGGTCTTTTACATTCCCCATTTTGCCTACTTTCGTTTCTACCATCAAGTTCAATGCCAACTTTTCCATCAGTAGCTCTCTAAAGTTCTCCATATTTGTTCAATTTCTGAATAAAGTCGAACGCTAGATCACTCTTCACTAATCTTTTGTGTCCCTTGACGTATTGCATTAAGAAGTTTTCAATTTCGAAGTCAAGCAGCTTACTGCTCATCGTGTCCAAATCCCTTATGGTCAGGTGGGGGAGAGAGACCCCCAGTTCCTCCAATGTCTAAAAGATGAAAATTCTTTACTATTCGTTCTGCTTTTTGCCCCGTGTATCCAACTGTCGTACTGTTAACACAGTGAACCCAATATATAGTGAATTGTTTAACTCTTTAAGTGTATATATACCCAAAAATATGCGCCTCTCATTGCATTATCTTTAAGGAGATTATTTAAAATTAATTCTTGGTAATTTTAAGTGTCTTGCCGCGGGTTGAGACCTGCCCATTAACTGCGCTATTTATATTTCGATGATGAAAAAAAAAATAATGATTGTGATACAGTAGTGAATTATAAATACGAATCAAAATAAGAACTTTTGAGAAACAGTTTAAAAATTTAAACCCTTGCAGATTACTTTTCTCATAGATTATATTAGAAGCTTGAAGGCATTGCTGTTTAACCCAGGCTTCTTTTTAAATAATAATAACAATAATAATAATAATAATAATAATAATAATAATAATAATAATAATAATAATAGATAATCTAAACGCAAAGCACGATGATAGTAAACGATATTAACTAAAAGATTACAATTATAAGACCTACAATGCAAAGTAGTTGGGTTACAAAGATATGTCAGGAAACAGGACAAGTGTTTCCTGATGCTTCCATCGAGGTGGATGACGTCATAGTGGAGGACTCTTGGTCCAAGGAACTGGACACAATCTGTTTTTGAATAACAGATTGTGTGCAGCAGCAGCAGTAGCAGTAGCTTTGCTGCTGCTACAACAGTAGCAACAACAAAAACGGCAGCAGCAGCAGTAGTAGTAGTAGTATTAATAGTAGTAGTAATAGTAGTAATAGTAGTAGTAATAGTAGTAGTAATAGTAATAGTAATAGTAGTAGTAATAGTAATAGTAATAGTAATAGTAGTAGTAGTAATAGTAGTAGTAGTAATAGTAGTAGTAATAGTAGTAGTAGTAATAGTAATAGTAGTAGTAGTAATAGTAGTAGTAGTAATAGTAGTAGTAGTAATAGTAGTAATAGTAATAGTAGTAATAGTAATAATAGTAATAGTAATAGTAGTAGTAGTAGTAGTAGTATTGTCCTTAGAGACCACCTTTTTTCCTTCTCTCCTTTTCCCTGGGTTCCTCTCCTTCCCTCTCTCCTTCTATTCTCTCCTTTAGTCTTTATCTTACTGTTATTGCTTCCAGCTCCTTTTTTTCAGATTTCCTTTTTGTTACACATTTTTCTACTTTTATTATTTCGTCATGATCGTTTATCCATTTTCGTAAATAACATTTAACTCTGAAAGAGAGAAAGAGAGAAAGAGAAAGAGAGAGAGAGAGAGAGAGAGAGAGAGAGAGAGAGAGAAATCCATTACATTGAAGGCCATCTTCATCACTCATGAAGAGACTCTGCCTTCACCTAGAACTCGAACCGAGGTACTTGACACCCAAGGCAAGTCTTGCAACCACTCAGCCAAGGCGTCCTGGGCCACTAGGCTGCATTTCAATACTCTGTCCTTCCCTAACCCCCAACCTCCCCCTTCCCTCCTTCCCCTCCATCTTCCTCCTAATGTAGTCCACTTTTCTTCATCTCATCCTTCCCTTGGTTTTTTCTTTATATATATATATATATATATATATATATATATATATATATATATATATATATATATAAATTGGCAAGAAGATATAATTAGGAGAAGGATTAGGATAAGGAAGAATAGGAGGGTTAGGAGAAGAATTGGGAAGAAGAAGAGGAGAACAGGATGATCTGGAGAAGGATTAGAATGAGAAAGATAAGGAAAATTAGAGGGGAGGATTACGATACGGAAAAAAAGAAGAGAAGGAATAGGAAGATGATGTGGCTGTGACTGGAGACAATCAGATGAGGAACGTGGGAGAGCTAGAAACAAAAGCTTAAAAGAGAAGAAACTCCCTACTGGTCAATCTCATTACTGAGGAATAGTATCTTATAACAGGGGTTGCTGAAGTTGTAGGGGAAGGAGTCCCGTAGCTCGGTTGGTAGCGCACTCACCTAACACTTTTGAGTGTTCGTGGTTCGATCCCCGGTACGGGCGTAAACATTTGGGCGCGTTTCCGGAAGACACCTGCTGTTCCTGTTCACCAGACTCGTGGAACTCCGTGTTCATCAAGAATTGCAAGAAGCCCCTATCGCGTGCCTTCAGCATTTTATGGAGAGGGAGCATGGACACGGGTCATCCCCCACACACTAAAAACCCAGGGCAACACGGGTTTAGAGCAGGTCGCTCCTGCCTGTCCCAGCTACTGGACCACTATGACAAGGTCCTGGATGCTGTAGAGGTCAAAGCTCTCGACAAGTGTGACCATGGTGTAATAGCACATAAAATGTCCAAGCGGACATCAACCAAATTTTCGAATGGGCCACTCAGAACAATATGAAGTTCAACGAGGAGAAATTTCAACTACTCAGATATGGGAAACTTGAAGAAATTAAAAATTTATCAGGGTATACGACAAATTCTAACCATACAAGAGAGCGGAAAAGTAATGTGAAGGACCTAGGAGTGATAATGTCAGAGGATCTCACCTTAAAGACCACAACAATGTATCTACTTCATCTGCTAGGAAAATGATAGGATGGATATTGAGAACCTTCAAAACTAGGGAGGCCAAGCCCATGACGATTCTCTTCAAATCGCTTGCGCTCTCTACGCTGGAATACTGCTGTATACTAACTGCCCCCTTCAAGGCAGGCGACATTGCTGACCTTGAGCACACACAAGTACGATAAGGCACCTAAACTACTGGGAACGGTTGAAGGTCCTTGATCTGTATTCCCTCGAACGCAGGTGAGAGAAGGTCCTGGAGGAATTGGCACCAAACCTTCACACAAAAATCACTCCCTCGGCAGGAAATGCAACATTCCCCCGAAGAAAAGCAGGGGAGCCACGAGTACATTGAGAGAACACAATAAGTGTCCGGAGCCCAAGACTCTTTAATTGCCTCCCAGCATACATAAGGGGGATTATCAACAGACCCCTGGCCGACTTCAAGAAGGCACTGGACAGGCGCCTAAAGTCAGTCCCTGATCAACCGGGCTTGTGTGCGGTCAATAGTAACAGCCTCGTTGATTAGACCCTATCCAACATGAGGCCTGGTCTCAGACCGGGCCACGGGGGGCGTTGACCCACGAAACCCTCTCCAGGTAAACTCCAGGTAAACCTAGCAGTAAGTAGGTGCCTGGATGTTAGCCGCGACTGATGTGGGTCGCATCCTGAGGACAAAATAAACTCAAGTTCCTGGAAATACTGTGGTTTATTTTTCGGGTCTTCATCCATGGGCCCCCAGATGTCAACCCTTCCACAATTCCCATTACCAGTTTTTTTGGCGTTTTTCCTGGTTCTGTGTCTCCAGAAGTCCATCCGTGTCCCTTCAGGTGAGGTCATATTGAGGAGTGGTCGTAGGCGAGGTCATAGTGAGGTGAGATCATAGACAGGTGTGGTCATAGATGAGGTCACAGGTATGGTCATAATCAAGTGTGGTTCATGTTTCCGTGGGTCCCCGGTTATTTTGGTGCTTTCCCTAGTTTCTTGTGTCCAGAAGTTCATCTGTGTCCCCTCTGATGAATTCCCAGGTGTGGATCATGGTGAGGTGTGGCCATAGTGATGTGAGGTCATAGTGAGGTGAGCTCGCAGTGAGGTATGGTCATAATGAGGTGTGGTGATAGTGAGGTGTGGTGATAGTGAGGTGTGGTGATAGCGAGTTGTGGTCATAGTGAGGTATGGTCGTAGATGTGGTCGTAGATAGGTGAGGGGTGGTCATGGTTAAGCGAGGTCATAGTGAGCTGTGGTCATAGTTACGTGAGGTTATAGTGAGGTACTTTCCTTAGTTCCGTGTGTCCAGAAGTCCATCTGTGTCCCCTCAGATGAACTCCCAGGTGTGGACCATGGCGAGGTGTGGTCATAGTGAGGTGAGGTCGTAGTGAGGTGTGGTCATGGTGTATTGTGGTCATAGGTGTGGTCATACTCAGGTGTGGTTTAAGTTTCCAGGTCTCCATCCGTGGGCCCCCGGATGTCAACCTTTCCACACTTCCCATTCCCGGTTGTTTTGGTGCTTTCCCTAGTTCCATGTGTCCAGAAGTCCATCTGTGTCCCCTCAGATGAATTCCCTTCCTCACTTTCCCCGGTGGGTAGGTGTGTGTGTGTGTGTGTGTGTGTGTGTGTGTGTGTGTGTGTGTGTGTGTGTGTGTGTGTGTGTGTGTGTGTGTGTGTGTGTGTGTGTGTGTGTGTGTGTGTGTGTGTGTGTGTGTGTGTGTGTGTGTTGGCCCCTCCCCAGTAACCTTGTTGGATGGTAACTTGGTCTTGTCTAGCTGGTCTACTGCCGAGACTGTCCAGGTGGGTGGAATTACAGGAGGGGACACACAGAAAACTGCGTTCTGCAATTACACCCACCAAGACAGCCTGGAACAGTAGACCAGTTAGACAACACCAAGCTGCCACCCAACATGGCCACCAAGCTGAGGTTACTTAGTCATAATCTCAGACTTCTATTTATGTTTCATTATGTGTTCAAGTTAATTTTCGTTTAGTTTTCACTCTTGCAGCTGTATTTTTGAACGTTCTTCTGCGTACAGATGCCAGTCCGTGTGTAACTGTGTCTTGCCGCCAGGAAATCTGTTACAAAAAAATTTATCAGCTTTCTTTTTTGTTGCAATTCGTCATTTTCAGAGACACATTTTCACAAGCATATCTGTATTTTCTCTCACTTTTCCTAAAATTAAATTAATATGCACAGGAAATAAACCGGAAATAAAGAAATTCTTTAGCATAAATTATTGAATCCTGTACTTTCCTACATCTTCCACAAAAGTGTCTCCCACAGTGGTATTCATGATTCCCAAAACAATTATGTTGACTCAAAATTCCCAAAAGTTTCACTTAACAGGAATCCATCACTTTTCCACACTAAAAAATCTCCTTATTGATAAAGTCGACCTTCACAGTAGTTTATATTTGACAAAAAATGATTTCAACAGTCTCTCTGATACTGCATGTTGCTCTGCTGTACATCAGGAAGTCTGCCAACAAACACAATGTTTTATGTAACAATTCGCTTTTTCTGTTTATGGAACATTTGCAAAATTATGTTGATACACACACAACCTTCCTCTTTCTAAACCCAGCCAGTCATTACTTATATTTTATCTTGTCCATCACTCCATCAATCATAAATTTGACATATTCATTGTTTGGTATAATCAGTAGGCAATAGACAAACACTAATATTTTATTTTAATTAAATAATATTCTGCAATTCTAACACCGTCCAGCAAAGAAACAAAGACACGGACAAAGGCTGTTCGTTATTTTTGTTTTGTTTTCACTTATTGTTTATATTTGTGTCCGTATGTGACTGTCTTTTAGTTTCCTTTTTTGTTGCAGATCGTCTTCTTATATATATATATATATATATATATATATATATATATATATATATATATATATATATATATATATATATATATAAGTCACTGAAACGTCCACAAGTAAACACGCAAGTACACAAGTACAAACACACACATACACACACAATTCTCTCGTCCCACTCTGGAGAGTATACTTGCAGTGTGTTTCGGGGGGTCAACGCCCCCGAGGCTCCGTCTGAGAGCAGGCCTCTAGAATATATATATATATATATACAAAATTTCCCAGCACACGTACATGTGTGCAAACATTCTCATGCACATATCTGTAGTTTCTCACACACATGTGTACTTTCTCACACCTGTGTGTACTTTCTTACACCTATGTGTACTTTCTCACACAGACATCATGAGACCACACCTCTCCCTATGAGTGTATCTGGTATATAGAATATTAGAGTGTAAGTTTGAAGGAACTACAGGTTCCCCAGACCATTAAAAATTGGAGATAAATTACCTTCTACTTGATAATAAAGCTAAGGGTAGTGATGATTTGTGATGTACAGTGATGATCTATGATTTGCGGGGATGATTTGTGATTTGCAGTAATGATTTGTGATTTAAAGTGATGACTGTGATTTTGCACTGTTTGTTAGTGATGTGTAGTGATATGAGATTTCCAGTTGTATTTAAATTATATATTTTAACAATTCTAAATAAGCGGGATGCAGAATACTGTTAAATAGTATTTTGTAGATATCCTTAATGATAAATGTGAAGATATAAGGAAGTAACAACTGAGAGAATCTTGTACTGGATATAGCAAGAAAACTTTTATGAATTATTAAATATTAGTCTCTCTCACTTTTTAATATTTCATATCTTCACTTCCCTCACCTTCACTATACTGAAAAAATATTCACAGACGCAAAAAAATGATCTAGGACAGAAAATAAGATCTACTCACTGGGCGAGTCAACCTCTTGAGAAAATGGATGACTGATGTGGATGTTACAACCTGGCCAGTACAACTGTCTTAATCTTCAGTTTTGATGTTTTATGTATTATTATTTTGCTTTACTCTTCCTTTATTTTACTGTATTGTTCTTGTATGGTACTTGTGTACTGCTGTACTGTTGTGTTTTATGTTATTGTACTTGTCTTGTGTTGCAATATTATTTTTGAGTGTTACTGTATTGTTCTTTTGTGTTACTTCTGTATACTGTTTTGTGTTGTTCTATTGTTATTATGAGGTACTTTTCTAGCCAGTTCTTCATTACTTATATTTTGTCTTTTCCATCGCTCGATCAATCACAATTTTGACATATTCATTGGTTGGTAATAATCAGCAGGACGTAGACAAACACTAATATTTATGTGTTAGTATACAGTCCTTGCATTTTACGGTAGTAATTTTCTTCTATGTTACTGTATTTATTTTCAGTTACTGTACTGTTCTTGTGTGTTGCTGTACCGGACATGTAGAGAGGATGGAGAGAAATAGAATGACTTCGAGACTGTATAAATATGTGGCGGAGGGAAGGCAGCCTAGGAAAGGTTGCAGGGAAAGGGTAAAGGAGGATTTGTGTGCGAGGGGCTTGGACTTCCAGCAAGTGAGCGTGTTAGATAGGAGCGAATGGAAACAAATAGTTTTTAAGACTTGGAGTGTAAGCAAGGTAACACTTATGAAGGGATTCAGGGAAGCCGGCAGGCTGGACTTGAGTCCTGGAGATTGGAAGTACAGTGTCTACACTGTACTGTAGTGTAAACGCGCCTCTGGCAAGACAGTGATGGAGTGAATGATGAATTTTTTTTTTCGGACCACCCTGCCTTGGTGGGAGACGGCCGATGTGTTAATAAATATAAATTTATAGTGTGTGTGTGTGTGTGTGTGTGTGTGTGTGTGTGTGTGTGTGTGTGTGTGTTTGCTCTCCCCTTCCTCCCTTCTCTCTCATTTTCTATATTCTGTAATGCGAAATAAATATTTAAGGCCCGAGAGGAGAGATAATAAGTTTGTAACAGTTTTTAGTGCAAAGAGTTTTAGAGCAGTGAAACAAACTGCCTTGTGAAGTTCTGCTCTCTCTCTCTCTCTCTCTCTCTCTCTCTCTCTCTCTCTCTCTCTCTCTCTCTCTCTCTCTCTCTCTCTCTCTCTCTCTCTCTCGTGTCAGTTTCCCCAAAATCATGTTTATTCGCTAGTGCCTTCAATGTACTATTCGCACATCATAATTAAGCCTATCATTACCCCCCCCTCCCCCATTATCACACGGCTCTCATTTCTCTAATCTGAGAGGTGCAGAGGCTTCCCACTTTCACTCTAATGAAAATAATTAAGGCTCTCTTCCTTCGCTTGGCCGCTGCGTGAGCTTCCAAATGCCCGCTTATTTATGCCCCATCACGGGTGTCTGTATGCCGCCGCGCATGTGTATCCCACAGTGGCTGTCTCATAGACACACTGTCAGGATCTCTCTATCTCACCGCTTTCCTTTCTCTGCCCCTGACAAGCTGGTAGGTGAATGGTTACTGCTGCTGTTTCATAATGCATGGTTTTCTCATGCTTGTTTGTTTGCTTGCTCTCTCTCTCTCTCTCTCTCTCTCTCTCTCTCTCTCTACACAAGATTTTACAAGGTTAAGGTTCCTAACTTTATTTACAAGCTAAGAGCTGTTACGTACATCAGATCATTTGAAAGCTGGAGTAGGTAACAGATAGCTACCTAGCTAGCTCTCCCTCTCTCCCTCTCTCTCTCTCTCGTTTGTATTCATGGTGGTTATTCTTTTTCTTGTTGTTGCCCCCCATTGTTTTTGTTTGGTTGTTATGGTTTCAGAAAACGGGTTACCCATTGTGTCTCGGTGTTATTTCCTGCTGTCTGCTTCACCTTCCTTTATTAGCACTATTTCCTTGCGTCACTGTGTGTGTACTCACCTAAATGGGGCTTGCAAGAGTCGAGTCTCGCAGCTCCTGGCCCCTGTGTGTGTGTGTGTGTTCAATACGAATATTGTCTTCAGTGTTCATCACTATGTTCTGTTCTTAATTATCATGTAAAGTTAGAAATACGTACGAAAACACACACACACATGCATATATAGACTAACGTATCCACATATTTACACACACACACACACACACACACACACACACACACACACACACACAGCTAAGACTCGACCCCTGCAACCACAAATAGGTGACGCGCGCGCGCCAACACACACACACACCACACACACACACACACACACACACACACACACACACACACACACACACAAAGAACACATCTCCTGAGGCGCACACCAACCAAATAACTGTTGCAGCATATGAGCCTAGCAAACCCAAGAACAGCATTCCTACATCTCAATAAGGAATGCTGTACACCGTGTACGTTAGGCCCATATTGGAGTATGCAGCACCAGTTGGGAATCCACACCTAGCGATACACGTAAGGAAACTAGAGAACGAGCAAAGGCTTGCAAGAAGACTAGTCCCGGAGCTAAGGGGCATGTCCTACGAGGAGAAGTTTTAAGGGAAATCGACCTGACGACACTGGACGACAGGAGAGATAGGGGATTTATGATAACGACATATAAAATACTGAGAGGAATCGACAAGGTGGACAGAGATAGGATGTTCCAGAGATGGGACACAGCAACAAGGGGTCACAATTGGAAGTTGAAGACTGAACTGAACCACAGGGATGTTTGGAAGTGTTTCTTCAGTTAGTTGTCAGGAAGTGGAATAGTCTGGGAAGCGACGTAGTGGAAGCAGAATCTATACATAGATTTAAAAAGAGGTATGATAAAGCTCATGGAGCAGGAAGAGTGATCTAGTAAGGACCAGTGAAGAAATGGGGGCTAGGAGCTGTGAATCGACCCCTGCAACCACAACTAGGTGAGTACACACACACACGCGCGCGCGCACACACACACAAATGCATGCGCGAACGCATTTTGGCTCAGTGTTAACAGATATTGTACCATACCCCCGGCCGGGATTGAACCCGCGGGTTCAATCCCGGCCGGGGGTATGGTTTGTTTGCAATCGTGTCATTACGATTTCTTGAGTCAGATATCGTACATCTGAGATGCATACATGAGCTGCCAGTCAGGGTTGGTTTCAAATTACACGATATCAAACTGATAGCCATGCAGCTGCAAACAGACCTCATGATCACATCAAGCTGATAGCCATGCAGCTGCAAACAGGCTTCATGATCACATCAAGCTGACAGTCACGCAGCTGCAACCACCACACGGCTCTAGCTTCCTACTCAACTGCAGGGCTTCATATATGTGTTACTGATATTTCTGATTAACTATGACGGCAGAGGATGAAGTTAAGCAAGGCAGGCACAGTGTAGGTTGATAGGCATAGTGTAGGTTGGCAGGCACAGTGTAGGTTGACAGGCACAGTGTAGGTTGAAAGGCACAGTGTAGGTTGGCAGGCACAGTGTAGGCTGGCAGGCACAGTGTAGGTTGACAGGCACAGTGTAGGTTGACAGGCACAGTGTAGGTTGACAGGCACAGTGTAGGTTGACAGGCACAGTGTAGGTTGGCAGGCACAGTGTAGGCTGGCAGGCACAGTGTAGGTTGGCAAGCACAGTGTAGGTTGACAGGCACAGTGTAGGTTGACAGGCACAGTGTAGGTTGACAGGCACAGTGTAGGTTGACAGGCACAGTGTAGGTTGGCAGGCACAGTGTAGGTTGGCAGGCACAGTGTAGGTTGGCAGGCACAGTGTAGGTTGGCAGGCACAGTGTAGGTTGACAGGCACAGTGTAGGTTGGTAGGCACAGTGTAGGTTGGCAGGCACAGTGTAGGTTGGCAGGCACAGTGTAGGTTGGCAGGCACAGTGTAGGTTGACAGGTACAGTGTAGGTTGGCAGGCACAGTGTAGGTTGACAGGCACAGTGTAGGTTGGCAGGCACAGTGTAGGTTGACAGGCACAGTGTAGGTTGACAGGCACAGTGTAGCTTGACAGGCACAGTGTAGCTTGACAGGCACAGTGTAGGTCGACAGGCACAGTGTAGGTTGACAGGCACAGTGTAGGTTGATAGGCACCGTGTAGGTTGACAGGCACAGTGTAGGTTGGCAGGCACAGTGTAGGTTGACAGGCACAGTGTAGCTTGACAGGCACAGTGTAGCTTGACAGGCACAGTGTAGCTTGACAGGCACAGTGTAGCTTGACAGGCACAGTGTAGCTTGACAGGCACAGTGTAGCTTGACAGGCACAGTGTAGCTTGACAGGCACAGTGTAGGTTGACAGGCACAGTGTAGGTTGGCAGGCACAGTGTAGGTTGACAGGCACAGTGTAGGTTGACAGGCACAGTGTAGCTTGACAGGCACAGTGTAGCTTGACAGGCACAGTGTAGCTTGACAGGCACAGTGAAGACAGAAAGGAAAGATTTAAAGTGCTAATAATCTATTTCAAGCTGGTGTTACAAAGACACTTTTGCAAAAAAAAAAAAAAAAAAAAAAAAAATGCACTCCACTACTACCAAAAAATAACAATGGTCATAATTATAACCTTAATTTTTAAAGGGGTGGACCGGTAAGCCGGGGGAAGGTCTCGGTCAGATGAGCAAAAGTTCCGCTTCGAAGGAAAAAGAAAATTGCGACAGAATACTTCCATAAAGATGACAATTCTTTTTCCCCAGGATGCGACCTACTAGTAGAAGCAGGAGCTGGAGAGTGGGGGTGAAAAATTAGTCCTATATTTGCCGGCCCAGGGATCGAATCCGGATCCTCTAGGTTGTGAGAGGAACGGTTTAACCACTGAGTAACATGACCATCACAGAACGAGGTGAGGGGTTCAAGTTACTGGCAGCTTGTAGGTAAACGAGTGAAAAAAGAATTGTTTGTTTTGAGGGAGAGTAGGAAGTAGGGTGGAGAGAAAGAGGAGAGTAAGACAGAAAGGGAAGAGAGTAAAAGGGAGAGAGAAAAGGGAGAGAGAAAAGGGAGGGAGAGAAGGGGGAGGGAGAGAGGGAGGGAGGGAGGGAGGGGATAGTGGAGAGGAGAGTGGAGAGTGGGGAGAGAGGAGAGAGAGGGGGGGGGGTAGGATGGACCAGTAAAGTATTGAGTGCAGACATGTGCCTCACATCGTGTGTGTGTAAGGGGCAGATTACAGGCATTGTATCAAGGGGAGGGGAGGTTCAAGGGAGGGCTAGTACCCCCTGAACCAGGGAAGGGGTCTGATGGGATAGGGATGGAAGGAGTGGAGGGAGGATAGGCAGGAAGAGGGATAGCAGGAAGGAAAGGGATGGGAATGGAGAGGTATGGGATGGGAACAAAATGCAGAGAGAAAGGAACGGAGATAAAGACAAGAAGGAAGGGATCTTAGAAAGGGAGGCGAAAGCACGAAGGAATGGAATGGTGGGGAAGGGAATAAAAAAAGAGAAACGAGATGGATAGGAAGATGAAGGAGGAAATTTATCTGTATAAGGCATGAGGAATGGGGAAAAGAAGCAGAGAAGAATAATTCAACATCTCTCACACCCCACAATTGAAAAATTTGGAGAGAAGAATTTGATTATTTGCTCATGGATACACACACACACGCGCGCGCACGCGCACACACACACACACACACACACACACACACACACCACACACACACACACACACACACACCACACACACAAAGTGCAATAGAGAATGGAAAAAGTACAGAAGGCAGAGAACACACGAAAATAGGGAGATCAGTCGCAGAGCCAGGAATGAGTATGCACAGGTAAGGAGGGAGGCCCAGCGACAGTATGAAAACGACATAGCATCGAGAATCAAGACTGACCGAAACTGTTGTATAGCCACATCAGGAGGAAGACAACAGTCAAAGACCAGGTGATCAGATTAAGGACAGAAGGTGGAGAACTCACAAGAAATAATCAAGAGGTATGTGAGGAGCTGAACAGGAGATTTAAGGAAGTTTTTACAGTAGAGACAGGAAGGGCTATGGGAAGACAACACAGAAGGGAACATCAAGAGGGAATATACCAACAAGTGTTGGATGACATATGAACAACTGAGGAGGAGGTGAAGAAGCTCTTAAGTGACCTTGACACCTCAAAGGCGATGGGACCGGACAACATCTCCCCATGGGTCCTTAGAGAAGGAGCAGAGATGCTGTGCGTGCCTCTAACCACAATCTTCAACACATCCCTTGAAACTGGGCAACTACCTGAGAAATGGAAGACAGCTAATGTGAACCCCATATTTAAGAAAGGAAACAGAAACGAGGCACTAAACTACAGACCTGTGTCTCTGACATGTATTGTGTGCAAAGTCATGGAGAAGATTATCAGGAGGAGAGTGGTCGAACACCTGGAAAGGAACAAGATTATAAATGAAAACCAGCATGGGTTCATGGAAGGCAAATCCTGTATCACAAACCTCCTGGAGTTTTATGACAAGGTAACAAAAGTAAGACACGAGAGAGAGGGGTGGGTAGATTGCGTTTTCCTAGACTGCAGGAAGGCCTTTGACACAGTTCCCCACAAGAGATTAGTGCAGAAGCTGGAGGATCAGGCGCATGTAAATGGAAGGGCACTGCAATGGATAAGGGAATACCTGACAGGGAGGCAGCAACTAGTCATGGTACGTGAAGAGGTATCACAGTGGCCGCCTGTTACGAGCGGGGTCCCACAGGGGTCAGTTCTAGGACCAGTGCTATTTTTGATATATGTGAACGACATGATGGAAGGAATAGACTCTGAAGTGTCCCTGTTCGCAGATGATGTGAAGTTGATGAGAAGAATTAAATCGGACGAGGATGAGGCAGGACTGCAAAGAGACCTGGACAGGCTGGACATGTGGTCCAGTAACTGGCTTCTCGAATTCAATCCAGCCAAATGCAAAGTCATGAAGATTGGGGAGGGGCAAAGAAGACCGCAGACAGAGTATAGGCTAGGTGGACAAAGACTACAGACCTCACTCAGGGAGAAAGACCTTGGGGTGACCATAACACCGAGCACATCACCAGAGGCACACATCAACCAAATATCTGCTGCAGCATACGGGCGCATGGCAAACCTGAGAATAGCGTTCCGATACCTTAATAAGGAATCGTTCAAGACACTGTACACTGTGTATGTTAGGCCCATACTGGAGTATGCAGCACCAGTCTGGAACCCACACCTGGTCAAGCACGGCAAGAAGTTAGAGAAAGTACAAAGGTTTGCAACAAGGCTAGTCCCAGAGCTCAAGGGAATGTCGTACGAGAAAAGGTTAAGGGAAATCGGACTGACGACACCGGAGGACAGAAGGGTCAGGGGAGACATGATAACGACATACAAGATACTGCGGGGAATAGACAAGGTGGACAGAGATAGGATGTTCCAGAGAGGGGACACAGGGACAAGGGGTCACTACTGGAAGCTGAAGGCTCAGACGAGTCACAGGGACGTTAGGAAGTATTTCTTCAGTCAGAGAGTTGTCAGGAAGTGGAATAGCCTAGCAAGTGAAGTGGTGGAGGCAGGAACCATACATAGTTTTAAGAAGAGGTATGACAAAGCTCAGGAAGCAGAGAGAGAGAGGACCCAGTAGCGATCAGTGAAGAGGCGGTGAGTACAATTAGGTGAGTACACACACACACACACAAAAATAAACGGGCATCGAAAAAACGCGATGTAAGAATACTCAGTCATAGATGTAAAACTCGTGCTGCTTCAAGATTTTAAGCAATAATTATTAAAATTATATTAAAATTCTTCATATTATTATTATTATTATTATTATTATTATTATTATTATAATCAGGCGTTAAGCCTAACAAGGTCATTCAGCATAAGGAGGCTCGACCCTCCGTTCGCTAATCGCATAACAGAAACCCAGTTTTCGTTTTATCAGACAAGCGGAATGTAAATTCATTGTTGTAAGAGCGTACGAGATTATTGACACCATGCCTAGCCCTTCTAGGGTAGGGTAGGTGCCTGAGCCTTTAGCTCATAACACTGGCATTTCCATTAGCCCCCTTGGGGCGGGGATGGCAGACCAGAGAGGCCTAGCTTGTGGCTAGGCCTGGGGACAGTTGGTCCCAAAGATGAGGAGGTACTTGTGCCTCCTCCCATGGGAGACTTAGGTCTCAGACACTCCCTAAAGAGAGCCAAGGCCGGGCCACCACTTGGAAAAGGCCCGGGCCGGGAGAATACCGGCTAATCTTTAATAATAATAAGCGTACGAGATTAACCAGTCTGAATATCACGAAATTCCTGTATTTTATCGAGGCTAATGGGAGCTAAATATATATATATATATATATTATATATATATATATATATATATATATATATATATATATATATTATATATATATATATATATATATATATATATGCGCATAACAACCACTGTGAAAGACTAGAGAAATTCCAAGCGCTTTCGTGACTACTCACATTATCATAGTTCCTTGATAATGTGAGTAGTCACGAAAGCGCTTGGAATTTCTCTAGTCTTTCACAGTGGTTGTTATGCGCATATATATATATATATATATATATATATAATATATAATATATATATATATATATATATATATATATATATATTATATATATATACATACATACATACATCAGTGTCGTCAACCTGACGACACTGGAGGACAGAGAGATAGGGGGGACATGATAACGACATACAAAATACTGAGGGGAATTGACAAAGGTGGACAAAGACAGGATGTTCCAGAGATTGGACACAGTAACAAGGGACACAGTTGGAAGCTAAAGACACAGATGAATCACAGGGATGTTAGGAAGTATTTCTTCAGCCACAGAGTAGTCAGTAAGTGGAATAGTTTGGAAGCGATGTAGTGGAGGCAGGATCCATACATAGCTTTAAGCAGAGGTATGATAAAGCTCACGGCTCGGGGAGAGTGACCTAGTAGCGATCAGTGAAGAGGCGGGGCCAGGAGCTCGGACTCGACCCCCGCAACCTCAACTAGGTGAGTACAACTAGGTGAGTACATACATACATAACATACATACATACATACATACACACACACACACACACACACACACACACCACACACACACACACACACACACACACACACACACACACACACACACACCTTCCATAGGAAAGTGGAACAGAATTCTTCCCCCGAAAGCCATGCGTCTCGTAAGAGGCGACTAAAATTCCGGGAGCAAGGAGCTAGTAACCCCTTCTCCTGTATACATTACTCAAGTTAAAAAGAGAAACTTTTGTTTGTCTTTTTGGGTCGCCCTGCCTCGGTGGGATACGGCCGGTTTATATATATGTCGTGCCAAATAGATAAAACTTGCAATTCTGGCATAAATAACAAGGCTCTTCTTACCGAATATGGCAAACGAAAATTTGTGTATGCAATAATTTCACAAAAATCATTCTGAACGTAACGAAAAAAAATATATTCCATTGTGTTTGTTTATTATTATATTGTAAACTCATCTAAAATATATTTAGTTGGATTAGTCTAAATTAAATTGAGCTTGTTATAATACGATTAAGTAATTTTTCTAAGTTTTCTTTTGGTACAAAATCACTAATTTTTACATTAACAGAAATGAAAAAAAAATATATCTTTAAACGTACAAGAAAGATGTTTAGAAAGGACTTAATTTTAAACGAGTTCTTGCTAAATATATGTCTATTATTAACACATGTTTCCCTAAATCTATTTTCCTTATCTTCATTTTGAAGCGCATAACTCGTAGGAGCCATATAGGTTTTATCCAATAAAATCGGGATCAAGAGTCTTATTCAGTCATCCTAATCTTCAACTCCAGTAGGAGCACTTGACTCAGACTTAGGTGGTAAGAGGCCACAGGGTCGTGGGATGGATGGGCTGACGTGGTTACTGAATGGCTTTGTTCCGAGCACTCAAAACAGTGAAGGCGAAATACGGCTGACGTACATTATTTACCATGACATTTGCAGTGATGTACGTGTGGTTCTTTATGACTGACTCGGCCCAGACTACAACAAATGTGTCAGAATGGTTTATCACTACCAAGTACATAGTAAAGTATCTCAGAATTCTCTCTTACTGCTAGACGACCCGGATAATGCCTCAGAATTGTCTCTCACTCCTCCACGACCTGGATAATGCCTCAGAACTGTCTCTCAATCCTCCACTACTTTGTTAATGTCTCAGAATTGTCACACTCCTCCACGACCTGGCTAATGCCCAAGAACTGTGTCTCACTCCTCCACGACTTGGTTAATGTCTCAGAATTGCGCCTCACTACAAGACAACCTGGCTAACCTCTCAGAACTGTGTCTCACTCCTCCACGACCTGGCTAATGCCCAAGAACTGTGTCTCACTCCTCCACAACCTGGCTAATGTCTCAGAATTGCATCTCTCTTATCTCTAACGAGTTTACACTGACTATAGTTTGCATTAGCCATTGAAAAGGATGCTTAATGCATGGTAGTGCATGGAAATACATGGAGCACCTGAGAGTACAGTGACGAACATGGGAATACATGGAGGTACGTAAGAGAGGCATGTAACATGACTCCCATCTTCCATGTACGAGCAATTTCAGTGTCTACAGAATGGTCACCTGAAACTGTATCTAGATGGTTGAGTTTAGGATAATTAACAAATATGTTATTTATCTGTTTTCAGAGAGAAGAAGAGAGAGAGAAAAGAGAGAGAGAGAGAGAGAGAGAGAGAGAGAGACAGAGACAGACACACAGAGAGAGAGAGAGAGAGAGAGAGAGAGAGAGAGAGAGAGAGAGAGGAGAGACGAAAGGTTAAGAAAAACTGAAAGAGACTGGAAGAGGAAAGAAGACATTAAAAGAAAAATCTGGAGAACGAATACCATACTTACACTATATGATATACTCACAATATAATGCATTCCGCCGCCCCTTGAAGCCTTTTACACACGTTTTCTCCCCCTACTTAAATGGCTCTTATCAGTTGAGCCTTCTCCATAATATAAAAATAATAAACTCTACCCACAGGGTAATTTTCTTCCTATCTTTCTATATCTCATCTTCTTTCTGGAATCCAGCATGAGACTAAACCTCATAAAAAATACGCTGTTTTCTTACAACCAATCGTTATAAGAAGACAACATTCCAGGCGTCAGAAAACTAGCAAATATGAAGCCAGTATTCAAGAATGCTGAGGTGAAATTGCACTTGCAAATGCCGTCTTATCATCAGAATTAAGATGGTTATGTTACTTCAAGAAACCATCATATGGACTCATGCTAATCGTGGCTCTTGATGGATCCAGGGTAGGGAGAAAACACACGTTGAAGAACAAGTTCTTTTTCTAGGTAACATTTCGCTCTGTGTAGAGCTTGATCAAGATATTAAATGATAAAGCTGTACCCTGAGCGAAACGTTGTCTTTATTAAAACTTGTTTCGCAACCTGTTTCTTTTCTTCACTATGGATTTTTTTTGTGTGTGTACACACACACACACACACACACACACACACACACACACACACGTCAGGAAGTGGAATAGCCTAGCAAGCGATGTAGTGGAGGCAGGTACCATACACAGCTTTAAGACGAGGTATGACAAAGCTCAGGAAACAGAGAGAGAGAGAGGACCAAGTAGTGATCAGTGAAGAGGCAGGGCCAGGAGCTGAGTCTCGATCCCTGCAACCACAATTAGGCGAGTACAATTAGGTGAGAACGAACACACACACACACACACACACACACACACACACACACACACACACACACACACACACGATCGCTGGGGCTCAAAAACCCTCCTCAGTATATTATATAATATAATATATATATATATAATATATATATATATATATATATATATATATATACATGTATAACGTCGTGCCGAATAGGTAAAACTGATCAATTAGCAAGAACTCATTTAAAATTAAGTCCTTTCTAAAGTTTTCTCTTATACGTTTAAAGATTTATTGTTTTTCATTAATGTTAATGTAAAAATTTATAATTTTGCTCCAAACGAATCTTAGAAAACTTACCTAACCTTATTATAAAAAGAAAACTTTATTTTAGCCTAACCCAACTAAATATATTTTAGATTTGTTTACAATAATTTAATACCAAACAAAGACAGTGAAATATATTTTTTTCGTTAGGTTCAGAATGATTTTGGCGAAATTATTGCATACACAAATTTTCGCTTAAGCCAAGATCGCAAGTTCTGCCTATTCGGCACGACATATATATATAATATATAATGTGTGTGTGTGTGTGTGTGTGTGTGTGTGTGTGTGTGTGTGTGTATAAAAGAGTTATAATAGTGCAAGAATTATCTATGGAAGTAATATTGTGCAGAAGAAAAATTTACATTTAACTCCAAACCTCACGTAAGGCCAACCTCTACACGTAGTTTACGTGACCCAAAATAATGCACGTGGAGAAGGTAAAGCTGACAGTAAAAAATTCTTGAGTTAAATGTCCTCGTACAGAGAATTTTTTCGTACTCGAGTACTGCCGAGTAATATAAAAGTAGTGACAAGAAAAATAAAAGGAAATTAATCTAAACTCGCAATTTAAAAAAAAATATTAGACACTATGTCATAATATCTAAAAATTACAGAATATTTCAAAATAATTCCGTTCTTCTCTAAACATACCCAAAGGGCAAAAAGTGTATATACGTGCACGCCGATGGCGTACAATATATAGTTTATATATCAAAAGGTATATATACATTTTCGTGTATACATCATCCGCAGTACGCCACTCAGACCCTACATTCAGAGGTATATACTATGTATACAGAACTATATATTTCTGTATACACACCGAGAGATATATAACTGTTTACACAGAGAAATACATATCTGTGTATTTACACTAAAAGGTATTTATTATATATATAATATATATATATATATATATTATTATATATATATATATATATAATATATATATATATCTTTCAGTGATAACCCAAAAGTTATTAAATCTCCATTTTAAATATGTAAATGCTTATGATGTCAGCGTACACGTGAGCTCCGGTCTTAATGGTCCTAGTGAAGTCAACAGCCTTTAAAACCTAAATAAGTAACTAGGACCTAAAACCCATAAACAAAGCACTCAAGTTTCCTCTCTCAACCAGTTTATCTAGCAGAGTTATTTAACATACTTGGGAAATTTATAATTTTTCTCAATCTTTGGTAGGTTAGAATAGGTTAATTCACGGAAAGGACAGAATAAGAAGCTATAATAAAGCCAGTCCTAAAATTAAGTTAGATTAGGCTAGGTTATTATATATGAGCCGATATTTGCGTTTAATGAAATAAAAACTCGATACAATTGCATATTTCGACGTTTCATAGCGACTGGAGGCGTTTTCTCACATGTGAAAAGTTCGATACACTGTGTAAACAAAATAATAAAATGGATATTGTGTAGAACCAAATAATTATGCTTGTAGTGCCTTACAACTTGCAGTTACCAGTGAACACTGGAAAGGTAAGGTGGAAGGCAGCTGGACTCCCTTAGTCTCAACTTTACGGTAGGCAGCCCTTCTCTTCCCCCTAGTCTCTTGAGAATAACGTTTCTCTACTCAAGTATCGCAGCACAAGCTGACAGATTTCACCACCTTGCACGAGGGCACGGTAGGTGTTGGTCACTACCACTAACCTTGATCCACCTCAGTTACGGTAGGTGTTGGTCACTACCACTAACTGATCCACCTCAGTTACGGTAGGTGTTGGTCACTACCACTAACCTTGATCCACCTCAGTCACGGTAGGTGTTGGTCACTACCACTAACCTTGATCCACCTCAGTCACGGTAGGTGTTGGTCACTACCACTAACCTTGATCCACCTCAGTTACGGTAGGTGTTGGTCACTACCACTAACCTTGATCCACCTCAGTCACGGCAGGTGTTGGTCACTACCACTAACCTTGATCCGCCTCAGTCACGGCAGGTGTTGGTCACTACCACTAACCTTGATCCACCTCAGTCACGGTAGGTGTTGGTCACTACCACTAACCTTGATCCACCTCAGTCACGGCAGGTGTTGGTCACTACCACTAACCTTGATCCGCCTCAGTCACGGCAGGTGTTGGTAACTACCACTAACCTTGATCCGCCTCAGTCACGGCAGGTGTTGGTCACTACCACTAACCTTGATCCACCTCAGTTACGGCAGGTGTTGGTCACTACCACTAACCTTGATCCACCTCAGTCACGGCAGGTGTTGGTCACTACCACTAACCTTGATCCACCTCAGTCACGGCAGGTGTTGGTCACTACCACTAACCTTGATCCACCTCAGTTACGGCAGGTGTTGGTCACTACCACTAACCTTGATCCACCTCAGTCACGGCAGGTGTTGGTCACTACCACTAACCTTGATCCACCTCAGTCACGGCAGGTGTTGGTCACTACCACTAACCTTGATCCACCTCAGTTACGGCAGGTGTTGTTCACTACCACTGAATTTGACATACATTTAGATACCAATTATTATCATAACTCGATAACAGAGTTACCTGAGGTTATTCCGATAATAAAACCAAATGGGTGCGGCCCTCCGGCAAGCCTACGCAGATAGTAAACACGACGGCTGTCACTGCTGCCCACATCCAACGTACACCACACCCGCTGACACCCACCGACATAGTACACCACGTCTACGTAAGCCAACAGGTTTATTGGCAATTCCCCGGTTAATACCATGTTCCTGAGACGTCACGAAATTATATGGCCCGGATACACTTTAGGAACTAACAGTATGACTTTAACCTAGGTGGTCGCTAATATTTTAGGCGGTCTTTCACACCTCTCCAGATCATTTAAGATGGTACTTGGATGGGATTTGTGCAATTTGGAACATTAGTCCTTCAGATGTTTCATAAATAATGTCTAAGACATCCTGAAGTACTAATTTTCCTTAAAAATAAAACACAAAAGTTGGTCCAAGCCTTGGGATAGACTGAACGCATAGTAAACACCCGCACACACACACACACACACAACCACACACAATGTACAGAAGTCGATTACAACTTTTTGCATCATTCCTCCCTGTAACCAAGCTTATCTAAGCTCGACTCTCCCAAATTAATATGACTTATAAACTTTTAACACACGAATACTCAACTGAGGTTCAATTTGCGTAATTTTTTCACTCTGTCTCCTTGTGTATTCCTAATCTCTATCCTTGATGGTTCCTTGACCTTCTTTTGTTACTAAACACATTTTTTGGTTTTACTGCATTTAAATATTCTTAGTGCTCTAATGTTGGAAACAAACCTATCGAGGTAACAAATAACTGACACTCAAAGTTAGAGTCCAAGAGCTGGAGAATAACACTGACAGACAGACACACAGACACACACACACACACACACACACACACACACACACACACACACACACAAACCAGAGGGGTCTTGCGTAATATGTGACAGAATGATGTACTTACATTGCCTTCATTATAGCGCTCTACTGACCCGTAAGTTTTAATTATAGGCGTCGATCTCTCTCTCTCTCTCTCTCTCTCTCTCTCTCTCTCTCTCTTACCCCGTTATCCCATACTGGCTCTCCTCCATATTTTCCCGTAACTTTTTTCAACTCCTTGCTTCCTCTTGTGTTTTCTTAATCTTCTATTCCCTTCCCGTTTTCTTACCTTCCTACCTTTCTTTCTCGTTACCCTCACCTCTTCTAATTTTCTTTCTTTCTCTCCCACTCTTCTCTTCCCCTTTACACGAGTCTATTCGTTCCCTCCCATCAACATCTCCCAAATCTGCTTGTTCTTTCCCTCTTTTTGTTTCCCCTTTCTCTCTTTCTCCTCCGTTTCTCCCTGTCCCTTTATGCCCCCTTACATCCTTCTCTTTATTCGCAGCCATTCAGGTATCGTCTCCCCTCTTGCTCCTTAATTCTCCTCACCAGAACCTTCCCTACCCTCTCGTCCCGCTCACTCTCTCTCCCCTCATCTCGTCCCTTGTAGCTCCCCTCTTTCATCTCCTCTTCTTCCATGTGTGTCAGCCTCTTCACACTTCTCTGAGCTTTGTCACTAACCTTTATGCTATTAAAGGTTTTGGAGTTTAGCATTTTTACACACACACACACACACACACACACACACACACCACACACACACACCCCACACACACACACACACGTGAATTCAAGTTTATATAATTCATATTTTCTCTCAAAGAAATTATTTATCACTAAGCCTTTTTATATCAGTATTATCATTGATATTTTTATTAACTTAATTCTATATTGTTTTACTAAAAATTTTATTAAAAATAGTTAATATTTGCTAAATAGGGCGATCCAATTTTCTCTTCGTTATTTAAATTTAACGCAAGTTTTATAAATATTTAACTACGTGGAAGGTGTTGCATCTTCTATATTTTAATTAGTATTAAGCCTAAATAATAATAATAATAATAATAATAATAATAATCTTCATTTCTACAAGTACATGATACAACTTATACAGACCATAGTTGACAATGGCATACTACTATATAGAAAGTACCTGGTTATGCTGAGCATTTCGGCAAATTAGGTCAATTTTGTCCCCAGGATGCGACCCACATCAGTCACCTAATACCCAGGTACCTATTTTACTGCTTGTTCAACAGGGACAGCAGGCGTCTTAAAAAAAAAAAACACGCCCAATGTTTCCACCCGTACCGGGAATCGAACCATGGACCTCTTGCAGATACGCAACTCAATTACTTTATTCATTAAGCAATACTTGCTGCAGTCACTCTAGCAATGATGCTTCCGCAACTGAAGACTTGCATAATAAATCAGTGTAGCTTGTAACACAAGATTTCCTGCTTAAAATATTTTATTAGTTAAAAGAAATGCACTAATGGAAGTGTATCTGAGACGCTGACAAAATTACACCATCGTCGGCCAAAATTATTTTATGTTCACAGATCACATCTTCCAAGTTGGTAGATTTTTTCTGCCCAAATGTTTTCATTTTGCGTTTGTGGTGTTTAATGGTTTTTTTATCAATATCACAAGTAAGGGAATGGTACAAATACACACAAGAACAATACTTTAAAACAAAAACAGTGCAGCAACACAAGGAAATCGCGCTAACACCGAACAGGGAAACACCAAAAGTAATACATACAACAACCGATCACTAGCATACAGGAACATTACAACAGCATACTAATACAATAAAATGGTATAAAATACCGACAGGTTGTTTAGGTAAGACACATATGCAACAGTTAGGTATCTTTATTTCGAAACGTTTCGCCTACACAGTAGGCTTCTTCAGTCGAGTACAGAAAAGTTGATAGAAGCAGAAGAGACTTGAAGACGATGTAATCAGTCCATCACCCTTGAAGTTTTGAGACTGAGGGACTGACCACCTCAAAACTTTAAGGGTGATGGACTGATTACATCGTCTTCAAGTCTCTTCTGCTTCCATCAAATTTTCTGTACTCGACTGAAGAAGCATACTCGACTAAACAGCATACTAATACATTCAGCAGTAGTATCAGAGACAACAACAGTATTTTACCCTCCAGGTTGCAGGATCGGCAGCCAAATTTTTTTTCTGTCAAGTGGTCGAGCCTTCGAGTTGGCAAGGATTATTTTGTTGGAGTGATTTTGTTCTTTGTGTGGTTGTGAATGTTTTCTCTGTCAGTTTAGAAAAGTGAGAGAATCTTGTTTGTATAATCATTATCTCAAGCATCTTTTTATCTTTAATAAGATAATGCACCAGTATCCGGTTTTCCTTATCCGATACAAGTCGTTCACTTATCAGTTGTATACACCTTCACATCTCTCTGTCGATTTGACTCACGAAATCGTAATGACACGATTGCAAACAAACCATACCACGGGTGGGTTTAGAACCCAGTGGCTAACGCGTCGGTCTGGAGTTTCATGACTGATCGCAGGTTCTAACCCCAATCGTGGTATGGTTTCTCTGTCGATGTCATCAAAACACTGTAGACCAGTATTCACCATCTTTAATGTCTAAAATTCTATTGCAATTTATGCTGACGACGTTTCCCAGATCAAACTCATGTTTTCTGCTTATCTTCCTTTTCCGAATTTTTTAAATTCGTCTCCTACCTATTCTGATTTTTAACTTTTTTTTTTTCTCTTTTGATTTTTTTAACTGTTTGTGTTCATTTTCCGATTTTTTAATTGGTTTTCTCCCTTTTCTATTTAAATTAGTTTCAAGGGTTCATATTATCGCAAATTTTATCTCATTTTGTCATATTGTTGCGATTTGACGGACATATTTATCCCCAGTTTCCAGGGTTCATGATACATAGCCTGTGCGAGCCTCAGGCCTAGCAGCTATCCCAGATAGGCTGACTCACCATCCTATATTGAGTTATTATAGGTGGTTATACCTGTGTAAAGATTACCGACATCATTCTCTATAATTGTCATAATTTTTCCTCCGATCTAGAGTACATTATAACTGCTCTCGGGCAGTTCCAGTACGTTAAACGCTTTACCGATTCATTTATATTAATACAATAGGACCATGTATTCATATGAGCGTCACTTGCTGCAAAATCACAGTAAACAGGCGATATCACAATACGCAGAGCAAAAACTGTAAGCAAAATATTGAACTTCCAAGCACATTCGTGATTTCTCCCACTATCAAGGAACTGTTCCTTGATAATGTGAGAAATCACGAGATCGCTTGGAATTCACTGTTTTTCACAGTGGTTGTCCTGCATGAACGCATGTTTGTATGTGTAACTGTATTTATCTCTACGAGAAGAGACGTGAGAACATCTCTACGAGAAGAGATGTGAGAACATTGAAAACTCATGTTAATCATTAATTAGCAAACAAATATTTGAATATGATTCATTTGATTATTTACATAGTAAGAAAATGAAATCAAAACCTGAAATGGAATATTATATGGTATGAAGTCCGACGTGTTAATCATGACCCATCCAGCCCCTGGGAAATGGGAATTAGTCTTGTATGATTCAAGGAACTGGAAGGTAACTCCTGTTGTTTGGATAATACGCAAGTTACCACTATAGTTACTTCAGATTATAAATATTTTTAATAATTTTCTTTAATTTTAACACAATGCTGCCTGTAAACTAACAGTAGATAGTTCACGAGGTCACTGTTAACACAGTGTTGCCTGTAAACTAACAGTAGATAGTTCACGAGGTCACTTAACACAGTGTTGCCTGTAAACTAACAGTAGATAGTTCACGAGGTCACTTAACACAGTGTTGCCTGTAAACTAACAGTAGATAGTTCACGAGGTCACTGTTAACAGAGTGCTGCCTGTAAACTAACAGTAGATAGTTCACGAGGTCATTGTTAACACAGTGCTGCCTGTAAACTACCAGTAGATAGGTCAATGGGTCAATACCTTGCTACTCAGTCTCAGACTAGGCCTCCTGGTCAAGCTATTGGTGGTGCCTACCCGCATTCTAACGAGGACACACACACACACACACACACACACACACACACACACACACACACACACACACACACACACACACACACAACGTTAATATCCCAAATGTTACTGAGGAGTGAGAAACCTGGTTGAGAGAGATAAGAGTAAGATGAGTGATAACAGGGTTATTGAGAAGTTAACAGTGTGAGTGAGTTGACAGCCGATTCAGGGAGATGAGAGCAGGGTGAGTGAGATAAGGGCAGAGTAAGGGTGATGACATAAGGACGAGGGAGCTATCAGGAAAATGAGAAAAGAGTCAACATAGACATAAAACGTAGATTTGGCAACGCATTTGTGCTCATGAGTACACTAAGACACAACACAATAAGTGTCAGGGGCCCAAGACTGTTCAACTGCCTCCCAGCATACATAAGGGGGATTACCAATAGACCCCTGGCTGTCTTCAAGAAGGCGGTGGACAGGCACCTAAAGTCAGTACCTGATCAGCCGGGCTGTGGTTCGTACGTCGGTTTACGTGCGGTCATCAGACCCTGGTCTACCACGAGGCCTGGTCTTAGAGCCGCGGGGGCGTTGACCCCCGAAACCCTCTCCAGGTATACTCCAGGTATTCCAAGCGCTTTTGTGATTTCACTTTATCAAGGTCCTTGATGATGTGAGAAATCACGAAAGCGATTGAAAGTTCATTATTTTTTCCACAGTGTTTTATTTTGCATATTTATAGACTGACTATTATTGTATAGCACTTCCTACTTCTCACAATAAGAGCTTCATGACAAGATATACCGTATGATAGAGAACTTCTTCCTAACTGACAGCCATAAAATCGATTTGGAATTTTCAAAAGTATCTGCTGGTGCCACATAACTAAAGTATCTGCTGGTGCCACATAACTAAAGTATCTGCTGGTGCCACATAAAAGTATCTGATGGTGCCACATAGAAGAATCTGCTGGTGACACATAAAAGTATCTGATGGTGCCACATAACAAAAGTATCTGCTGGTGCCACATAAGTATCTAATGGTGCCACATAAAAGTATCTGATGGTGCCACATAAAAGTATCTGATTGTGCCACATAAAAGTATCTGATGGTGCCACATAAAAGTATCAGCTGGTGCCACATAAAAGCATCTGATGGTGCCACATAAAAGTATCTGATGGTGCCACAAAAGTATCTGATGGTGCCACATAAATCTGATGGTGCCACATAACAAAAGTATCAGCTGGTGCCACATAAAAGCATCTGATGGTGCCACATAAAAGTATCTGCTGGTGCCATAACAAAAGTATCTGATGGTGCCATAACAAAAATGTCTGATGATGCCATAACAAAAGTATCTGATGGTGCCACATAAAAGTATCTGATGGTGCCACATAAAAAAAGTATCTGCTGGTGCCACATAACTAAAGTATCTGCTGGTGCCACATAAAAGTATCTGATGGTGCCACATAAGTATCTGATGGTGACACATAAAAGTATCTGATGGTGCCACATAACAAAAGTATCTGCTGGTGCCACATAAGTATCTAATGGTGCCACATAAAAGTATCTGATGGTGCCACATAACAAAAGTATCTGCTGGTGCCACATAAAAGTATCTGATGGTGCCACATAACAAAGTATCTGCTGGTGCCACATAAAAGTATCTGATGGTGCCACATAACAAAAGTATCTGCTGGTGCCACATTATTAATTAAAGTATCTGATGGTGCCACATACAAAGTATCAGATGGTGCCACATAAAAGCATCTGATGGTGCCACATAAAAGTATCTGATGGTGCCACATAAAAGTATCTGATGGTGCCACATAAAAGTATCTGATGGTGCCACATAACAAAAGTATCAGCTGGTGCCACATAAAAGCATCTGATGGTGCCACATAAAAGTATCTGATGGTGCCACATAAAAGTATCTGATGGTGCCACATAACAAAAGTATCAGCTGGTGCCACATAAAAGCATCTGATGGTGCCACATAAAAGTATCTGCTGGTGCCATAACAAAAGTATCTGATGGTGCCATAACAAAAATGTCTGATGATGCCATAACAAAAGTATCTGATGGTGCCACATAAAAGTATCTGATGGTGCCACATAAAAGAACGATACACAACGTATGACAGTATAGCTGCAGATCGGGACTGATTGATCAGGGAATATATGAATGAGAGGACAGAATGGAACATCCATATTTATGCAACAAATTGCAATACCACTGTGACACGACGCACCCAAGACCCACTTTAATTGCTCGGTATTAAAGCTTAATGAAGCTTTTCGTGGAACGAAACACTGTCACTATGAAAGTCTACTGGGCATCGACGTCTTTTTCTCCATTATTTCTTTCTCATTACCAGTTAGCTGTCCAGAGATAATTAGGACATTATCAGAGATAATTAGCAGATCATCAGTGAGCTGTCTAGAGATGATTACATATTTTTTTAACCTCATTGGCTGTTTTCCCACTAAGACAGGATCGCCCAAAGAGAAGAAATACATTAACCATCATTCATCCAATAGCTCTCTTGCCCAAATTATTACACCTCCCCCCCCCTACCACACACACACACACACACACACACACACACACACACACACACACTAAAGAGAGAGTAAATGCAATAACTGTCAATTTTAGCAATTATTTTACCAAGAAAACGCAACCTCACAAAAAAGCTAATTAATTATTAATGCAACTAATGCGAATCAAATAATTAAGAATATCCATTAAATAAATAACATGTTATTAATAATAAATCATAAATACTATTACAGTAATAATAATTCTAACGATGAAAAAAAAAACGCTAAAGAATAGATAATATTCTTTATAACACAGGAAATCCAGGATTTATTTTGCATTTATTCTGTTATAAATTACGTCAAAACATTTCATATATTTTATAACTACAGAAATATTCCTGTAATATCTATAAAATATATTCTGTAATATAAATATACAATGAATTAACTTGTCGTTGAAGTTAACTAAAAAAATTATTTTAAAAATGAAGAAAATTAACTAATTTTGTTATTGCAGGTTGTTAACAGAACTCTGACCTTCACATGAGCTTCGTAACATACACAGCTCTTGTTCCAAGGAGTTAGAATGAGCAAGAGAGAAATAATTACGCTGCACAACATATTCAGAGTATGTGATATTATTATTATGTTGTGTGTTAAATATTTACAAGGTAAAGATTCATATATACCTTGATATACCTAAATTATGTGAGAGGAAAATACATATGCAAATAATACTCACTGACATACACAAACACGCACACACTCACGCACATCTACCCCTGCACTCACATACTGGTGAATACATGCATACACACACATACGCACACACACACTTATGGAGCAGGGAGAGAGTGGACTTAGTAGCGACCAGTGAAGAGGCGGGACCAGGAGCTGTGAATCGACCCCTCCAATCACAAACAGGTAAATACACATGGGAACGAATGAATGGAGAGAATATATGCAAGAATCTGAGAGAGCCAGCCTCCATCAGGAATACTAAAGCAAGACTTTGTTAGTGGAGGCTGAGAGGTAAGAGGAGGCGAGGGTAACAAGACGACCTTCTCGCCTGGCAGGTGATAGCCCAATTAGGCAGTGACGTACAGTTAGTCAAACAACGTTGCTTCAATCCGTTTGGCTGCGAAGATACAATATTGGACGTGTATCGCAACTCTCCGTCTAGAGCGCCTCAAATCCTTGTTATGAAGGACATCAGGTCCTTGTCTTAAAGGACATGAGGGTACGATCATAAAAGTCCTTATGTCATCGTCATAAGGACTTCAGTGCCTCATCTTTAGGGTCCTCAGGTCTTTAAAAACCAGACCTTTCTTTAAATTTAGCCTTTACGGCCTATTACAGAGGCTATCAACGCTTTGTCATAGGGACTAATGGGTTCATCCTATGGACCTCAAAACATCGTCAGAAAGGACTTCAAGGTTCCTCCTTAAAGAAACTCAGGATATGGTCTAATTGATTTCAGAGTCTTATTTAAAGGCTTCAACGCCCCGTCCTAGGAATCCTATAAACTGTTCTAAAACACATCATAATCACGTTTTAAAACGTTTTAAAAACCTTCCCGGGACCCGTCTCAGAGGGACTTTGCACAGCACCTTTCAAAGCCCTCAACACAGTCCTAAAGGGCCACAGAACCTAATTTAAGGGACCTTATGGTTCCATCATATTATCATCAGAGCTCTGTCTTCCCTCAGGAGGCAGCTGCAAGTGCACGTAAAACTCAGCCACCAAAAATATTAAGAGGGAATAATGAAAACTAAAATATTACCTCTGTGAAGTCAGAAGAGAGAATGATAGAGACGCGTAGCCAAAGGAAGCCGGATAACCTAATCCCAGAGGAGGTCATGTCAAAAGCTCTGTCGGAGATATGAATGGAGCCGATGTATAATTTATTATCCGAATACGACATTGAGAAAAAGGGGGGAGTAGCGAGAAGAAATGGATAGAGGATGTAAAAAACAAGGGAGGACGGAAGACAAAAAGGGAGGGAGGGAGGGAGGGAGGAAGGACGGAAGTAGAAACTGGAGAGATGATGGGAGGATTGAGATGGAAAGATTGTATGAGGGGAAAAGGAGAGATGGAGGGTAAGAAAAAACAAGGGAGTGAGAGATAAAGGAGAGGTAGGGAGGGTGGATGAGTGAAAAAAAAGGGAGGAGAAGAGAGTTATGATGAGAGAAAGGGTAGAAAGCAGAAAGTGAGAGACGAAGAGGAGGAGGTAAAGATCAGAGAAGGATGGAGAGGAGTGAAAAAAAAGGAAGAGAAAGGAGGAGGATAGGAGAATGATTGTTTACATGTGATCCACTTTAACAATTACTAATTTTCCATCTTACTGACCTGATATTTATTCATACAAGGTCAGTAGTGCAAAGTGATGGAGGGTGTAGGTCCTGCGGTAAATTCAACCCATCATGATGGAATATAAGGAAGGAAATAGGCAGGGAGAAAACATGACCGGAAAGAGAAAGACGACAGAGAGGGACATGGAGTGAGAGAGAGAGAGAGAGAGAGAGAGAGAGAGAGAGAGAGAGAGAGAGAGAGAGAGAGAGAGAGAGAGAGAGAGAGAGAGAGAGAGGCAGAATAATCCACTAAGAAATCAGATACACACACACATCCATTATTCGATTCTCGCAGTTACCGCAAGCATCAGTGTTTTTTCTCCAGGATTTAATGTCAAAACTGCTATCAGATAGCACAAAAATTCAATATAGAATCTGCAAAATATAATTCAAGAGACAGCCAACCACCTGTCCACACAGGATGACTGCAAAGTGACCCCAACAAGACGGATTAATCATGCCAATGGATTTACCGTATTTTTCGGCATATAAGACGCACGACTTTATAAAACTACGTTTGGAAGCAGTTGTAATGTAACGTTAGTAAACAACTACTCAAACGTAACCCAAAGCCTACCCTTGACCCTGACTTTGAGCATATTAGGAGAAAGCTGATTTTCTAAGATTTTTTTTTTTTTTTTTTTTTTGGGGGGGGGGGGGGACAAAAAGCACGCTTCATGTGCCGAAAATACGGTAATTTAATCTATAAGTAATGAAAAGCACGTTAATTTCATAAATCAGATAAAATGAATGTTACGTATAGTACACACACACACACACACACACATATACACACACACACACACACACACACACACATTAGCGAGGCTTCCAAACATCGTCGGCGTCTGGGATTATGTTTCGTAATAGTTCATCAAGTGGTCCTGTGGAGTTCCTGTGCACGACACGGGCGTACTCTACAAGCGTACGCGCGCAGAAAATCGCGCACAAGCAAACATACACAATCGAGCAAGCGCACACACGCGTAAAATAAAACACCCATCACAGGCCAAGTATCTATCGACAAGTGCCTTTGGCAACTGGTAACTAGTACACAATACACACGATTTCTCGTATACAGTCTACAAGATCAAAGCTTCCCCGTTCGATTCCCTCAAAGGGAAACCTTCAGTTAGGCCAAAATTCCTCCCTACTCCTCCCTCCCTTATTATTTACCTCCCTCTTACCTCATTCATTTATCTCTCCAACCCTCTTTCCTCCTTTCCCATTTCCTCTCCATCACATTCCTTTCCATTTCATCACCCATCCATCTCCCCCTTTCCACTTCATCACCCATCCATATCCCCCTTTCCACATTGCCTCCATCCCCCCTCTTCACTGTTTCATTAACAGCCAAAGTGTCAATCAGTGGCCTTTTCTTTTCAATGGCTTCCTTGTAATGGCTTTTGGGATGCCCATTTTACCGAGAGGCAAAGCCTGTTGTACCTCAGCACTGTGTCTTTGAGAGAGAGAGAGAGAGAGAGAGAGAGAGAGAGAGAGAGAGAGAGAGAGAGAGAGAGAGGGGGGGGGGGGGGGCTCACAGATGACTCCAACTTCATCCTGTTCCCTACTTGTCTCATAACAATAAAAATATTTGTATGTTTCATAACAATAAAAATGCTTTCAAATAAGCTGATGTAGGTAACAGCTCTTAGCTTGTCAACAAAGTTAGGAATCCTTAACCTGTAAATAGCTTGTCAATAAAGCTAGGGATCCTTAACCTTGTCAAACCCTGTGTAAAGAGAGAGAGAGAGAGAGAGAGAGAGAGAGAGAGAGAGAAACAGAGTAACAGAGAGAAACAGAGAGAGAAAGAAACAGTATTGAGGCCTCATTGACGTTGGTGAGGGCTTTAATACTTTCAGAAACAGAGAACACTGACACAAATTGCCATTTAAAAAAGAAAGAACAAATACTATCCTTGAAGAAGCTATATGACAAACGGTCTGGAAACGAACTTAATTAGAAAGCAGAGGCAAATTTAATTGTGTTTATCTTCTTTTGGGCACTTTGTATTGTTGGAAGACAGCCGATGTATTATTAAAATAAGGTTCCCTGTACAATTACATCTACTACACCTATCACACTTATCTACCCCTCATCACCTGCTACACAACGTCTACTACACCTATCACACTCATCTACCCCGCATCACCTGCTACACTACGTCTACTACATCACACTCATCTACCCCTCATCACCTGCTACACTACGTCTACTACACCTATCACACTCATCTACCCCTCATCACCTGCTACACTACGTCTACTACACCTATCACACTCATCTACCCCTCATCACCTGCTACACTACGTCTACTACACCTATCACACTCATCTACCCCGCATCACCTGCTACACTACGTCTACTACACCTATCACACTCATCTACCCCGCATCACCTGCTACACTACGTCTACTACATCTATCACACTCATCTACCCCTCATCACCTGCTACACTACGTCTACTACACCTATCACATTTATCTACACTACACCTGCTATACCACCTCTCTCTCACGCCTCGTCACTGCCTTCTGCTCACTAGTATCTAGGAATGGACTGGACACCGGGCTTCTCACGCTGACATAAGACAATCAACCTCCCTTCCTTATTGCTTTCCTCTTCATTTCATTCCTTCCTGCTCTTCTTACTCATTCCTGCTCTCCTTCGTACTCCCATGCATCCTTCCTTCCTGCTATTCTATGTATTCCCATCCTCCCATTGTTTCTGATCTGCTGTTTTACTCCCATCCTTCCATTTTATCTGCTTTCCTTACTCCCATCATTTATTTCTTGCTCTCCTTCTCCTCCCCATCCTTCTGTTTCATCTGCTCTCCTTCTTACTTCCATCCTTCCAGTCTGCCTGCTCTCCTCACTCCCATCCTACCGTCTCTCCAATTCTCACTCCCCTTATTTCTACTCCCAGTCATTCTTTCTGCCTGTAGTTATTCATCCATTCGTAGACACTTTTATTGACCTATCACGTGATACATCACAAATCTGTAAGTTATTTGACAGTCTGTCGTGAGAGGTTTACCAAGTAGTTCTCCTCAGTCACTGTAAAGACAAATTTCTTCTCAGGTCATCGTTACATCACCGAGTTTTGTCTCTCCCACAAAGTCCTAAACCAACTTGAGCAGTAACGTCAAGCTCTCTGGAGACCTTCAACCTCTGTTTTCTCGGTAACAAATGACAGCTGTTATCATATCCCTCAGGCAAAAATGAGTTGGTGTTTGATTCATCTTAAGGCAGTAAGCATCTCTCATGAATAAGTCAATTTTAGTCATCATGGGCAGAGTTCGGGGGATGAGGAAAGAATGTTACTGAATTTAAAGCTCCGTAACAAGGAAACAAGTACACTCTTCGATCTCTTCCCCTCCTAATCCTCACTCAGTCTCCCCTTCTCTCATCTCACCTTTCTTCCCCAATCTCCGCATTCCTCAATCCAATGAAGAGTCGCCTTCTATTACCCTTCCCCTTGGAGGCATGCATATTATTACCATATTTTTAATATATAATGAGACATCTGTGGCCTCTCTCCTTCCTTTTCTGTCTACGCAAATTTTTGTCTTGAGAGGATGTCTTCCAGATGTCTTCTGTTGTTTGCACAAAATCTTGGTGCTATCAGAATTGTTTAATCAAATGTTGCTGTCTCCGGGTATCAGTTTTTGGAATCAGTGGAAAATCTAGAGTACTAGCATCAGCGTGCAAAAGCTATTTAAATTTGCTGGTAGTCCCGAAGACAAAGTGTTCAGCTGAACTCTTCTCCAGGCTGAGAGACTGACCACCTCAAATACTATTTCTCCAAGGTTGATGGACTAATTCATCTTCATTTCACTACTGCACCTGCTGCCTCAGTATTTGACTGAAGAAGTCTACTGTGTAGGTGAAACGTTTTAACAATAAAGATACGCAACTGTTGCACATGTGTCTTAATCATCAACTTGTATGTAGTTAGAATTGTTGAAAATTATATAAAATACCGACAACTAAGAGAAAAAACCAGTGTGAAACGTTAAACGAAAATCTGAAATAATTTACAATATCAAAGTCGGTTCCAAAGAAGTCTTAGTAAGTGGTTAGAAAAATAATTAAAAGCAGAGATAAGGATCTTAATGAGGAGCACAGGAAGAATTGCAACAGGAAGAATTGCAACAACACTCAACAGACTCCAACTCTTCCTTTGCAACTGGATACATGTTTTGTTTCTTAATACACACTAACAGCAAAATTAACAATCTTGACAAGCTAAATTAAATAATGATAAGCTGCCTCAAAATTTTTGGGAGGAATAAGACACCAAACTGCATACCAACCAAGAGTAATATTTTTTTCTTCAAATATTGAAGAGGACCAGATATGTCTCATCAATTACCATCGCATCAGCTTAACATCAATATTAGGAAAATGGAAACCAGATGAGGGATAAGGCGGTAAAAATTAATGGAAGGTAACTGAAGGCTTACTCAGCCCTGTAACAACTTCAGACAGTATTACCAAGGCTGGCTCCTCCTCAGGAAAATTAATGAATAGAAAAAGAAATAATTCACAAAGATAAACACTTCATTATTTATTAATGCAAAGATAAAACATTGAAATATGAAGGTGTATCCTACTTGAAAGAAAAATGAAATAAGAATATGACATTTGAATTCAACGCTAATATGTACAGTTATACTGGTGTGTCTGGTGGAGGTTGACACCGTCTTGTAGAAATTGTAGCCGTTCGATGATGGGGGGGGGGGGGGGGTCACAGGTTTTTTGGGGACAACCCAAGACTAGTTCTTCACAGA
>NC_069435.1:21680567-21685979 GCF_026875155.1 Cherax quadricarinatus | reverse complement strand
CCACCTATACAGAAAATACCAAAATACACATACACATACATGTCCAGCATCTTCAACATCTTGTTAACTCTAACACCAAACTAGTATTGTACCGGTTAACCCTCACCAAGATACAATAGCAGGTAATACAGATTTTTATTTCCACTACCCGGGTGAATTTGAGCTCCTTCGCGGATATATTATTGTATCCCATGAACCGAGCCACACCAGTCCACTTTACAATCGACTGAACTCAATTGGTACCCGATTCCCAGCAAATGTTTTGATTCGGTCACCAACCCGGCTAACCAAATAATACTCATACATATACATACACGTATATAACTCTGTATTAAAATTGGCGATAAATCAGTATCCCCGCAATTTAAATTAACCAAATTGCGAATAACAATTGGCAGAAACAATTTTCACAAACCGCGTTACCAGAAAGGCTGACGGGACGAGCTGGACAAAAGCCTTCGTCGCCTCTATGGCTTAATGAAGGCAATACCAGTCCTTTTTATTATTATTCAAAAGTAATCCGCTTAGTCCGGACCACCGCCGCCTGCTTCATTTTGCGCAATTGCTCTAATTATCTTCACTGCGACCCTCATACGAGATATATCTACATCCCGCCTAAATTCATATTACTCTCATAAATTCGGCTATGCAACCAATAATTTTCCCGGTGCATAATATTAAGGTCTCGTCTGATTTGGAATATTTTCAGTTGGGATAATAAAAGGATAATTAAAATAACTCTGTCTGACATGGAGCGTGTAATATAATTATATTTACACTGGGGTATACCTGGAGGGGGTTTCAAGGGTTAACGCCCCCCGGGGCCCAGTCTGAGACCAGGCCTCATGGTGGATGAGGGTCTGATCAACCAGGCTATTATTGCTGGTCGCACGCAGACTGACGTACGAACCGCAGCCCGGTTGATCAGTTACTAACTTCAGGTGCCTGTCCAGCACCTTCTTGAAGACAGTCAGGGGTCTATTGGTAATCCCCCTCATGTATGCTGGGAGGCAGCTGAACAGTCTTGGGCCTTTGACACTTACACTGTGTTGTCTCTCAGTGTACTCGTGGCTCCCCTGTTTTTCATTGGGGGAATGTTGCATCTCCTACCGAGTCTTTTGATTTCATAGGGAGTGATTTTAGTTTGCAAGTTTGGTACCAATACCTCTAGAATTTTCCAAGTCTATATTATCTTGTATCTTTCTCACCTGCGTTCCAGGGAATGCAAATCAAGGGATTTCAATCGTTCCCAGTAATTTAGGTGCTGTATCGAACTTGTGTGTGCCGTGAAAGTTCTTTGTATAAGCTCAAGGTCAGCAACTTCGCCTGCTTTGAAGGGGGTAGTTAGTGTACAGCAGTATTTCAGCCTAGATAGAACAGGCGATTTGAAGAGAATTATTATGGACTTGGCGTCCCTAGTTTTGAAGGTTTCATTATCCATTTTTATTTATATAAATATATATATATATATATATTATATATATTTGGGAGTGTGTGTGTGTTGTGTGTTTGACGGTGTAGTGTTGAATGGATGTGAAAGTATTTTCTTTTTGGGGATTTGCTTTATTTTTGAGGTCACCCTGGCTCGGTGGGAGGACGGCCCCGACTTGTTATATTATATTAATATATTATATATATTATATATATATAATTTTTATATATATATATATATATACTTTTATATTTGTATATTATATATTATATATATATCTTTGTTATATGAGGTTACATTTTCTCTTGGCGACATCTTTGTTAGAATTGTAGCTGAAGTTAAAATTAAAGCACCTGGAAAAAATTAGTTTTTTCAATTTTCTTAAGTGGTTGTTTACATTTATGGAATATCTTTTTGTAAATTTGTTTCAAGTACAGTACGCACAGGCAGCTACACATGCACACACACACCACACACCACACACACACACACACACACACACACACACACAAACACACACACACACACCATTCATGGAAAATGTGATAAAACAGTTGGAAACTTTCAATACAAATCAGTAACGGTATTACACTCTAGTAAACTAATCAGGAGAGAGAAGACTGGGTAGACCGTATCATCTCAGAGTGAAAGACAGAATTTGTTGCAGTACCTCACCTGATGTCCCTATGAACCGACAGAGCAGGTAAGGGCAAACCACTGGTGGTACTTAAATGACTGCTGGAATGACCAGTGTACAGGAGACAGAGGGGTAATGTTTAGAAAAAAAGAGTGAGTGAATACAGGCAAGGAGTGGAGTCCCTCAAGGATCAGGGATTAGACATGGCTTTCAGTTATATTAAACGACATTCGGAGAAAATCGATCCAATGCAACGCGATGTCCTTCGGATGTTATTGACTATCCATGAGGGTTTATTAAAGCCAGAAGAATAGCGGAAAGGCTCCGAAACCACTTGATCTGTCAACGTGGTCAGGAAGGTTGGCTACCTTTTATACCATTTATTTCAAGGTGACTACCTGAATTCATTCTTGATAATTACAAACAAAAATGTATAATAAGGTTAACGGAGTGGAGAAGGACCGGACATGGATTGCAAACTTAAAAGAGAACGGACTATCGTATTTTGTGTGTGCCGTGAAATTCTTTGTAAAAAGCTAAAGGGGTCAGAAACCCTTCCCCCTCCCTTTTAAAAGAGGGTAGTTGTGCCCAGATTTACGCCTAGATAAACGGGGGCAAATTGAAGAAAATTTATTATGGATTTGGGCCCCCTTTTTTTTAAAGGGTTCTCATTATCCAATATATATATATATATATATATATATATATATATATATATATATATATATATAAATATATTTTTAAAAAATTATATATATATATAATATAGATTATATTATAATATTATATATATATTTATTTATTTTTTTATTATTTATTATCACACGGGCCGATTCCCCCAAGGCGGGGGTGGCCCGAAAAAAAAAGTTTTCCCATCATCATTCACCCATCACTGCCCTTGCCAAAGGGGTTGCTTTAAAACTACATTTTTTAAACTGCAACTTTAACACCCCCCCTTCAGAGTGCGGGCCCTTTTAAAAATTCCCATCTCCAGGACCAAGTCCGGCCTCCGGGTTTTTCCCTAAACCCCCTTCAAAAAATTTTCCCTTTGCTACACCCCCAACACCTAAAGAAATAAAAACCTTTTGCCCTTCCATTCCTCCTATCAAACCGCCACGCAACCTGCGGGAAGTCCAAGCCCCTCGCCCCACAAAACCCCCTTTTACCCCCTCTCTCCAACCTTTCCTAGCCAAACCCCTACCCCCCCCTTTCCTTCCACTACAGACTGATCCACTTTTTAAGTCTTTCCCTTTTTTTCGTTTAAATTTCTCTCTACAGTCCGAACCACCTCAAAAAACCCCCTCCCCCTCGGGAAAAACATTTTTTGGTAACCCCCGAAACCCTCCTCCCTTCCAAACTAACAAATTTCTCTGCAAAAAATTTTCACACCACACATTGCCCTCAGACAGGACATTTTCCACTGCCCCACCCTTTCCCTCCCGCTCAACATTCATCACCCATGTTTTCACCCCCCATATAAAGCTTTTGGTAAAACAAATACCCCATACATTCCCCCCTCTTTGCCTCCAAGGACAAGTTCTTTTTTCTCCACAAAATCCTAAGTGCCCCAAACTCCCCTTTTTTTTCCCTCACCCAAATTATGTTTCCCCACTTTCTTTAAACCCATCCGCTGACACCCCCACTCCCAAATACTGAATACACCCCACCCCTCCATACTCTCCCCCCCCCAATCTAAATTTTTCCAATCTTTCATCACCTAATCTTTTTGTTATCCTCATAACTTTAAATCTTTCCTGTATTTACCTTTTTAAATTTTTTCTTTTGCCCCCCCCTACCAAATTCATCCACCAAATTTTCTGCAACTTCTCTTCAGAATCTCCCAAAACACAGTGCATCAGCAAAGAGCAGCTGTGACAACTCCCCTTTGTGTTGATTCTTTTTCTTTTAAACCCCCCCCCTCTTGTCAAGACCCTCCCCATTTACTTCTCTTTCAAACCCCCCTCCCAAAAAAATAAAAAAACCACGGTGACATCACATTCCTTGTTAAGCCTACTTTTTACTGGAAATAATTTCCCCCTTTCCTACATAAATCTAACTTGGGGCCTCACTATTCCTCGTAAAAACTCTTCACTGCTTTCGTAACCCCACCTCCTAAACCCTACACTTGCAACATCTGCCACATTGCCCCCCCCATCCACCCTGTCATAAAGCCTTTTCCAAATCCATAAATCCACAAAGACCCCTTTACCTTTTCTAAATACTGTTCAATTTTTATGTTTTCACTGTTTAAAAAACCCCGGTCCACACACCCCCTACCTTTCCCCCAAAGCCTCCTTTTTTCATTTTGCTATCCTATTCTTTCCCCCTTACTCTTAATTTTTTCAATAATAACTCTAAACCAAAAACTTTACCAGGGAATACTCAAACAGACTTATTTCCCCCCATAATTTTTTTTTCACTCCCTTTTTTTCCCCTTTGCCCCCTTTTTACAAAGGGAAATATGCATGCTCTCCCGCCAATCCCTAGGTTTCCTTAAACCCCCTTCCATACCATTTTTTAAAAAAATTTCACCAACCACTTTCCCAAAAATACATCCCCAACCCGCTTTTAAAAAAATTTCTATCTTTTAAACCCATCAATCCCGGGTGCCTTTCCCCCTTTCCTTTTTCCTACTTTCCTCACGAACTTCCCCACACTCACAAAATTTTCTCTTCCCACCTCCCCTAAGATGTTTTCCCCCCTTGTCCCCATACACGAAATCACACTTTCCCCATCTCATCAACATTTTTTTCAAATTCCCTTAAAAAAATTTTCCCCCCTCTTCCCAATAAACCCCTAAACCCCAAATTTAAAAAAATCTCCTCTCCTATTTTAAAATGACAAAACCAATTTTTTCCCCTAGGCTTTCTTAATTTTTTAATCTCACTCCAAAACTTTTTCTTATTTTCAAAAAAAATTTTTTTGATAAAAATCTCACCCCCCTCTCTTTATTTGCTTTTCTTTTTAAAATTGCTTCACCACTCTCCCTTTAACCCTCCCCCTTTTTCCCCCATATCTCTTCCCCCCTTTCATCACTTCTAAATTTGTAAAAAATTCTCATTTTGCTAACTTTTTTTTCCCTTACTACTCCTTTAAAAACATCATTCCACCAAACGCTCCTCTTTCCCCCCTGCACCCACCCTTTTCCGTAACCACAAAATTCTGCTGAAAAACTCTAACACTACAAATTTTTAAAAACCCACCCCATACCTCTTTCGACCCCAAATTCCTTTTGCCTCATTAGCCCCTCTATCCTCCAATAGCTTTTTTATTAAACTTTCCCAACTGCCTCCTCTTTTTTGGGTTTTTAAACCTTTACCTGTCTCTTCCCCGATGCTTCTAT
>NC_069435.1:21625567-21678067 GCF_026875155.1 Cherax quadricarinatus | reverse complement strand
CTTGAACAATGAACAACTATCTCATTCTTACCAATTTTCAAGCCATCCATTCTGCCCCTTTTAATAAACTATTTTAATTTTGTGTTTATGTATGGTTTTGTGTGTAGTGCACATTTTTTTACTGTGTAGGCCCATGTTATCTGTCTCCAGAAAGACTACCAAGTTACACAGCAGACAATGATTCCCCTAAATCACAGAACACGTATCCCAAATATACAGTACTGTACTTGCCTTTAAAAGCTTCATATGGCATTACTCGTCTACATTACAATTAAAATATTTAATGGGCGTGGAGAACTGGGTACCTGGTGCTACAGGTTGGGGTGAGTGGGGCTATGAAAGTTTTGGGTGGAGTTGATTAAGGGTTTTCACAGTTTGGGATTACATATACGTGTTAACAGAGGGATGCCGTTCGTAATATTGTGTAGACTCTTGTTAAATAGGGAGGCTGGTGATGTGAGATGGGGATAGACTCAGCTCCTGCCCCTGCCTCTTCGCTGACCGCTACTAGGTCCTCACTCTCCCTGCTTCATGAGCTTTATCATACCTCCTCTTAAAGCTATGTATGGTTCCTACCTCCACTACATTTGCTAGACTATTCCACTTCCTGATTACTCTATGACTGAAGAAATACTTCCAACAACCCTTTGTTTCTGTGTCCCTTCTCTGGAACATCCTGTCCCCGTTCACCTTGTCTATTCCACGCAGTATTTTGTATGTCGTTATCATGTCTCCTCTAACTCTCCTGTCCTCCAGTGTAGTCAGGCCGATTTCCCTTAACCTAAGCTCTGGAACTAACCTTGTCGTAAACTTTTGCACTTTCTCTAATTTCTTGACGTGCTTGACCCGGTGTGGGTTCCAAACTGGTGCTGTATTCTCCAGTATGGGCTTGACGTACTGGGTATACAGTGTCTTGAACGATTCCTAAGGTATCGGAACGCTATTCTCAGGTTTGCTAGGCGCCCATATGCTGCAGCAGTTACCTGGTTGATGTGTGCTTCCGGAGACATGCTCGGTGTTATACTCACCCCAAGATCTTTCTCCTTGAGCGAGGTTTGCAGTCTTTGGCCATCTAGCCTATACTCTGTCTGCGATCTTCTTTGCCCTTCCCCGATCTTCAGGACTTTGCATTTGGCGGGGTTGAATTCGAGAAGCCAGTTGCTGGACCACGTGTCCAGCCTGTCCAGGTCTCTTTGAAGTTCTGCCTGATCCTCATCCGATTTAATTTTCCTCATTAACTTCACATCATCTGAGAACAGGGACACTTCTGAGTCTATCCCTTCCATCAAGTCATTCACATATACCAAAAATAGCACTGGTCCTAGGACAGACTCCTGTGGGACCCCGCTCGTCACAGGTACCCACTGTGATACCTTATCATGTACTCGTTGTTGCTTCCCTGTCAGGTATTCTTTGATCAATCGCAGTGCCCTTCCTGTTATAAGCGCCTGATCCTTTAGCTTCTGCAGTAATCTCGTGTGAAGAACTGTGTAGAAGGCCTTCTTGCAGTCCAAGAAAATGTGTGTGTGTGTGTGTGTGTGTGTGTGTGTGTGTGTGTGTGTGTGTGTGTGTGTGTGTGTGTGTGTGTGTTCTGTATGCGGTATGGTGTACATACGTATTTTTCTGGTACGTAAAGAGTAAAATAGTGTGTGTGGGGGCGAGTCTGGAGAACGAATGCTCTGTTACATATTCTAAATTTATTTCCGCTTCTCCTTCTACCTCCATGCCAAGCCTACGATACCTTTGTCTAACCTCTTAGTATCGTACATGTTTCTAGGCTCTTCTCTTCTCTTATCGCACCAGTCTAACTCTTACTGGGGTGTCAAGAATCCTTCGTGCCCTTGCTTCGTGGCAGTCCTGCTTCCTCTCTGCGATCATTTCCTCTTGTTTGCAATGTGACTGTTTGTCGATTTCTCTCAATGGGTTTGAATCCTTTTTTTACGCTTCCACTCGCCCTTCTGTCACTCGTAAGTCTCAAGTATTTACCTGAATACTTGCCAATTGCAATGGCACGTGTGTGTGTGTGTGTGTGTGTGTGTGTGTGTGTGTGTGTGTGTGTGTGTGTGTGCGCATTTTGTTAGCTGCAATGTTACTCACGTCTTCTGTAATAAGCACTGAATGACAGAATGGTTTTAGAGCTCTATTTGTTATACAGTTTATTCCAAAACAATCACCATTAAGTCCCATATCCATTCATTGTCTTCTAACAGTATCAATAACACAATCTTTTAAAATTAGTTGACTTTTATTATTATTATTTATCATTATTATCATCATCCTAAGACATGCAAACCCATAAGGACTGGGAAGCACTCAAGTTCGACCAACGGATTCGTTGCCCTCATACACAATGTTCCTCACCTTCCTTCACCATTTTCAACACCACCATGTCATATTCTTCCTCATTTTCAGCAACTCCTCATCTTCATCATCAAGCGGATCCCTCATCACAACTTTCCTCATTTGTTGTCTTCTTTAAGTCGTGGGAGATATTTCTCTCTCTCCTCTCTCTCTCTCTCTCTCCTCTCCTCTCTCTCTCTCTCTCTCTCAGCTGATACTGAAGTTAGGCAATTTTTGACTCTGGTGGTGTTGTTAGTGCTCAGGTAATTGTTGCAACACAAGAGACTTGCGCTTCAAAACAAGCTTTCATCTCCCTCTACCCTGTGCGAAACGTCGTCTTAACTTTCCTTTCACAGGTATTCAGTAAAGAACAAAAAGTGTAACTAGTCAATGGTCCAAGTCGAACCGAAACGTCGTCATAAACTATGTGCGGCCACTCATGTTAGGTTTCCTGATTCTGGTGAGGGGCTCTTAATCTAGGGAATTGGATCTGTGTTCCATTTCCCTGAATTCAGCCTGAATGCCTTCCATCGCCCCCTCCCCCCCCCCCCTCACGGGCGCTGTACAATCCCTATGGGTTTAGGGCTCCCCAGGATATTAATAATATTAATACCATGTGCAGCTTGTGTATTGTGTAGTATTACAAAATTTGTTTCAACCAATTAATTATTTTTTAAATAAATGCGGATAATCTGCGAGTTGTTCCTGGCACAACATTATTGTGTATTAATGTTGGTAGAATTACCGACAATATGTTGAGTAAAAGGACACAAGTGCAACTAATGTGACATTTTATTGTGGCAACGTTTCGCTCTCCAGGAACTTTATCAACTTCCTGTGCCCTTTTACTGAACATTACTGTTACTTGTATATTTCTCTCCCAGTGAACACTCATTATTCAAACTGCGAGTCTTCTCTTCATTAAGGTTCCATCCAATGTCAACACTGTCTTCATTAGTTTTCCTCACGTCATGAAGTGAATATCATCGTTTTTTCTTCCTCTTCTCCCTTATTGTTTCCCGTCATTTCGTGCGTCCTGCGTTACATCTCATTTACTCAGGAATTTCCATCTTGTGTTTTCTTTTTGTTCGGGTAAATTCATACCTGACGTTCGTGTACTTTAACTGGTGTTGTGAATTCCATCTTCGAATGTCAGCGGGGTGTTTGTCCTTGTTTGTGTACTTTTCTTGAATGTGTGCGCGTGTGTGTGTGTGTGTGTGTGTGTGTGTGTGTGTGTATGTATGTATGTATGTATGTATTGTGTTTGTACGGTTGAATGCATGTTAACGTGTAAGTCGATAGACACTTGGCCTGTGATGGGCGTTTTATTTTACACATGTGTGCATGACTGTGTGTACGCGCGTTTGCGGGTATGCGCTTGCTTGTGTACGCTTGATTGTGTGCGTTCTGTGGGCGTACGCTTGTAGAGTTTCTGTGGAGCACGCCCGTGCCCTCCACAGAAATTCCACAGGACCATTTGATGAACTGGAATGAGGCACACCTCGCCATTACGGAACATAATCCCAGACACCGACGATGCCTGGAAGCCTCGCTAATCGCAGTTACCGACATCGTGGGAACGTAACACTGGAAGCTACAACACTGGCGTACATGACACTCAACCAGGCAAAACCCAACCTGACTTTCAAAACTGAAATCAAATGATCTCATTGTGTTCTTGACCTCATCCCAATAAACTTCGCTTGCATTTTTCAGGTCAGTGTGTCACTCGCTATCCACTTTCTTCCTATATATACTGTTTTCAACATGTGTGTGTTAGAACTGATCAAGGACCTAGGACCGAAACGTTTTCTAATATGTATGTCCTAGTGTTTGCTTAAGTGTCTTTTTAAGACAATCTGTGGGTATCAATTACCAACGTTTATACTATAACCAAAGTTACACACCTTTTGATGCATATATACATACATGCATATATAATATATATATATATATATTATATATATAAACCTGTGAGATAGAGAAACAGATCTATGTCTATATAAACAGCAGAGTTATACATCGTAACATACACTGAATATCATCATTCAGGAAGACGACATTTACAAAACACAAAATTAACTAAAAACTAGAATTTTTGGAGTGAATGAAAATGGTCAGATAAATCTGTATGCAATAATACGCTTTGGACTTTTATCGTATAACCAATTTAAATGCTGGTCATATTTCTGCTGCTGTTATTTTATACTTTGTACACTTCGATGGAAAAACAAAAAATGAATTCGCACTGACTGCATCCCGCCACGATCCATTTTAGGACATATGATTGGGTCGGAGATATCCAATCATGTTTTATAGACGCAACACACGCGAGGTGTGTCTAATTATCATGTTTCAGCTGATATTTATTCCCTTCAGACCCTGGAACAAATTTATTACCTATGAAATTTCGCTCTAAGTAAAGCTTTATCCTGACTTGATATAAACGACTAGAGCGAAAGGTTGTCTTTAGTAAAGATTTTGCTGTGCATCAAGTCCCTTACTACCATTCTTCTTGGGAACACCCGCCAGACGCTGGTTACTTCTCTCAAGTTTTAATCTGAGGACCTAACCAGACCCTCCCTCGTAAATCCTTACCCCAGGAGGGAAAAGTAGATGAAACAGCCTCCTGGACGGTCAGTAAAAAACCCGGACGGAGTAGCAGAGGTAGTAGGTTAGGCCATGATTGACAAAGGTCCCTGTTGGAGTAGCGGCGGGCGTAAGGTCAAATTGTGAGTGGCGCTGACCCCAGCCCGGTCTAATGGTGTGTATCACTTAAGCTAGTTTCCTACTGCTGTTCTCTACTTCACCCAGACTGCCTCTCGTGCAGTGCTCCAACACTCATTGGCTGTTCTCTTATCCCTCGCTTTATTCAGTTTTAAGAGGACGAATTTGCCTTTCCGTTGTTAATCTTTGTTTCAATGTTGTGTGTGTGTGTGTGTGTGTGTGTGTGTGTGTGTGTGTGTGTGTGTGTGTGTGTGTGTACAGTATATGGGCAGTCACTGACACCTTGCCTTGTCTCAAAGAATATCTCCTCCTATCTGTTGTCTTGCAACATTGCATAGCTCCTGAAGACGGACGAGAGTGCAAAAGATCTTGAGCTAAAGATTTATATATATATATATAAATTTCAACATGTCGGTCGTCTCCCACCGAGGCAGGGTGACCCAAAAAGAAAGAAATCCCCAAAAAGAAAATACTTTCATCATTCAACACTTTCACCTTACTCATATATATATATATATATGCAAAACAACCACTCTGAAAGAATAGAGAAATTCCAAGCGCTTTCGTGACTACTCACATTATCAAGGAACTATGCTTAATAATGTGAGTAGTCACGAAAGCGCTTGGAATTTCTCTATTCTTTCAGAGTGGTTGTTTTGCATATTTTGAAATCACATGTTTACTGTGATCTTATTGCGCATATATATATATATATATATATATATATATATATATATATATATATATATATATATATATATATATATATATATATATATATATATATATATATATATATTATAGTTTATATATATATATTATATATATAACATATATAAATATATATATATATATAAATAATGGTCGCAATAAAAACTATTTTCAATTAACCACAATAAATCAGAGAAAAATTTATAATCAGCATGCCTTATCTTTATATAGAAACTGTTTACTTAAGGCAAGACAAGTGTTGATCTTCTGGTTGGTTGGATGGGGTGGCTGGGGATGCTGCGAGATCCTTATTCATCCCATATTCATGAGCACCTCATAATCGGTATTGACAATTCATAACTGAGGGAGAGATGAGCCCACGACCGACCACTCTTCTAACTCTGGTTTCAGAGGTTGAGCCTTAGCTGCTGGGCCCGTTTCCTTACCTTCACTCGATGGGTATTGTTTTCTGCTCCCTGGCCTCTTGATCCCGGATATACCTACTATTCATTCCGCTTGTTTACCTCACTGACGCTAGACAAGGATTACGTAAAGCGTGTACTCATCGAGTTGTACTCATTGATCTGTACTTGAGGGAGGTCGATTCTCAGCTCTTACACCACCACGATCGGCGTCTCTGATTTCCAGCCTCTTGGGGATTATCATATCTACTCTTTCAGCTGTATATTGGGTTTCCCTCCTCTCCCACTGCCTCATCCATCTCATTCCAGATTTTTATCACTTCTCTCTTTGCCTATCATGAGCCAATAGGCCTACCGCTGTGCCGCTCTTTAGTAGGTGTGCTCTGTTTTCTTATATTTTATATAATTTCACTACTCAATTGCCCTTTCTTGTCGATTCAATACAAATAGGAAGCGCGTCTGTCTCGCGCTCAGCAGACGGAGAATCAAGCCTCCAGCATGTCTGGTGCTGAATGTCTCGCATAGGTTCAGTGCTGAACACGAATTTAATTTTATAATTTAAGCTTTCTTGCAGGTTGAAGAAAAACAGCCCAGGAAAATTCGTTTGCCCCGCAATGCAGTACCTGCTGATGCAGTTGAAGCTCCTCTTGTACCTGCTGATGCAGTTGAAGCTCCTCTTGTACCTGCTGATGCAGTTGAAGCTTCTCTTGTACCTGCTGATGCAGTTGAAGCTCCTCTTGTACCTGCTGATGCAGTTGAAGCTCCTCTTGTACCTGCTGATGCAGTTGAAGCTTCTCTTGTACCTGCTGATGCAGTTGAAGCTTCTCTTGTACCTGCTGATGCAGTTGAAGCTCCTCTTGTACCTGCTGATGCAGTTGAAGCTTCTCTTGTACCTGCTGATGCAGTTGAAGCTTCTCTTGTACCTGCTGATGCAGTTGAAGCTTCTCTTGTACCTGCTGATGCAGTTGAAGCTTCTCTTGTACCTGCTGATGCAGTTGAAGCTTCTCTTGTACCTGCTGATGCAGTTGAAGCTTCTCTTGTACCTGCTGATGCAGTTGAAGCTCCTCTTGTACCTGCTGATGCAGTTGAAGCTCCTCTTGTACCTGCTGATGCAGTTGAAGCTCCTCTTGTACCTGCTGATGCAGTTGAAGCTCCTCTTGTACCTGATGATGCAGTTGAAGCTCCTCTTATACCTGCTGCGCCACCTTCTCAGGTGATCAGTCTGTCGACCTCCTCTGGGTCGCCTCAGTCTAGCTGTCTCACTCCAGATTATTACAGCTGCTGGTATTTCAGTTCACTGTCACATTTAAAGAACTTTCGCAAGTAATTCACGTTAAAACCTACGAAGAACAGCTTACACGCAGAACCGTGACAAGTACATGCGTGCATGTGTGTGTGTGTGTGTGTGTGTGTGTGTGTGTGTGTGTGTGTGTGGTGTGTTGTGTGGTGTGTGTGTGGAAGGAATGGGGGTGTTGAGGAGTGTGCGTGGCATTCTTTACACCATAAAACCAGCACTACAAACAATGTTATGAATATCTAATAGGGCGATCAAAGTGCACAAACTTCGTAAAACACACAGAGAGAGAATATGAAATTTTACCACGAACACGGAGAGCCCATCAAGGAACCCTGAGCGTTTGAAGGAAACCTACATATATTTTTGTTAAATTTAAAGATGCTCTGAATAGCTGGACGGCTGGATGGCTGGATGGCGACTGGCTTGCTGATTGGCTGATACTTTCCTACGATTTTCTGAATGAACTTCAGAATTAATACCTGAAATTAATAATTTCAGACATTGTTAATGCTTTTCCTGACAGCCTAAGGTACCACAAGACGATCAAGAAATGCCAGGATGGAATAAAAATAGTTGACGTGGTCAGAGTGAGATTGAGCATGCCAGTGAGTGTATGAATATTAGGATCGACGTGGTCAGAGTGGTTCTGAGTGTTCCAGTGAGTTAATGAGCGTTTCAGGAGAGTGAGGAAGTGTTAGAGCAAACTGAAGAGCGTCAGGGAATGCCAGAGTCTATTAAAGTTTTTTTTTTTTTCTAAAATAAGGTTGATAAAGGGTGTCCAAGGGAGTATAAGATGAGACTTTTACCTGGCGGGGAAGGATGGGAAGGAAGGGGGGGAGGGGGGTGTTGTTGCAGCGTCTTGTGTATGTCGTTCAATTTGGGAGCAATTTTCCTTCCTGGCTCGAATTGCAGCTCTTAGCTCAAGTGTTGGCCCACACCACAACCCTCCCTGCAAGAGCAAGACGGTGCCATGCCTCGTGCACCACAGAAGCTCTTTAATCCTCGCCTTTCCAACTCCAGAATCAGCCTAAGAGCCTCCTGATCTCTTAAGACAGCAATTCTTTCGACGCCAACAATCGAAGATGGAGATACTTTTTCCATCACACTCTTAAAGTTTTACCTCGGTTTTTATTTATTTTTTTTTTAGCTTTTTTTTTTTACCTCAACATTCCCTTCATTTTACCACAACGTTCCCCTTCTCCTCCCCCTCCTCCTCCTCTCTTTTGTATTTTCCACCTCCCTTTTCCGCGTCTCCGGTAAACACAAGCGAGGAGGGAGTATCAGTGTCAAGTATCAGAAACAGCAATGAGTAAAGTCGCCGCACAAAACTCCCACAGTGAGAAGTTATTCCAGCATCAGACGAGGCATCTCCGTCCTGGATGTCTCTTGTGCACTGAGGGGATTACTTTTTCTCCGTCCTAGCTGAAGTATTTAGTTTTTCTTTGGCGATCTTTAAGCAGAGAACTAATGTATTTGAAGAATGATGTATTATGTTAATATTTATAACTTTTTTTAAATGTTCTCTCATTTTAAGGAATTTTATCTTTAAGATAAGATAAGATTTCGTTCGGATTTTTAACCCCGGAGGGTTAGCCACCCAGGATAACCCAAGAAAGTCAGTGCGTCATCGAGGACTGTCTAACTTATTTCCATTGGGGTCCTTAATCTTGTCCCCCAGGATGCGACCCACACCAGTCAACTAACACCCAGGTACCTATTTGCTGCTAGGTGAACAGGACAATAGGTGTAAGGAAACGTGTCGAAATGTTTCCACCCGCCGGGAATCGAACCCGGGCCCTCCGTGTGTGAAGCAGGAGCTTTAGCTACCAGGCCACCGGGCCTGTTTTTGGGAGATAATCTTCCATGAATTAGATGGAAGAGAGTTCAAGAGAAGAGAGGAATCAAGTGTTCTAATTCCATGCCCTGGAATTAAAAGGAAAAATGTTCCAGATAAGAGAAGAACCTAGAGAACTAATTCCATGACAGAAAACGGGTTACAGAGACGCTAACTAGAGGTTCTTCTTCGATACGCTGGGAAGAACGTGGATTGCAAGAAGTAGAGGAAATGTTATTCTATTTCGATATCTGTAAGACAACAGGACACCGAATTAAATCACCTGGAAGGTAGTTTCATTCGGTGCCCCGAAAAAAAGTATCTTATCTAACAGAGGACTTTAGCGTCCAAATTATGTGCCTTGAGAATGAAGGAGTTTTCAGTACGGCAAGAAGCAAGCCATTCTAATTTCATCTACAACTTCTTTAGTTTCTCTGCTGAATTTAAAGTTGCCTTTATCTCCTCAAATTATATCTTGGAATGAAAAGAATATTTTCCTTCGATTACCCAGAGACAGACGGAACTGAAGCCTTTCCACTCACTGCTATTTTCACGCTGCAGTAATATCTTTTTTTTAATGCTGGATTGAAAGGAAAGAGTGTTGAATATTCGAGAGAGAGAATGAATGCCAGAAAAGACATTTCAATTCTCTGTACCCTTCTTAAAACCCTTTCATCGAAGCGAACCCAAATATTTTCTTCGGGCAGAACCAATTTCAGGGCCTGGGTCTGTTCCCACTCGCTTCTCAGGGCTAAACGAAGGAGCCTTAAGAGATCCGGTAACCTGTTTAACAACGAGAACCTTAGAAACGAGGAAATTTGCTGGTGCGCTTTGAGGAAACCTCCCTCACTTTTTCCCAGCCTTCCACCTTCTTGTCTTTAACAATTAATTTCAAACCTCCCCTCATACCTTTCCAAACCTTCCTTCTCTTTCTATTTCACTTACAGCTCTAAACCTTCACTTTCTTTCTTCTAAACTTTCCCCCTTTCACCTTTCCCAATTTCTCTCTCTCTCTCTCTCTCTCTCTCTCTCTCTCTCTCTCATATCCTAACCTATCTCATTTTCCAATCCCTCTTTCCTATCTCCCCTACTTCGAAATCTCTCTCACCCCCCTCTGAATCTCCCTCCCTCTCTATCCACCCTCTCCCCCTCACCCATCCAAATCTCCCTTCCTCCCACCATTCTGAACCTCTCTCCTTTCCTAACTTCCTCCCTCCTTCCCGTCTTTGATCCTTCCTGCCATCCCAAATTTACTCCAAGGTAAAAATGCCGAAAGTTTTTACTAATGGAGTTTTTACAGCCACCACACCCTCCTGCTTCCAGCTGCTCCAGCATCATCGTCTGGATAAACACAACTCATCTCTGTCCTCTCAGAATCTTCACTTTAAATAATTTTTACAGCTACTTGATGAGGAAAAGGACTGGCTTTATTAATATTTTTGTGGTCATTTTAAATATTATTATCATTATTATTATGAGGGAAAAAGGACTGGTTTGTACAAACATTTTTTGTGGTCTTTAATTTTAATAATACTTATTAATAAAAATAATATTGATGCCAATAAATTATTACTATTATTAGTCATTTCTTAAAGTCTTCTCGTTCATTATAATTTTGCATTTCTTTCTCTCACTCGTCTTTATCTCCATTTCTCAGTCTTTTATTTCATCAACACACTTTATCTTAACACACACACATAATTGTGTGATTCTCTCATCCTCCTGACTCTAGTTAATCAGTCGTGGAACACAGTGCTGTGGGGGTAAATCCTAAAGTGGTCGGTCTTACTGGTGTGCTGAATATATCCTATAAGGGATTTAGCTTAAATGTCCTTAGGTTCGCGCTTTAGGGAATCCTTAAGGGTTTTATCGTCTAATATCTTATTTTTTTATATATATAAAGATTAATCCTTTTCTCCTACTTTTTTTTGTTTTTTTACTTCAACATCTCATTACTCCTTCTCCTTTATTTATATCGCCTCTTTTCTTCATCTTCTCTCCTCTTTCATCTCTCCTCCTCTTTTCATATCTCTCCTCTTTTCATCTTTCTCCTCTTTCATCTTCTCCTCCTCTTTCATCTTCTCCTCCTCTTTCATCTTCTCCTCCTCTTTCATCTTCTCCTCCTCTTTCATCTTCTCTTTTTTTCCTCCTCATCGTTCTCCTTTCCCTCCTCCTCCTCATTTTCGTTCTTTTCCTTCTCCTGCTTTTCTTGTTCCTTCGTCTTCCGTGTTCCAAATACATGGGTCTCCATGCACTATTTCTTCAGCATTCATCATCATGTAGGAGCTTGCCTCTGCATGCCTTCTGGTCTTTGACATGCAGTAAGGCGCTCTAGAGCGCTGCAGTCCACCACCCACCACAGCGACCCCTCTCACCGGCTCTTCCACCACCCACCACAGCGACCCCTCTCACTGGCTCTTCCACCACCCACCACAGCGACCCCTCTCACGGCTCTTCCACCACCCACCACAGCGACCCCTCTCACTGGCTCTTCCACCACCCACCACAGCGACCCCTCTCACGGCTCTTCCACCACCCACACAGCGACCCCTCTCACTGGCTCTTCCACCACCCACCACAGCGACCCCTCTCACTGGCTCTTCCACCACCCACCACAGCGACCCCTCTCACCGGCTCTTCCACCACCCACCACAGCGACCCCTCTCACTGGCTCTTCCACCACCCACCACAGCGACCCCTCTCACCGGCTATTCCACCACCCACCACAGCGACCCTTCTCACCGGCTATTCCACCACCCACCACAGCGACCCCTCTCACTGGCTCTTCCACCACCCACCACAGCGACCCCTCTCACCGGCTCTTCCACCACCCACCACAGCGACCCCTCTCACTGGCTCTTCCACCACCCACCACAGCGACCCCTCTCACCGGCTCTTCCACCACCCACCACAGCGACCCCTCTCACCGGCTCATTCCACCACCCACCACAGCGACCCCTCTCACTGGCTATTCCACCACCCACCACAGCGACCCCTCTCACCGGCTCTTCCACCACCCACCACAGCGACCCTCTCACCGGCTCTTCCACCACCCACCACAGCGACCCCTCTTCACGGCTCTTCCACACCCACCACAGCGACCCCTCTCACCGGCTCTTCCACCACCCACCACAGCGACCCCCTCTCACCGGCTCTTCCACCACCCACCACAGCGACCCCTCTCACCGGCTCTTCCACCACCCACCACAGCGACCCCTCTCACCGGCTCTTCCAACCCCCACCACAGCGACCCCTCTCACCGGCTCTTCCACCACCCACCACAGCGACCCCTCTCACCGGCTCTTCCACCCCCCCACCACAGCGACCCCTCTCACCGGCTCTTCCACCACCCACCACAGCGACCCCTCTCACCGGCTCTTCCACCACCCACCCACAGCGACCCCTCTCACCGGCTCTTCCACCACCCACCACAGCGACCCCTCTCACGGCTCTTCCACCGCCCACCACAGCGACCCCTCTCACGGCTTTCCACCGCCCACCACAGCGACCCCTCTCACCGGCTCTTCCACCACCCACCACAGCGACCCCTCTCACCGGCTCTTCCACCACCCACCCAGCGACCCCTCTCACCGGCTCTTCCACCACCCACCACAGCGACCCCTCTCACCGGCTATTCCACCACCCACCACAGCGACCCCTCTCACCGGCTCTTCCACCACCCACCACAGCGACCCCTCTCACCGGCTTTCCACCACCCACCACAGCGACCCCTCTCACCGGCTCTTCCACCACCCACCACAGCGACCCCTCTCACCGGCTCTTCCACCACCCACCACAGCGACCCCTCTCACCGGCTCTTCCACCACCCACCACAGCGACCCCTCTCACCGGCTCTTCCACCACCCACCACAGCGACCCCTCTCACCGGCTCTTCCACCACCCACCACAGCGACCCCTCTCACCGGCTCTTCCACCACCCACCACAGCGACCCCTCTCACCGGCTCTTCCACCACCCACCACAGCGACCCCTCTCACCGGCTCTTCCACCACCCACCACAGCGACCCCTCTCACCGGCTCATTCTGTTGAGAAATTTCCCCCCTCAACGAAGAGGGGCGCACGTCCTTCCATTTCAAGATCTGCCGTCCTCTTGTATGCAGGATCAAAGCGGCGTAACACAAGCATTTTTCATTCTCAGTCACATTCATGCCTTAAGGAGCTGTTTTAGATCTCTGGATCTGTTTGAAAATGTCTCCAAAATGTGAAAAAAAAAAAAAACTTTTTTCTTCATAGGAACTCAGTTTTCAGGGGGGGGGGGAATAACCCTCATGCATAGACTCTTCAGGGTAGAGAGAATTGATTATTTCGCATTAAAGGTACATCTGTCTTCTTGTTCTGTGCCAGACTTATTTATTTTTATTCATGGCAGCTGATTCAAGGATGCCATATTTTAATAGATTTTTTGCCTTGATGAAATCAAGTTTTTGTTCTGTCTTTCTCTGTCTCTCTCTCCCTCTCTCAATGAGGTCGTCCACATCTCCCCTGTGTTGAAGACTCAGCACAGATGACGTGTCCATCCCAGGTTGGTCGAGACCAGAGCTAAGTCACCTTGCAAGACACTCGACCAAGTCCAGAAATCAAAAATAAAATGGGGGGGGACTGGCCATTAAAGAGAGTAGTGCATACTCGAGCTGAGAGCCAACTTTTGCCCCAGGAAGTTTTACAGTCCACTATTGTTGAGAAAGTAAGTGTCACACTTCAGCACTGAGTGTATTGGCTTCATCTCCCTCTCATGACATGAAGCACACTGCACTTACGAAAATATTTTTTTAGCACGTTTCGCCCTGTCATAAAACCTCTTTAAGAGAGGTCGAAGAAGACATATTTTTTTTTAAACACTTAAACATATCGAGAATGTCGAAGAAGCCTTGAGATAACGACAAGTGTGTTGAAGAAGCCTTAAAACAAGGAGAATAATCTTGAAGAAGCCTTAAAACAAGGAGAATAATGTTAAAGAAGCCTTAAAACAAGGAGAATAATGTTAAAGAAGCCTTAAAACAAGGAGAATAATGTTAAAGAAGTCTTAAAACAAGGAGAATAATGTTAAAAAAGTCTTAAAACAAGGAGAATAATGTTAAAGAAGCCTTAAAACAAGGAGAATAATGTTAAAGAAGCCTTAAAACAAGGAGAATAATGTTAAAGAAGTCTTAAAACAAGGAGAATAATGTTAAAGAAGCCTTAAAACAAGGAGAATAATGTTAAAGAAGCCTTAAAACAAGGAGAATAATGTTAAAGAAGTCTTAAAACAGGGAGAATAATGTTAAAGAAGTCTTAAAACAAGGAGAATAATGTTGAATAGAGAAACCTTGAGAAAAGAACAAGCATACAAGGAAAATAGAATTAAAGACATTTTTCAATTCCATTCTGCAATTACACACTGTCTTTTCCTTCTCACTTTCTATCCTCTCAGTCTCTCTCTTCCTTCGCTCTCTCTTTTTCTCCCCAGTCCTCTCTTCCTCCACATTCCTTTCTGCCTCTCCATTTCTTTCTCCCCACTCCACTCCTCTCCTGCTCTCCATTTCTCTCTTCCTTCTCACGCCTCCTCCTGTCTTCTTCCCCACTCCATTCTTCTCTTCCTCCCCATTCTTCTTTTCCCTTTCCACTCCTCTCTTTCATCACATTCAAGGGGAAGCGCTTAACCCGTAGGAGCTACCCACCCGTTCCTTGCATCAGAGCAGATTACATCCATTCTTCAGGCGTTGTTTCACCCCTATCTGGAGAGAGTTTATCTGGAGAGAGTTCCGGGGGTCAACGCCCCCGCGGCCCGGTCTGTGACCAGGCCTCCTTAGGTCAGTGTCCCAGGATGCGACCCACACCAGTCGACTAACACCCAGGTACCCATTTTACTGATGGGGAACATAGACAACAGGTGGAAAGAAACACGTCCAATGTTTCTACTCTGGCTGGGAATCGAACCCAGGCCCTCACCGTGTGAAGCGAGAGCGTTAACCACCAGGCCACCAGAGCCTATGGTCTTACATATTGCCAATAATCATTATGATAATATTAATCTCAACAAGAAAACAACAATAACAAACACCCACATCAGCAACACGACAAAAGGAAACTTCCAACATAGAAATCCAAATGATTTCTGGTCGACGAGCGATTCCACATCCACAATACACACTAAAAAAAAACTAACAATTCTCAAAAAAAAAAAAAAAAACACGAATCACATTCGCCAAATGCTATTCGGATGATTTATCAAAAAATAAAAAAAAATATATATGCAAGGACCAAAATCGTATTCACTGCCTAGGCGGACCAAACTCCTGTAATTACCGAGTCGTGAATTGACCCTTCGATATTAAGTGAATAATAGGCGAGGGTTATTACCGGAGACTCTCGTCAGGGCTTACACCGGGACACTAAAATGCTCTGATTGCTCACTAATGGCCACAAGTCCTCTTGCTTTTCGTCAGATGTAATCCATATTCTTTCAAACAGGGCTTATTTTTTTTTAGTGTGTGTATATACGTACTCGCCTATTTGTGGTTGCAGGGGTCGAATCATAGCCCCTGGCTCCGCCGATTTGCTGGTCGCTACTAGGTTCACTCTCTCCCTGCTCCAAGAGTCGTGTGTGTATGTGTATGTGTGTGTATGTGTGTGTGTGTGTGTGTGAAAAATAAGAGAATGTACACACACACATGTGAACGACATGATGGAAGGGTTAGACTCAGAAGTGTCCCTGTTTGCAGATGTGAAGTTAATGAGAATTAAATCTGATGAGGACCAGGCAGGACTTCAAAGAGACCTGGACAGACTGGACACCTGGTCCAGCAAATGGCTTCTCGAATTTAATCCTGCCAAATGCAAAGTCATGAAGATAGGGGAAGGGCACAGAAGACCACAGACAGAGTATAGGCTAGGTGGCCAAAGACTGCAAACCTCACTCAAGGAGAAAGATCTTGGGGTGAGTATAACACCGAACATGTCTCCGGAGCACACATCAATCAGATAACTGCTGCAGCATATGGGCGCCTGGCAAACCCGAGAAAGCATTCCGATACCTTAGTAAGGAATCATTCAAGACACTGTACACCGTGTTTGTCAGGCCCATACTGGAGTATGCAGCACCTGTTTGGAACCCGCACTTGATAAAGCACGTCAAAAACTAGAGAAAGTATAAAGGTTTGCCAAGGTTTGTTCCAGAGCTAAGGGGAATGTCCTATGAAGAAAGATTAAGGGAAATCGGCCTGACGACACTGGAGGACAGGAGGGTCAGGGGAGACATGATAACGACATATAAAATATGCGTGGAATAGACAAGGTGGACAAAGACAGGATGTTCCAGGGAGGGGACACAGAAACAAGAGGCCACAATTGGAAGTTGAAGACACAAATGAGTCAGAGAGATAGTAGGAAGTATTTCTTCAGTCATAGAGTTGTAAGGCAGTGGAATAGCCTAGAAAATGACGTAGTGGAGGCAGGAACCATACACAGTTTTAAGACGAGGTTTGATAAAGCTCATGGAGCGGGGAGAGAGAGGGCCCAGTAGCAACCGGTGAAGAGGCGGGGCCAGGAGCTAAGACTCGACCCCTGCAACCACAAATAGGTGAGTACACACACACACACACACACACACACACACACACACACACACACACACACACACACACACACACACTTTGAGAGCAATTTTTTTTTTTCACATGGAGACATTTTTCTCTTTCGGGTTCTGCAGAGGCAGACAAGATATGCAAATGTAGGTGCCAGCCTGTGTTTGCCAGGGAAGCAGGCAGCTTGCGCCCGGCCAAACACTTCTTTCAACAGGATAAATAAAATTATTGGCTCCCTGTGTCTTTGAAGGAGTGCACGCGCGCAAGTGAGCGAGTGAACGTGCGTGCACGCACGTGTGTGTGTGTGTGTGTGTGTGTGTGTGTGTGTGTGTGTGTGTGTGTGTGTGTGTTTGTGTGTGTGTGTGTGTGTGTGTGTGTGTGTGTGTGTGTGTGTGGTTGGGCGCGCGCGCGCGCGCTCACCTATTTGTGGTTGCAGGGCTCGAGACTCAGCTCCCGGCACCGCCTCTTCCCTGACCGCTACTAGGGTCCTCTCTCCCTGCTCCATGAGCTTTATCATCCCTCGTGTTTAAAACTATGTATCGTTCCTGCCTTCACTACATCACTTGCCAGACTATTCCACTTCCTGACAACTCTGTGGCTGTGTGTGTGGGGGGGGAGGGGGAAGGGTGACTTTTCCCACGTCTGTCATGTAATTTGTTGAATTTATCTGAAAGGAAACACAGATAATGATATTCTCCAAGGATCATAATATAACTTAAAAAGTAATAATCCAACCGTGGCACCTACAACACCTTGGTGAAAAGGATGTATTGGAATTTGACTCCAGAAAGGAGAGGGGAAGGGAGATAGCTCCAACTCCTTGGATCAAAAGCGCTTCACTATGGATCAAAAGCCCTTCACATCACTAAATGGGTTTCTAGGAGAATTAGTGGAAATGACTTAGCATTAGTGATGAGGGAAAGAAGGGGAATGAGGGGAATGAAGGAGGGTAAATGGGAAGCGAATAGAAGAGGGGAAGGGAGAAAATTCACCACTGGTTTGACTCTGAAGAATGATGTTGCGAGTCATGTATGTATTACATCAAACAGAAAGCTAGAAAGCTAAAGAGAAAAAAAGCTAGAGAGAGAGAGAGAGAGAGAGAGAGAGAGAGAGAGAGAGAGAGAGAGAGAGGGGGGGGGGAAACAGGAACACCCTTAGCAGCCAAGCGTCTTGTTAGGTCACCTGACCCTTGATTTAGCACTGTGAGGCCCCGACAGTGAACTGATGCAAATTGGCTCCCCGAGGAGTGACGTGGAAAGTTGGCCCGTCATCTTGACCACCTTCACCCTAAAACACTCACCCTAAAGGCCTGCCACCCTAAAGCACACTCACCCTGAAGCCCTGTCACCCTAAAGCACACTCACCCTGAAGCCCTGTCACCCTAAAGCACACTCACCCTGAAGCCCTGCCACCCTAAAGCACACTCACCCTGAAGGCTTGTCACCCTAAAGCACACTCACCCTGAAGGCTTGTCACCCTAAAGCACACTCACCCTGAAGGCCTGCCACCCTAAAGCACACTCACCCTGAAGGCTTGTCACCCTAAAGCACACTCACCCTGAAGGCTTGTCACCCTAAAGCACATTCACCCTGAAGGCTTGTCACCCTAAAGCACACTCACCCTGAAGGCTTGTCACCCTAAAGCACACTTACCCTGAAGGCTTGTCACCCTAAAGCACATTCACCCTGAAGGCTTGTCACCCTAAAGTACACTCACCCTGAAGGCTTGTCACCCTAAAGCACACTCACCCTGAAGGCTTGTCACCTTAAAGCACACTTACCCTGAAGGCTTGTCACCCTAAAGCACATTCACCCTGAAGGCTTGTCACCCTGAAGTACACTCACCCTAAAGGCTTGTCACCCTGAAGTACACTCACCCTGAAGGCCTGTCATCCTGCAGCACACTCACCCTGAAGGCCGTCATCCTAAAACACACACCCTAAAGGCCGTCACCCTTAAAAAAAAAAACCTTAAAAGCTTGCTACCCTAAAAATATACAAAAAAATTTATTTTGTACTTCAAAAAAACTGACAGGGGAGACTTAATCACGGCATAAACGATACTCAGAGACGCTGATAAAAAAAATAACCAAGACTGGAACGTCAGGAAATAATGAAACATTCATGAAAGGATAGGAAAGAGTCTCTATACAAGGACTTCTGAGCTACGCTCCCATTCCTCGGATCAAAATTTATCATATCCCATTCCCAAGAAGCTGAATGACTCCAGATTCAGCGTTTCCCCACGATAATAATAATAATAATAAAATAATAATAATAATAAAATAATAATAATGATAATGCAAAATACATACAAGAAAAGGATTTGATTCAAAATATGAGCAAGTTGAGAAATATAAATTAAAAAATTCGAATTAGAAAATTTTGAGTGAAAAAATGAAAAAAATTATGCACGCACACACACACACACACACACACACACACACACACACACACACACACACACACACACACGTGTACGTAATATAATCCATTACAAATCCTAGGAAACATAAATTCAGAATAAATTTATATCAGAGACGCGTACTGGAGGCAAGAAGGAATAATGATGAGAATGAGGGGGGACGTACGTACGTACGTGTGTGGAGGATGGGAGAGGAGACGCAAACCAGCCACCAACAGCCGAGCGGACACACTGTCACCACCAATGACGGGTGACACTGTCACCACCAATGACGGGTGACACTGTCACCACCAATGACGGGTGACACTGTCACCACCAATGACGGGTGACACTGTCACCACCAATGACGGGTGACACTGTCACCACCAATGACGGGTGACACTGTCACCACCAATGACGGGTGACACTGTCACCACCAATGACGGGTGACACTGTCACCACCAATGACGGGTGACACTGTCACCACCAATGACGGGTGACACTGTCACCACCAATGACGGGTGACACTGTCACCACCAATGACGGGTGACACTGTCACCACCAATGACGGGTGACACTGTCACCACCAATGACGGGTGACACTGTCACCACCAATGACGGTGACACTGTCACCACCAATGACGGGTGACACTGTCACCACCAATGACGGGTGACACTGTCACCACCAATGACGGGTGACACTGTCACCACCAATGACGGGTGACACTGTCACCACCAATGACGGGTGACACTGTCACCACCAATGATGGGTGACACTGTCACCACCAATGCCGGGTGATACTGTCAACCCTAGTACCGGGTACCAACTCGCCCCCCACAAGAAATATCTGATTAATATTTTATCTCTGGAAAAAAGAAATAGATAACTAAAGAGAGAGAGAGAGAGAGAGGAGAGAGAGAGGAGAGAGAGAGAGAGAGAGAGAGAGAGAGAGAGAGAATGAAGCAGGCGGCAGGTGTCTTCACTCTCCTACATTTATCAGACTAATCTCCCTGATACATTGCAGGTTCATCCTCACATTAATCCTACAGCCAGGAATGAGTACCAGCCTAGAGTCGAATCTCACGAAGAAGAAAATACCAACCGTCTAAACATTTTTTTTCCAAATACCACTTATACATCTGGGAATTAAAATATAACGAGTGGGGCTCAAAATATCACACTATACAAATAATACTGCGTATAGTCTGTAATGTTGTGTATACTATGCAATAATGCATATAGTATCGTTATTGTGTATAGTACAGAATATTGTCTATAACACTATAAAAATCTTGAAATCAAGAACAGTATCGTACGAAATATGTCGAAAAACGTTTGAAAACGATAGTGTTCTTTCCTGCATTAATTCCGAAAACAAATTGATCCTTCCTGTTTGATGGATCAGTCGGGCTGTTGAGGGATTCCTGACCGCAAATCAGTAAACGCCATGCCTCAGTTCGACGTTACGTAGTAAAATTCGAGCCATACTAACAGCCGGACTGATCAGCGAGTAAGCCTCGATTAGCGAACGGGAGGATGGAGCGTGGCTGACCCCCACATGGGTTTAGCGCTTCACAAAATACAGAAAAATTCGTTCAATACTTCCCAGAAAGAAAATATTTCGGTTGTACTTTTATGACGTTGTATGAGGATGAGTAAAACGTGCAACCGTTGTTATAATTCCGAAACATTTCGCTTACACAGAGGGTTACGTCAGTCGACTCCAGTTTTGAGGTAGTCAGTCCCTTAGCCCTGAAGCAGTAGTTTTTTTTAGGTGGTCTGTCATAATACATAATAATACGTTTTATGAAGTTCGCTCAGACTACCTTACGTTGCTGTCTAACGAAAGACTTCGTAAATATGCATCGTGTTGAGTTTATTTTTAAAGTCTATGCAAATCCCTCAAAGCCCCGCCATCAGAAGACGCGCGGTTGAACTTCCTTGGGTAAACAACCTCTATGCACTACCAGCATAAACAATCCAATATTCTGTTCCTACGAACAAGACCAAACATTCTTACCCTACATGCAAGAATATGCTTAAAACGCATTCCTGTCCTGCAAATATATATACACATTCTTGCCCTACGAAAGCGAATAAATTTACACATTCTTGCCCTAGGAAAGCGAATAAATTTACACATTCTTGCCCTAGGAAAGCGAATGAATTTACACATTCTTAACCAACGAACAAGAACAAATATAACGTAATAAAATCAAGAACTAACAAGCACATACTTGCTATAAACACTAAAACAAACACCTTACCTTAAGAGCAGGAAAACACAGACACAGACACACACACAAACACACTTATCCCTACGTGCAAAAACAAGCAAAAGCCTCACCCTACAGCCACCAAGAACAAACACATTTTTGCTCTTTGAGCAAACACAAACACTTCACGACACAATCAAGAACAAACACCTTGCCACACTGCATCTAACCATTCTCTCGCTCACAAAGAAAAAACATTCCATAACACGTAGACAAGAGCGATCAATGTAGCTGCCGATGTACCCAACTGTAGAGGGCGAATTTCGCCTTGAATTTTGCATGGAAAAATGGAATACGACTTACTGGTATCAGAGGAGCGTTAATATATAATTTATCACAGTAATAAACACACACACACACAATAACCACCATAAATAACAACATTGATTCGTCTTTCGAGGTTTATAACGTAGGATCGAGTCTTCACGATCACCACTCACCACATATTCCAAAAATTTGACTTCAGTCCGGCGAATACTGTTATTTATTAAATATATACACTAAGTATATATTGCCTCACCATTTTTTATACCTAAGTGCTCAGCATAAAATAATGATTCGTACAGAAAGGTGTCACAGCAAATATACTCTGTATATGAAAAAAAAAATGATTTTCTGAAGACAAAGGCACACGTTAGAGAAGAAAATTTTATTTCCTTGGTCTTACGTCTTGTGTGGATAATGGTCAATACGGTCATATTTGGCGGCTACATGCAATTTGATCCATTTTGCCGGTCAAATAATTATAAAGCCAAAAGTTGAAAAAGTATTATACCATACGGATGACATTATTATGATACTTAAACAAATCTAAGAAGTCCTCATTATTTAGGACTAAGTATACATATAAGACATTGCAGGTAGTGTAATTGCCTTTTACTATCCTCACTAATTGCTTTAAATAGTCTGAGGACTGACTATAACACGCTTAGAGTATATGCGAGGCCAGACTCAGACATGCACAAACTATTAACAAAGGAATTAAAGTTCAGCTTTGGTGGATTTTCCCTGACAAAGGCCTCTGGGACCATAGTAAAGTCCATGACTTGGCTACACTAGCATTAAATATCTAATGTAATTTTGGTTTCCCAAATAGAAGCTTAAAAGGCATTGTGGGTACAGGGAAGAGATAAGCAAGGACGAAGAAATGACTTCAGGAGAATAATAGAGCCAGAATTTATTTTTTCTAAAAAGTATGCTAGAATCTATTCCCGCTTAGCCATGAGTGGGCCTCTCTCCACAGAATAGTTACGAGGTGTATTCTTATCAGATGCCATTTATATAAAAATATATTAATGTAATATACAGTATCTTTAATTTTTAAAAGGGTTGATTCGGTAGGCCAGCAGAAAGTTTCAGTCATATGACCAAACGTTGCAGTTGCAGGTCATCGTATGATTATGATCATCGGTCAGGAGACGAAAATGGGTACACCCGCAGTGTGATTACCGTATTCTGTATGATAGTTACATAATGAACACACCTGCAGTGTGTGACTTCCCTATCCTGTATGACAGTTGCATAGTGGGAGCATCTGCAGTGTGCGACTACCGTTATTAATTATGATAATCACACACTGGGAGCAAACCTAGCAATGTTTTCCCTGTCATATTCCAAGTTACACACATGAGGTAATGAAATTGTCATATATGGAGGGTGTGTAGGATTATATCAGGTGTGTATGGCAGGGGATGAGGTGGTATTACGATCGGGTTGTGGGTGGTTATGATGGGTGGAGGGTCGGTTGGCTGGCCGTGGCTTGAATATATCAGGCACGCCTCACGAAATCCCGGCTCCTAGTCGCACGTCGTGAATTTTCTGAAGTCAGCAGAGACGGAGAAAGAAGAATGAGACTTCGGGAGATTAACCTCCACAGGGGTTACTTCTGGAGATTAACCTCCACAGAGGTTACTTCTGGAGATTAACCTCCACAGAGGTTACTTCTGGAGATTAACCTCCACAGAGGTTACTTCTGGAGATTAACCTCCACAGAGGTTACTTCTGGAGATTAACCTCCACAGAGGTTACTTCTGGAGATTAACCTCCACAGAGGTTACTTCTGGAGATTAACCTCCACAGGGGTTACTTCGGGAGATTAACCTCACGGGAGTTAGTTTCCCAGGATTACCTAAAAACATCAGTGTGGATTATTTCAATTAAGGTTATTCACTCTTTTTTTCCCCAGGATGAGGGTCATACCAGAGGGTTAACGAACTGACTGGCAGATTAAGAGGGGAAATTTGCGCTGGAAAACTTACAAACTGCGTCTCGCTCAAAGCTCAGGATTGATCCCGGGTCCATCGATTGCGAGTTGAGCGCGTTACCACTGTGTTATGAGGAATTACGTTCGTGTTCTTAACACTGACTCACTGTGGGGCATCTCAACATTTTACGTCAACATCCCATTCAAGGAGGCTGCCATGATGGAAGTGAAGTGCTTTTGATCTACGGAAACAGAGCTACCCTCCACTTCATCGGATCCAACCTGATTATCTCAGGTTTGACAGGTGTTGCATGGCCCTCATAAGTTTCTCAAATTATAATAATAATAATAATAATAATAATAATAATAATAATACGATGAGGGAAATTTTTGTCATATTTATGTTCATAAGAAAGCGCTAAACGCGTACGGGTTATACAGGTCCTGGTGAAATAGGAGGCGTGAAGGTCAATAAAGTTTATGAAGATTGGGAAGCTAGCTTCACTTCCTTGAATCAAGAGCACCTCACCAGCATCAAGGCCCCAGAAAGGCCTCACATATATCTTTCCGAGTGATTGAGGGGGAATAAATTGATTCTCAAACTGGCTAAACGTCACAATAACTTTCAATCTCAAATATTTATTACTATTTGTATAATTCTAAAAACTCCGTGCGTATATTATTGTTTTTTTAAATAAAGAGAATATCGGTGCTCCGCCCAATAAAGCACTACAGTCAATAATTCATAAATACACAAATATTTTTCAATGCTCATATATTTTACGTGGTAGTAAATTGGACAAATTAAGGCCCTTATGTGCATTATCATTATTAAAACATTCTGATGCTCCTTGAATTTTAATTTATATTATGTTTGAGATATATGTATATATATATATATATATATGTCGTGCCGAATAGGCAGAACTTGCGATCTTGGCTTAAATAGCAACATTCATCTTGCCATATAGGACAAGTGAAAATCTGTGTATGCAATAATTTCGCCAAAATCATTCTGAACCGAACGAGAAAAATAAATTCACTGTGTTTGTTTAGTATTAAATTACCGTAAACAAATTTAAAATATATCTACTTGGGTTAGGCTAAAATAAATTATTCTTGTTATAATAAGGTTAGGTAAGTTTTCAAAGATTCTTTTGGTGCAAAATTAAAAATTTTTACATCAACATTATCAAAAAATATAATCTTTAAACGTATAAGAGAAAATTTCAGAAAGGACTTAATTTTAAATGAGTTCTTGCTAATTGACCAGTTTTACATATTCGGCACGACTATATATATATATATATATATATATATAATTATATATATATATATATATATATATATATATATATATAATATTAAAAGTCTAAGCCTCATATCCATCTGATAGGGAGGGCATCATTATACTCTGGTAAATTTCTCTATTTTCGTCTCTCTCACACACACACACACACACACACACACATTCATGGATGAAAATCACCCTCAGACAGCTATTGCAAGCCGTGCTGGTGACTATTACACTGACAATGTTGTGAACCACTTTAGGAAAGTCATAAAGGAACGAGAGGTACAGGCCTCTATGGACAGATATGTTGTGCGACAGAGGTCCAGTGACTCTCAACCTGTTCCTAGTGGCATTAAAAGAAGAAGGGAAGTAACTCCGGAAAAGGACTTGCTACCTCAAGTCCTAATGGAGGGGGATTTCCCTTCTAAATGCTAACACCATCCACACTCTCCCCTCCTCCCATCCCATCAATCATCACCAGATCTTCATTAAAGGTAAGTGTCAATTATTCTTTCGTTATTTATTGTTATTTATTGTTATTGTAATTACTATTCTATTGCATTAAATTTAATATTTCATGTGGTAAAAGTTTTTTTTTTCATACTTTTGGGTGTCTTGCACGGATTAATTTGATTTCCATTATTTCTTATGGGGAAAATTGATTTGCTTTCCGATAATTTTGGTTTACGATGAGCTCTCAGGAACGGATTAGTATCGCGAACCGGGGGTCCACTGTACTATGTACATCAGGCCCATACTGGAGTATGCAGCACCAGTTTGGAACCCACACCTGGTCAAGCACATCAAGAAATTAGAGAAAGTGCAAAGGTTTGCAACAAGACTAGTCCCAGAGCTAAGGGGATTGTCCTACGAAGAAAGGTTGAGGGAAATCGGCCTGACAACACTTGAGGACAGGAGGGTCAGGGAGACATGATAACGACATATAAAATACAGCATGGGATAGACAAGGTGGACAAAGACGGGATGTTCCAGAGAAGGGACACAGACACAAGAGGTCACAATTGGAAGTTGAAGACTCAGATGAATCAAAGGGATGTTAGGAAGTATTTCTTCAGTCAGAGTTATCAGGCCGTGGAATAGCCTAGAAAGTGACGTAGTGGAGTCGGGAACCATACATAGTTTTAAGGCGAGGTATGATGAAGCTCATGGGGCAGGGAGAGAGAGGACCTAGTAGCAATCAGCAAAGAGGCGGGGCCAGGAGCTATGAATCGACCCCTGCAACCACAAATAGGCGAGTACAAATAGGTGAGTACACACACACACACACACACACACACACAACCCCCACACACACACACATCCCCCACAGACACACACAATCCCCCACACAGACACACACACATCCCCCCCCACACACACACATGCCACACACACATGCCACACACACACATCCCCCCACACACACACATGCCACACTCACACACCACATACGCATGCCAAACATGCCACACACACATTCCATACATGCCACACACACACACACACACACACACACACACACACACACACACACACACACACACACACACACACAAACACACACAAACACACTAACACACACACTAACACACCAGGCCTAGTGTCTAATCGACATGTGCCTAGGACAAAATGGTAAAACACACCCCACACACACACACACAACACACAGAACACACTAAAAAAAATAAAATAAAAAAAAAGCCATTGCCCCTTAACCTTTTAGCAAGCTCCACATCATACTGGAAACTTCATGGAGACCCAAAAATGCATTTCAAATGGTGGTCCAATATCAGAACCAGGATAGTCTTGCCACGAACTTTCCCCTTTCAAAAATTTTATTCATGACTTCCTTGCTTAAGGATACAGTGATCAGATATTCATACTGGAGCAGAAGCTTCCATTATTTTGCGGTAGTTTATGTGAAGAGAAATTCCTGTGTAGGATGCCCTCGATATTTCTCTTTGGCTTTTTTAACATATGATGGGAAAAATATGCATATAGATAGGAGAAAATATGTATTGTGCTTGCTGGAACGAATGTTGAAGAACTTGCTTGTAGATATAGTACTTTGAAATTCGTTCTGGAGTACTATTTTGTTATATATATGTCGTGCCGAATATGTAAAACTGGTAAATTAGCAAGAACTCAATTAAAATTAAGTCCCTTCTAAAATTTTCTCTTATACTTTTAAAGATATATTTTTTTCATTAATGTTAATGTAAAAATTTTTAATTTTGCACCAAAAGAATCTTAGAAAACTTACCTAACCTTATTATAACAAGAACAATTTATTTTAGCCTAACCCAACTAAATATATTTTAGATTTGTTTACAATAATTTAATACTAAACAAACACAGTGAAATATATTTTTTTCGTTAGGTTCAGAATGATTTTGGCGAAATTATTGCATACACAAATTTTCACTTGTCCAATATGGCAAGATGAGCGTTGCTATTTAAGCCAAGATCGCAAATTCTGCCTATTCGGCACGACATATATATATATATATATATATATATATATATATATATATATATATATATATATATATATATCACACACATATATACTGCCAATGCCTCATACTCCACTAGTACAGAGTCACGTCCATACAACCTTTTTTTTGTACTAAAGCAAACACTACTTTTTAATGTATAGGCAGTCAATCTTTTTGCCTTTGGTGCATGTAAATGGTTTAATAGTGCTGAAAAAAACGGAGCAAACATCAACAGAAAAAACACTCGGGTGTTGGGTATTTGGTTCGATTCACAAGCGTAAAGTCCATTACAAGGAAAACCTTTGTGAAGAGCAGAGCAAACACTGACCCATCCGTCTGCAACGCTTCCCATAATAACACCATCATAAAAACAAATATTGTGCTCTTGGTCATCCGTCAGCCTAGGATAGCAGGGGTGGGGGGTATAAAAAGATCACGCAGGCTGTTAGTCCGGTGATGACTGAATCGCCTCGTTGGGCCTTCTAGAGGAATTTAACAGGCGAGGATTGGTGGGGACGGGGTCGTCTTACCCCGGGTAGAGACGAGTCTGCTGTGTAAGTGGAATTTTTTTGTTACTAATGATCATATTAACGTCTTGAAGTTGCATATAGTATCTTCATGTGGAAGAAATTACAATAAAACGCAAAACTGCAAACATGAAAAAAATACCACAGTGAAAGTAGGAAATATAACCTGAGCGCTTTTGTGTGCTTACACACACACACATACTTGTATCTTCAGAGGATGTGCGCGTAAGCACATGAAAGCACTCAAGTTACATGAGCTATTTTCACCGTGGTACTTTTTCTTACCCTCACATATGTGATTAACTATGTGTAGCTACATGAGCACTGTTGACATGGTCTCTCGTTTTCAATGTTTCATCTGTAACAATTAAAAATTCTAGCAGCACTTGTTACCTTCTCATGTATCCGATCACATCTGCTATTTTGCTGTGATAATTCTTTTAGTATCTCTTTCCAGTTTATAGCTAAGATCTCTGGTTTTCCTGACGATGATGTAACCTTCCTTGAGGGTGAAATATCAGTATGTTATGAGCATAGTTTCTCTTCTGATCTTTACTGATTTTATAGCGATAAACTGTTTTACTTCGGTGTTAAGTTCATTACGGTCATTTGAGAAATAAAGCACACGAATGCTTCGTAGGTTTTTATAGAACTGTCTTTTCCCAGTACGACTATGTTACGTCGAGCGTCAGATCAATGAACACTGAAGTGGATCGTCAGATTTTTCCTTTTTTTTTAACACATCGGCCGTCTCCCACCAAGGTAGGGTGACCTGATAAAAAAGAAGAAATAAAAGTTCTTACATTTACTAATTTATGCAGGAGAAGGGGTTACTAGCGCCTTGCTCCCGGCATTTTACTCGCCTCTTACGACACGCATGTCAAAGAATGTTATCAGTTTTAATTTGTCAGGAAAAATAACCTGGCACAGAATGATGGGCTCTATGGCGGATGCATTTCCCTTTAAGGAAAGTATCTTGATGCCAGTAAAGAACACAGACCACAAAATAAGGTGAAACTACCTTCTTCTTACCTGAAACTCTGTTACGTGTAACTACTGTTATTATTCATGGCGGACCACTAAACACGAAGGGATCATACAGCGCCTGAGAAAAAAAAATCGTGTCCTTACGATTTCGTGAGTCAGTATCCGATAATTCGGAGATAATCAGATTTGATCCGAGAAGAGGTGGGTAGCTCGAATTCCTTGGACCAAGAGCCTATCGCCAGCACGAGAGAGCGATAAATAGTGGAAGAATTAATGGCTGAGAGCATCTTCCATCCCACGTCAACTGTTGCACTTTACTGATACCTTCCTACCTCGCTCCTTCACATCTTCCATCTGTCCTCCCTACTTCCCTCCATCTGTCCTCCCTACTTCCCTCCATCTGTCTTCCCTACTTCCCTCCATCTGTCCTCCCTACTTCCCTCCATCTGTCCTCCCTACTTCCCTCCATCTGTCCTCCCTACTTCCCTCCATCTGTCCTCCCTACTTCCCTCCATCTGTCCTCCCTACTTCCCTCCATCTGTCCTCCCTACTTCCCTCCATCTGTCCTCCCTACTTCCCTCCATCTGTCCTCCCTACTTCCCTCCATCTGTCCACCATTCCATTCAATCTTTCCCTATCTTTTCTAACCTTTTCAGTATCTCCATCCATCTGTCCACATAGTAATGCATCCCTATTTTTCTCTCCTTAACTCTCTCACTATTTTCCTATACCCCTCACGCCCACTCTCCCTCTCTCTGACCTTCCATTTCTTCCTCCCTTTCTTCCTTCTTACCTTCGTTCATTCTGACATTTATCTATCCATCTCGTCTCTCCCTCACCGCTCTTCCTGCCTCCCTCCCTTCCTCCATCGATCCATCCTGCCATTCATTCATCCCTCCCTCCCTCTCCTGCTTCCTCTCTTCATCCATATATCCCTATTTCTCGCTCCTTTCCTCGCTCCCTCTATTCCTTCCTCACCCTCCTTGCTTCTCTTCCTCCTCCTCATCTTTTCTCCCTTCTTTCCACCCTTCCTCTTTCCTTCCATCGGAACATACACCTTCCTTCCTCTTAGTTCCCTCAAATTTTTTTATACCTCCTCTTCCATCCCCTTCCGTTTAGAAACCCTCCTCTTCCATCCCCTCCCTTTAGAAACCCTCCTTTCCATCCCCCTCCCTTTATAAACCCTCCTCTTCCATCTCCATCCCTTTAGAAACCCTCCTCTTCATCCTCCTCCCTTCAGAAACCTTTCTCTCAATCCCACTCCCTTCAGAAACCCTCCCCTCCATCCCACTCCCTTTAGAAACCCTTCCCTCAATCCCAGTTTTCCCTTCCCGTCTTTTAACACTTTCCATCGCAACTTTCATTGCCCTCTCTTTTCCCCCCTCCTCCATAACACGTATCCATTCCCTCTCTTCCCCCCACCACACCTGTCCCTCCCCTCTCTTCCCCTCCTGTGGTTACCATAGCAACACAAGAGCACCACAGCTTTAGCGTCACACAGCCCACAACACCTACACACCAAACCACCAAAACAGAAATGAAAGGAGCAAGAAAGAATAAGAAAAAATTCTTGAAAATACTGTTTTCCCTACTTACACACACTCAACACATTTCTCTCTCCTCCGAAACCCAAGTTTATTTCTTCTGAACTTCTTTCTCCTTCAGATTCTCTACTCTTGTGTACAAATTATTTTTTCAGTTTTTTTTAATTCAGGTCCTTTCGAGTGTGGTGACTTAGTGACTCTGAAGGGCTCTTCTTCCAGGGAACTTAAGCTACCCACTCTCATCTACCATGGGTTAAACCCGATTGCCTCCCATTTCCCAGGTGCTATATGACCCATGATGGGTTTAGAGATTCCTCTCTGAACTGGAAGTGATTTGTGAAGTGTTGCAGTTACGGTATTGTGGTTTACGTTCTTCAGCAGCGTCTTTGCACGAGTTTCATTCTGATGGCCAAGTGGTTCATAACACCAGCATTTATAACACTTTAATCCAAGCAAACCCCGAGATTTGGCTACGGGGACTGACCACAGTGTATCAGAGCTGAGGGACTGATCACCTCGAAATTCCATTTGCAGTTCTATCTCCAGTGTTATAACTGCCAGTATTCGACTGAGAAGAACCTGCTGTGCAAGTGAAGTCTATCCATAATAAAGATTCCTAAGCGTTCCACGTACATCATACCCATCATTCCCATTATATCCATCATTCCCATCATACCCATCATTCCCATCATATCCATCATTCCCATTATACCCATCATTTCCATCATACCCATTTTATTCAGAAATTATCATTTTATCCCTATTTTTTAATTATTGCATATAATGCTGAAGGCTTAATAAATCACATTACTTGGGGGTCTAATAAATTAAAGAGCATTAATTAAACACAAAAAATTAAATTTTACTTTAAAAAATACAAAAAAATTATAAATTAATAAAAACTTAAAGTATTAATTTAATAATATTAATTCCCTAATAACTTAAGTTCTTTACATTAATCTTCTTTAATGATTTCCAGAAGAATTTAAGTTAAATTACCTTATCAATAATAAAGGGTATGTTGAGAATGTCCCGTGGCTCGGTTGGTAGCGTACTCAGTTTACATACTGAGTATCCGTGGTTCGATTCTCGTTATGGGTGGAAACGATGAGCATGTTTCCTTACACCTGTTGTCCCTGTTCACCTACCAGTCAGTAGGTAACTGGGTGTTAGCTGACTGCTGTGGGTTGCACCCTGGGGGGATTATAGTATACGACTACAGTATTTTTGTAGTGTTTTGTAGTGTCTTTGTAGTGTTTTTGAGCTCTAAAATGAGCTAAGATAGTATAACAGCTCTTAGCCAGTAAAATTAACCAGTATAAAAAAAACAGGCAAAACTAGACTGTGGTACACCGGGTGAGACGAAAATGATCATCTTAGGTCCGGACCCTGGCAAACACTCAGGCTGCGCCGCAACATTTACTTAATATTAAGTAACAAAACGAGAATCCATACTTGTAAAGAAAAGTTTAACTCGTATACATAACCGCAGTCAATCTTAAGTTGAAGAGTTCAGTATCGAAATTAACTACAGCTGCCTTTGTACTACATTTCATCAAGCGTTGTTACCTGGAGATAGAGAGAGACTTGTGAAAATGGAGAGGGAGAGAAGGTGAAGGGAGCAGGAAGAGAGAAAAGGGGAGAAACAGACTGGGATGCATAGGGTGAGGCAAATTGGGGAGCAGGAAGTGAGAGAAGCTGAGAAAGAGATAGATGGATGGAATGAGGAACAAATAAGGGAGTTAGAGAAAAAGCTTGAAGATCATTGAGAGTGGAAGGGAGGGTGTTAGGCAGGCAATAAGGGAAATTTACAAAAACTGAACAAACAAGATAGAGTATCTGCATAAAGAACACTTCCAGCTCCTCTTTTTTTTTCTCTCTCTGGACACTCTGTCACCTGACAACCCTCTTCCGTCCCTTGGATCCCAGCATCAGCAACACCAGCGGCAGTAGCGGCGGCGGCGGCGGCGGCGGCGGCGGCGGCGACGGCGGCTGCCTTGGTTTAGTCTCTGCAATCTCTGTATTCCTTGCAATTCTAAGCTCACAGAATCGAATCCCCTCGGATGAGCAGATAGGTCGACCTTGAGTGCTATTTGCCAGCGGATTAATTACGTATTATTACTGCTATTAATACTATTATATTACGATTATTATTAGTAGTAGTATTATCCTTTTATTCTCTGTAAATAGGTCTTCTCAGACTTTTCATAAATAATCAGAATTCGCCCTTGCATTTCAGCGTTCAACTGTTCAAGTGCTGAGAAATGTCACTTGATTAGCCAGCTTTACCAGCCAGACTTCATAGTCGAAGTAGTTAGCCAACGAAGGTGTTTTGTTTTGGGGAAAAAATCAATTTCCGTTCTGAGCAACGTAACGCGTAAAAGGAGTTTCCCAGGAGAGAGGCAGCGGATCTCTGGATGAGAGAGCAAGTGCAGGCACTGATCTCATTTCACCACTCCACAATATTTTCCAGTCAGGGTGTGTGGCGATTGCAGTGGTGGTTAGGGGATGGGGATATGTGGCATGGTAGGATGGGGATGGTGGGAAGGACAGTGTTAAACCACACTAACGACCGTGTATGGGTGGTAAAGTAGGTATTTTGACGGCCAGGAGAAATGGGAAAGTTTCTCGTGACGGAGAATCAGTGATATAATGACCTGCTCAGAGAAGCTTTGGGTCATTTGACAGATCTTTATTTCTCGCTTCCTGAGATGCCTTCTCGCAAATAAATTTATATATATATATATTATATATATATATATATATATATTATATATATATTATATATATTATATTATATAATGTATTATTATTATTGTACCCACGAACAAGTGGTATTGATCAATAACAACACTGCAACTAGTCAAGGAGTCGAACCCATGCTGCTTTGGCCTGCCACAACAGTGACAAAGCAGCATGGGTTCGACTCCTTGACTAGTCGCAGTGTTGTTATATATATATATATATAATATATATATATATATATATATATATATATATATATATTATATATATATTATATATATATATAATATATATATATATATGCAAAACAACCACTGTGAAAGTGTAGTGAAATTCCAAGCGCTTTCGTGACTACTCACATTGTCAAGGAACTATGAAAGTAATACATCAAAGGAAGGCAATAAAAGGGCTTAGACCACACCTCACAGTCATAGTTCCTTGACAATGTGAGTAGTCACGAAAGCGCTTGGAATTTCACTACTCTTTCACAGTGGTTGTTTTGCATATATATAATATATTATATATATATATATATATATATATATATATATATATATATATATATTATAATATATATATATATATTATATATATATTATATATATATTATGCAAAACAACCACTGTGAAAGAGTAGTGAAATTCCAAGCGCTTTCGTGACTACTCACATTGTCAAGGAACTATGACTGTGAGGTGTGGTCTAAGCCCTTTTATTGCCTTCCTTTGATGTATTACTTTCATAGTTCCTTGACAATGTGAGTAGTCACGAAAGCGCTTGGAATTTCACTACACTTTCACAGTGGTTGTTTTGCATATATATATTATATATATATATATATATATATATATATATATATATAACAACACTGCGACCTAGTCAAGGAGTCGAACCCATGCTGCTTTGTCCTGTTGTGGGCAGGCCAAAGCAGCATGGGTTCGACTCCTTGACTAGTTGCAGTGTTGTTATTGATCAATACCACTTGTTCGTGGGTACAATAATAATAATACATTATATAATATATATATATATACATAAATTTATTTGCGAGAAGTTAGGTAAGTTTTCTAAGATTCCTTTAGTACAAAACAATTAATTTTTATATAACTATATTTCCAAGGGATTCTAGTTAGTTTCCCCTTCCACGAAAGAAACCTGATTACCTCCCATTCTCCAGGCTCTGTTTGGCTCCTACTGGCTTAGCGCTTCCAGTGAATATGATGAAAGGACACAATTATTGCATTAAGGATATCCTTGCAGGATACGTATCCAATAATATCCCAAGTTAAATAATAACAATTAGTGACGAGAGCGACACAGCGAAGGGCTCTTGATCCAAGAAACTAGACTTGGCTATCTCTTTCTTGTATAGAACCTGATTGTCTTCTATTCTCCAAGCGCTTGAAAAGCCCCCTACAGGCTTTGCGCTTCCCACCTTTATATAATAATGTTTTGTTTACACGGGATCAACAGTTCTCCCGGAAGACGATGGCAGCAGATGACGCCAGAGCCCGACCTCTTCCTTTATTCAGGAAGGTATTTTCATCCAAGAAAAGAAGCAGGATATTTAATGGCAGGACATTTAGTGGATAGGTTTCTTCTAGCAGGGAATTCATAGCTGATGAGTTGTGCTAGTATGGATGAGCTTTGTTCTTAGGGGGATGAGCTGTGCTCAAGAGCGATATCCTCACGTGGTATCTAGAGTTTCTCCAGGGTACCTTGCAAGCCTCCAGGGGTATACAGTAAGTCTCCAGGGAAAAGGGATATCTAGAAATCCTCCAAGGGTATCTAATAACCTTCAGGAATACCTGGAGAGCTCCAGGGGGATTCTTAAAGAGCCTCCAGGGGTATCTGGAGAGCCTCTTAAGTAAGTGTCCTGAGAGCCCCCTGGGGGACCTGCTCGTTTACCCTGAAGCACTCGGGTAATTTTCTCCTCTGGCAAATTGGGGCATCATCTTACCTCTCCTCTATTGACCATTAGCTCCGGTGTTGAGGTGGTTATGACCTGTGCCACGAAGTGGCAGGGAGGAGCTGGAGGATGTAAGTAAATGGAGCAATGAAGAATTAAGAAAAGGAACAGGTAGAGAAGGGGAGGAGGCGAAGAACGTGAACTGAGGACGGGAGAGAATAAGGGACAGGTAAAGGAAGAAAATGCAGTGGGAGGAAGAGGAGAAGATTGATAAAGACGAGGTGGAACAAGATGTGGATAGAAGGATGAAGAGAAGGAGGACGATGATGTTGATGAAAGAGGCAAGAATGAAGTGCAGGCAGGAGGAGGAGCAAGATGTTATGGAGAGAAGACACAGAGATAGAAAATAAGGGATACAGTGAAGGAGGAAAGGAATGGGAATATAAGATTCATTAGCGCGACTGTGTGTGTGTGTGTGTGTGTGTGTGTGTGTGGTATGTGTGTGTGTGGTATGTGTGTGTGTGGTATGTGTGTGTGTGTGGTATGTGTGTGTGGGTAGTGTGTGTGTGTGGTGTGTGTGTGTTGTGTGTGGTGTGTGTGTGTGTGTGTGTGTGTGTGTGTGTGTGGTTGTGTGTGTTGGTATGTGTGTGTGTGGTGTGGTGTGGTGTGTGGTGTGTGTGTGTGGTGTTGTGTGTGGTGTGTGTGGGTGTGTGTGTGTGTGTGTGTGTGTGGTGTGTGGTTGTGTGTGTGGTTTGTTTGTGGTGTGTGTGGTGTGGTGGTGTGTGTGGTGTGGTTTGTGTGGTGTGGTTTGTGTGGTGTGGTGTGTGTGGTGTGGTGTGTGTGTGTGGTGTGTGTGTGGTGTGTGTGTGGTGTGTGATGTGTGGTTGTGTGTGTGTGTGGTGTGGTGTGTTGTGTGGTGTTTGTGTGTGTGTTGTGTGTGTGGTGTGTGTGTGGTGTGTGTGTGGTGTGTGTGTGGTGTGTGTGTGGTGTGTGTGTGTGGTGTGTGTGTGTGGTGTGTGTGTACTCACCTATTTGTGGTTGCAGGGGTCGAGACTCGGCTCCTGGCCCTGCTTCTTCACTGATCGCTACTAGGTCCTCTCTCTCTACTTGCTCCATGAGCCTTATACCTGGTCTTAAAGCAATGTATGGTTCTTGCCTCCATTACCTCACTTTCCAGACTATTCCACTTCCTGACAACTCTGTGACTGAAGAAATACTTCCTAACATCACTTTGACTCATCTGAGTCTTCAATTTCCAATTGTGACTCTGTTTGTGTGTCCCATCTCTTGAACACACTGTCTCTGTCCACCTTATCTATTTCTCGCAATATTTTGTATATCGTTATCATGTCTCCCCTGACCCTCCTGTCCTCCAGTGTCGTCAGGCCTATTTCCCTTAACCTTTCTTCGTAGGACATTACCCTTAGCTCTGGAACTAGCCTTGTTGCAAACCTTTGCATTTTCTCTTAATTTCTTGACGTGCTTGACCAGGTGTGGGTTCCAAACTGGTGCTGCATACTCTAGTGTGTGTGTGTGTGTGTGTGTGTGTGTGTGTGTGTGTGTGTGTGTGTGTGTGTGTGTGTGTGTGTGTGTGTGTGTGTGTGTGTGTGTGTGTGTATACTCACCTAATTGTACTCACCTTATTGTGGTTGCAGGGGTCGAGACTCAGCTCCTGGCCCCGCCTCTTCACTGATTGCTACTAGGTCCTCTCTCTCTCTCTCTCTGCTTCCTGAGCTTTATCATACCTCTTCTTAAAACTATGTATGGTTCCTGCCTCTACTACTTCACTTGCTAGGCTATTCCACTTCCTGACGACTCTGTGACTGAAGAAATACTTCCTAACGTCCCTGTGACTCGTCTGAGTCTTCAGCTTCCAGTTGTGACCCCTTGTTCCTGTGTCCCCTCTCTGGAACATCCTATCTCTGTCCACCTTATCTATTCCCCGCAGTATCTTGTATGTCGTTATCATGTCTCCCCTGATCCTTCTGTCCTCCAGTGTCGTCAGTCCGATTTCCCTCAACCTTTCCTTGTACGACATTCCCCTGAGCTCTGGGACTAGCCTTGTTGCAAACCTTTGTACTTTCTCTAACTTTTTGACGTGCCTGACCAGGTGTGGGTTCCAGACTGGTGCTGCATACTCCAGTATGGGCCTAACATACACAGTGTACAGTGTCTTGAACGATTCCTTATTTAGGTATCGGAACACTATTCTCAGGTTTGACAGGCGCCCGTATGCTGCAGCAGTTATTTGGTTGATGTGTGCCTCCGGTGACGTGCTCGGTGTTATGGTCACCCCGAGGTCTTTCTCCCTGAGTGAGGTCTGTAGTCTTTGTCCACCTAGCTTATACTCTGTCTGCGGTCTTCTTTGCCCCTCCCCAATCTTCATGACTTTGCATTTCTGGACCACATGTCCAGGTCTCTTTGCAGTCCTGCCTCATCCTCATCCGATTTAATTCTTCTCATCAACTTCACGTCATCTGCGAATAGGGACACTTCAGAGTCTATTCCTTCCATCACGTCGTTCGCATATATCAAAAATAGCACTGGCCCTAGAACTGACCCCTGTGGGACCCCGCTCGTCACAGGCGCCCACTGTGATACCTCTTCACGTACCATGACTCGTTGCTGCCTCCCTGTCAGGTATTCCCTGATCCACTGCAGTGGATCAACCCACCCCTCTCTCTCGTGTCTTATTTCTGTTACCTTGTCATAAAACTCCAGGAGGTTTGTGATACAAGATTTGCCTTCCATGAACCCATGCTGGTTTTCATTTATAATCTTGTTCCGTTCCAGGTGTTCGACCACTCTCCTCCTGATAATCTTCTCCATGACTTTGCACACAATACATGTCAGAGACACAGGTCTGTAGTTTAGCACCTCGTTTCTGTTTCCTTTCTTAAATATGGGGTCTACATTAGCTGTCTTCCATTTCTCAGGTAGTTGCCCAGTTTCAAGGGATGTGTTGAAGATTGTGGTTAGAGGCACGCACAGCATCTCTGCTCCTTCTCTAAGGACCCATGGGGAGATGTTGTCCGGTCCCATCGCCTTTGAGGTATCAAGGTCACTTAGCAGCTTCTTCACCTCCTCCTCCTCCTCGGTTGTTCGTATGTCATCCAACACTTGGTGGTATATTCCCTCTTGATGTTCCCTTCTGTACTGACTTCCCACAGCCCTTCCTGTCTCTACTGTAAAAACTTCCTTAAATCTCCTGTTTAGCTCCTCACATACCTCCTGGTCATTTCTTGTGAGTTCTCCCCCTTCTGTCCTTTATCTGATCACCTGGTCTTTGACTGTTGTCTTCCTCCTGATGTGGCTATACAACAGTTTCGGGTCAGTGTTGATTTTCGATGCTATGTCATTTTCATACTGTCACTGGGCCTCCCTCCTTACCTGTGCGTACTCGTTCCTGGCTCAGCGATTGATCTCCCTATTTTAGTGTGTTCTCTGCCTTCTGTACTTTTTCCATTCTCTATTGCACTTTGTTTTTGCCTCCTTACACCGTCGGGTAAACCAGGGGCTCGTTCTGGTCTTCCCGTTGTTTCTGTTGCCCTTGGGAATAAACCTTTCCACTGCCTCCTTGCATTTTGTTGTTACATATTCCATCATTTCATTTACTGGCTTTCCTGCCAGTTCCCTGTCCCATGGGACCTCCTGCAGGAAGTTCTTCAACCCTATGTAGTCCCCTCTTTTATAGTCAGGCTTTTCCCATTCAACTCCTGTTACTCTCTCCACTTGCAGCTCTACTATACATTCAAAGCACAGAACCACGTGGTCGCTAGCTCCTAGGGGACTCTCATACGTGATGTCCTGAATGTCTGAACTGCCCAGGGTGAACACAAGGTCCAATCTTGCTGGTTCATCCTCCCCTCTCACTCTGGTAGTGTCCTTAACATGTTGGTGCATGAGGTTTTCCAGCACCACGTCCATCATCTTGGCTCTCCATGTTTCGGGACCCCCATGTGGCTCCAGGTTTTCCCAGTCAATCTCCCTGTGGTTGAAATCCCCCATAACCAGCAACTTTGCTCTGCTGGAGTGAGCTCTTCTTCCCACCTCAGCAAGTGTGTCCACCATTGCTCTGTTTTGTGTGTGTGTGTGTGTGTGTGTGTGTGTGTGTGTGTGTGTGTGTGTGTGTGTGTGTGTGTGTGTGTGTGCGCGCGCGCGTGCGTGTGTGGTCGAATAAATAAAACTTGCTATTTTGGCTTAAATAGCAACGCACTTCTTGCCGAACAGGGCACGCAAAAATTTGTGTATGCAATAATTTCGCAAAAAGCATTCTGAATCTAACGAAAAAAATATATTTCACTGTGTTTAATTATTAAATTGTAAACTTATATAAAATATATTTTGCTGGATGAGGCTAAATTAAATTGTGCTTTTTATAATGTTACTTAAGTTTTCTAAGGTTCTTTTGGTACAAAATCATTAATTCTTATATTAACAAATGAAAAATATATCTTTAAATCTAGAAGAGAAAATTTTTAGAAAGAACTTAATTTTAAACCAGTTCTTGCTAACTGACTAGTTTTACTTATTCGGCACTACATTATATATATATATATTATTTTTATTTTTTTTTTATTATCACACCGGCCGATTCCCACCAAGGCAGGGTGGCCCGAAAAAGAAAAACTTTCACCATCATTCACTCCATCACTGTCTTGCCAGAAGGGTGCTTTACACTACAGTTTTTAAACTGCAACATTAACACCCCTCCTTCAGAGTGCAGGCACTGTACTTCCCATCTCCAGGACTCAAGTCCGGCCTGCCGGTTTCCCTGAATCCCTTCATAAATGTTACTTTGCTCACACTCCAACAGCACGTCAAGTATTAAAAACCATTTGTCTCCATTCACTCCTATCAAACACGCTCACGCATGCCTGCTGGAAGTCCAAGCCCCTCGCACACAAAACCTCCTTTACCCCCTCCCTCCAACCCTTCCTAGGCCGACCCCTACCCCGCCTTCCTTCCACTACAGACTGATACACTCTTGAAGTCATTCTGTTTCGCTCCATTCTCTCTACATGTCCGAACCACCTCAACAACCCTTCCTCAGCCCTCTGGACAACAGTTTTGGTAATCCCGCACCTCCTCCTAACTTCCAAACTACAAATTCTCTGCATTATATTCACACCACACATTGCCCTCAGACATGACATCTCCACTGCCTCCAGCCTTCTCCTCGCTGCAACATTCATCACCCACGCTTCACACCCATATAAAAGCGTTGGTAAAACTATACTCTCATACATTCCCCTCTTTGCCTCCAAGGACAAAGTTCTTTGTCTCCACAGACTCCTAAGTGCACCACTCACTCTTTTTCCCTCATCAATTCTATGATTCACCTCATCTTTCATAGACCCATCCGCTGACACGTCCACTCCCAAATATCTGAATACGTTCACCTCCTCCATACTCTCTCCCTCCAATCTGATATTCAATCTTTCATCACCTAATCTTTTTGTTATCCTCATAACCTTACTCTTTCCTGTATTCACCTTTAATTTTCTTCTTTTGCACACCCTACCAAATTCATCCACCAATCTCTGCAACTTCTCTTCAGAATCTCCCAAGAGCACAGTGTCATCGGCAAAGAGCAGCTGTGACAACTCCCACTTTGTGTGTGATTCTTTATCTTTTAACTCCACGCCTCTTGCCAAGACCCTCGCATTTACTTCTCTTACAACCCCATCTATAAATATATTAAACACCCACGGTGACATCACACATCCTTGTCTAAGGCCTACTTTTACTGGAAAAAATTTCCCTCTTTCCTACATACTCTAACTTGAGCCTCACTATCCTCGTAAAAACTTTTTCACTGCTTTCAGTAACCTACCTCCTACACCATACACTTGCAACATCTGCCACATTGCCCCCCTATCCACCCTGTCATACGCCTTTTCCAAATCCATAAATGCCACAAAGACCTCTTTAGCCTTATCTAAATACTGTTCACTTATATGTTTTCACTGTAAACACCTGGTCCACACACCCCCTACCTTTCCTAAAGCCTCCTTGTTCATCTGCTATCCTATTCTCCGTCTTACTCTTAATTCTTTCAATTATAACTTACCATACACTTTACCAGGTACACTCAACAGACTTATCCCCCTATAATTTTTGCACTCTCTTTTATCCCCTTTGCCTTTATACAAAGGAACTATGCATGCTCTCTGCCAATCCCTAGGTACCTTACCCTCTTCCATACATTTATTAAATAATTGCACCAACCACTCCAAAACTATATCCCCACCTGCTTTTAACATTTCTATCTTTATCCCATCAATCCCGGCTGCCTTACCCCCTTTCATTTTACCTACTGCCTCACGAACTTCCCCCACACTCACAACTGGCTCTTCCTCACTCCTACAAGATGTTATTCCTCCTTGCCCTATACACGAAATCACAGCTTCCCTATCTTCATCAACATTTAACAATTCCTCAAAATATTTCCTTCCTCTTCCCAATACCTCTACCTCTCCATTTAATAACTCTCCTCTCCTATTTTTAACTGACAAATCCATTTGTTCTCTAGGCTTTCTTAACTTGTTAATCTCACTCCAAAACTTTTTCTTATTTTCAACAAAATTTGTTGATAACATCTCACCCAATATATATATATATATATATATATATATATATATATATATATATATATATATATATATATATATATATATGTCGTGCCGAATAGGCAGAACTTGCGATCTTGGCTTAAATAGCAACGCTCATCTTGCCATATAGGACAAGTGAAAATTTGTGTATGCAATAATTTCGCCAAAATCTTTCTGAACCTAGCGAAAAAAATATATTTCACTGTGTTTGTTTAGTATTAAATTATTGTAGACAAATCTAAAATATATTCGGTTGGGTTAGGCTAAAATAAATTATTCTTGTAATAATAAGGTTAGGTAAGTTTTCAAAGTTCTTTTTGGTGCAAAATTATAAATTTTTATATCAACATTAATGAAAAAAATATATCTTTAAACGTATAAGAGAAAATTTTAGAAAGGACTTAATTTTAAATGAGTTATTGCTAATTGACCAGTTTTACATATTCGGCACGACATATATATATATATCTATATATATATATATATATATATATATATATATATATATATATATATATATATATATATTATAATCCTAGGTAGTAGGTTGGTAGACAGCAACCACCCAGGGAGGTACTACCGTCCTGCCAAGTGAGTGTAAAACGAAAGCCTGTAATTGTTTTACATGATGGTAGGATTGCTAGTGTCCTTTTTTCTGTCTGATAAACATGCAAGATTTCAGGTACGTCTTGCTACTCCTACTTACACTTTGGTCACACTACACATACATGTACAAGCATATATGTACACACACACCCTTCTGGGTTTTTCTGCTATTTTCTTTCTAGTTCTTGTTTATTTCCTATCTCCATGGGGAAGTGGAACAGAATTCTTCCTCCGTAAGCCATGCGTGTTGTAAGAGGCGACTAAAATGCCGGGAGCAAGGGGCTAGTAACCCCTTCTCCTGTATACATTACTAAATTTGAAAAGAGAATTTTTTGTTTTTCTTTTTGGGCCACCCTGCCTCGGTGGGATACGGCCGGTTTGTTGAAAGAAAAGAATATATATATATATATATATATATATATATATATATATATATATATATAATATATATATATATATATATATATATATATATATATATATATACATACATACATACATACATACATACATACATACAAGAGAGAGAGAGAGAGAGAGAGAGAGAAAGAGAGAGAGAGAGAGAGAGAGAGAGAGAGAGAATGTTCAAATATAATATAGCTGCAGCAGAGGCACTTCCGCCATCCTTGCAATAATATTTTAGAGTGCAACCCTCCATAATCCTTTATATGGAATCTGATCCTTGATAACAGACACCTGACAATATCCTAAAAAGCTCTCTTGTCGATGATGCATTTCTTAATCCATAGGATTATTTTCGAGATATGTGGATCGCTAAATTAAAAGGAAGGAAGGAATTGCAGGCAATATCGGAGAGAATGAGGAAGGAAAAGGTAAAAGGAAGAATTATATAACTGATGGCAAGGGGAGAAGGGAGGATAAAACTGGAAAAAGAGAAATGAGGAATGTTATGGAGATAATGAAGAGGGGGGAAAAGAAAAGGGGGAGAATAAGGAAAAGGAGGAAGAGGATAAGGAGTAGGAAGAGAAGAAGACGCACTCGAGAAAAAGCAAGAGAAAAGAAAGATAATGACGATCAGGAGAAATGAATAATTTGTTGTGATAAGGAAAATTATAAGGAGAAAGACGAGATAAAGAGAAAAAAGAAAAAGAAAGCTATGAAAGGAGGAAAATGGAGTAAAAAACGAAGAAGAGAAAGCAGAAAGATGGGAGATGAGCGGTAAACTAAAGAATGAAGATGCGAAAGTGAAGTGAACGGGGATGAAATAGAAGAACAAAAGATTTTCAACAGATTAGGAAATGAAAGGAGAGGAGAATAAATAAGAAAAGAGACAGGTGAGGAAGGTTTAGAGAGAAAAGAGACTCAGCAGTGAGAGATACCCGAGAATATAAAAAAAATAATTAATGAAATATAAAGATTTATAAAAATAATGGAAAATGGAAAAGTTGGAGAGAGACAGAAGATAGAGAGGGACAGATGACAGAGAAAGGGGAGAGAGAGAGAGAGAGAGAGAGAGAGAGAGAGAGAGAGAGAGTGGGGAGAGGGAGAGTGAAACAGGGACAGATTCATACCAATAAATGTGTAATAGCAACAACTATGTATGCGAGCATACACAGAACATTTTCCATTAATCCATCTGAAACTCTGTCAAGTATAACATTCGAATTCACGAATCAAAAGCAGAAATCTATTTCCCCCACATTTCCAGCAAATCGCTTATTCTCACGTCCATTGCCTTTGATCATCATGTAATCCACAACTAATACCTCTGACATAACCCAGGAGCGGTAAGCTCTGCACACATACACGACCAGTTGAGGCAGTACAAGTTACAGCGCCTTGATGTCGGTAGAGGGCTCTTGATTGAAAGAATTGTAGCTACCCTTTATTTCTTTGGATCGAATCAGTTTAACTCCTCTTTCGTAGGTGTTGGCTGATCCCAACGGGATTAGCGCTTACCTGTGAATACAGGGGTGAATATTGAAGTCTTGAACTATAAGGGAAAAATGAGGAAAATTAGCGTTGATCGACGCTGTGGAAATGTGGGAATAATAAACAAACAGACATTTAGTGAAGGAGACGTTTCGGCACTTGTGGTGTTATCTATCCTAATGAAAAAGCGAAACGTCTCTTTCAGTAAATGTCTTGATTGTTCCACAATATCTTGGCATTAACATAACTGTTATGAGCAACTTGTATCAAGGTTGAGGTGCGAGGTACTAAACACCTCAGTCGCCAGTATATGAACCACATTCGTACTGCGGAGTAGGCGAAATACATCGGAAATAAAGATAGGTATCAACGTGCCGCACATCATTATTTCGTAGAGAGGTCAAAGAGGAATGGTCGAAAAACATGTTTCATCCAACGAAAAAAAGGTCAACTCAAATTCCTGTAATCGAGAGTTGTTCACCGGCATCAAGGCTGCATTCCCATTCAAGGGACAACAATCCCTTATAAATAAAAGAGGAAACAAAGACAAAACAACACATTTGGAATAGCTGTCGGAATGAGTTCTATAATGCTCACCTCGAGTCCCGAGATTCTCTTCCTTGATCGGTATTGCTCACATTGAATCACCTGGACTAGGAATGAGAGGCTTCAGCGGACATACCCAGAGAAAAAGAGCAGAAATCTCGAGGCCGTTACCATGTCATTGGCGGGTGTATTCCCTTGGGGCCCTTCCAGATATTATTCCAGGATATTACATTCCCATTTCAAAGACGGATCGTAGATACAAGAATATAGGAAATATTAACCCTCACTTGTCCAGAGCAGCTTCCTAACTAATACTGAAACAGAGGTATATATATACACATTTGGTGTATATACATATTTTAGAAGTATACATACATGGTGATAAACATTCTAATGATAGTGTGTATATATATGTGTATATATATATATATATATATATATATATATATATATATATATATATATATATATACACATATATATATACACATATATATATATACACATATATATATACACATATATATATATACACTATATATATATATATATATATATATATTATATATTATATATATTTATATATATATATATATATATATATATATATATATATATATTATATATATACATATATAATATATATATATATATATATATATATTACACTATATATATATATATATATATATATATACATACATACTAATATATGGAACGACTGTACTCAGACAAGTAGTAAAATAAAAAATATAATAGAATTCAAGTCCCCACTTTAGAGGTGTACTGGCAGAATTACTAATATGATGTGGAGCAGCCTTTACAATGGCAAGTTTTTGCCTTCGAATGGCAACGAGAACAGCCACCTGCGAAAAATGTCCAAATTGAAGTGCCAATATCCCCCAGAATCTTCCATCTCAGGAAAATTGAAAAGGTTTTGGAAATGAAATAAAGAAGAGCAACATTTTTCACCTCTTTTTCTTCGGTTTTGCGTTTCTTGTGACTCACCTGTGGTAATGTGGCTGAGGGTCCCTCGGGAGGCGAGGAACGAGGCAGGCGCCCCATCCTAAGTAAATCACTATGTATTGGAAACCCGGCAAGGGCCAATGCGAGAGCCCCAAGGGTGCCACTGGCCCTGGATGATACCTGCTCCGTCAGGGCACTAACGCCCAGGCCCGGGTCACCAACTGGCTCCTTGGGGGTTCTCCAGCCTCTCCAACGGGGTTCAGTTTTATGGCATTTTCTCCAAGTTCATTTTTACTGCAGCATGGGAATCTGCCCCGGCGTCCTTCTGCTCTCGTTTTATTACTAATGTTATGGTGCCGGCGAAGGAGCTTTATTCTCTGTGCCCTGACTTACTCAATACATTTTCTCCAGAGTCGTCTTTGCAAAAGTCTTATTATAGTGACGTAATGTCAAAACAGTCGAGGTTCCATTCTGATGCTGAGTCGATAAGACACAGCTAAGAGTGAACAGATATGTCGGTAGTAAAAGATCAGGTGTACGCTCCTGTCCATCGGCGTTACTCTCAGATGAAGGAACTAAAAATAGGAAATTCTTCGTAGGTTCAACATCACAACGCTCTTGCGTCGACAACCGGGAGCTACAACTCAAAGTCGCAACGCCAAGCGACAGCCCACAATTCAAAAGCACAACCTTAAGCGTCATCCATCGGCTTCAACTCTGAGTCGAAATCTAAAGCAGCAAAAAAAAAAAAAAAAAAGGAACAACCTAACATAACATGAAACTTCATCCCAAAGCAGCAATCACGAAGCCGCAGCCTTAAGCTGCAGTCTAAGCCTGCATCCCGAAGCCACATAATGAAGGTGAAACCCAAAGGAGCCGCAATTAAAAGCTTCATTCTAAGGTTACAATAAGAAGTCACGCAAATAAGCCACAGCCAGACGATGCAAAGTAAAGCTTCAATCGGAAGCTGTAATTCAAAACCTCGACCTGTGACGACAACATCAAGCCACAACAGCAAACGGCAAACCAAACTCGTATATCGAAGCTGCAATCGGCAGCTATACCAGGAAGTTACAACCCGAAGCAGCAAACTCGAAGCCGCAATCCGAAGCCGCATCATGAAGCCGCAAGCCGGAGTTGCCTCTTCCTCTGAGCCTGGGTGAGAAACGTCCACAACGGGAGGTAAGGGAACACATACCTTCCAGCCCAGGCATCTTCTGCAAGTCTGCTAATATTTCAACCCGCAAATCCCAGGCTCTGATGAAATCCTCGGGCCTGGATATACCCCAGGGAGAGCCTCCGCCTCGTCCTGCAAGCCCCGGATGTGGAACTTTCTATTCCCTTCTGTCCCACAGTACCGGAGTTACGAGACCGCTAGGAAATTAGATCCGATCGACACTGTGCAAGACGGGAAGGTCGGAAAGGGAGAACAGAAGAAAAATGCTTCTTGTTCGCAAATAATATATATATATAATATAATATATATATATATATATATATATATATATATATATATATATATATATATATATTATATTATATACATATATATTATATATATATATATATATGTATGTATGTATGTGTGAGTGTGTGAGTGTGTGTGTGTGAGTGTGTGTGTGTGTGTGTGTGTGTGTGTGTGTGTGTGTGTGTGTGTGTGTGTGTGTGTGTGTGTGTGTGTGTGTGTGTGTGTGTGTGTGTGTGTGTGTGTGTGTGTGTGTGTGTGTGTGTACTCACCTAGTTGTACTCACCTAGTTGAGGTTGCGGGGGTCGAGTCCGAGCTCCTGGCCCCGCCTCTTCACTGATCGCTACTAGGTCACTCTCCCTGAGCCGTGAGCTTTATCATACCTCTGCTTAAAGCTATGTATGGATCCTGCCTCCACTACATCGCTTCCCAAACTATTCCACTTACTGACTACTCTGTGGCTGAAGAAATACTTCCTAACATCCCTGTGATTCATCTGTGTCTTCAGCTTCCAACTGTGTCCCCTTGTTACTGTGTCCAATCTCTGGAACATCCTGTCTTTGTCCACCTTGTCAATTCCTCTCAGTATTTTGTATGTCGTTATCATGTCCCCCCTATCTCTCCTGTCCTCCAGTGTCGTCAGGTTGATTTCCCTTAACCTCTCCTCGTAGGACATACCTCTTAGCTCTGGGACTAGTCTTGTTGCAAACCTTTGCACTTTCTCTAGTTTCTTCACGTGCTTGGCTAGGTGTGGGTTCCAAACTGGTGCCGCATACTCCAATATGGGCCTAACGTACACGGTGTACAGGGTCCTGAATGATTCCTTATTAAGATGTCGGAATGCTGTTCTGAGGTTTGCTAGGCGCCCATATGCTGCAGCAGTTATTTGGTTGATGTGCGCTTCAGGAGATGTGCCTGGTGTTATACTCACCCCAAGATCTTTTTCCTTGAGTGAGGTTTGTAGTCTCTGACCCTCTAGACTGTACTCCGTCTGCGGCCTTCTTTGCCCTTCCCCAATCTTCATGACTTTGCACTTGGTGGGATTGAACTCCAGGAGCCAATTGCTGGACCAGGTCTGCAGCCTGTCCAGATCCCTTTGTAGTTCTGCCTGGTCTTCGATCGAGTGAATTCTTCTCATCAACTTCACGTCATCTGCGTGTGTGTGTGTATACTCACTTAGTTGTGGTTGCAGGGGTCGCGTCACAGCTCCTGGCTCCGCCTCTTCACTGGCTGCTACTAGGTCACTCTCACTGCTCCATAAGCTTTATCACACATCTTCTTAAAGCTATGTATGGATCCTGCCTCCACTACATCATTTCCCAGATTATTCCACTTCCTGACAACTCTGTGACTGAAGAAATACTTCCTAACAGCCCTGTCATTCATACGAGTCTTGTTGCTGTGCCTCATCTCTGGAACATCCTGTCTTTTCACCTTGTCGATTCCTCTCAGTATTTTGTATGTCGTTATCATATCCCCCTATCTTTCCTGTCTTCCAGTGTCGTCAGGTCGATTTCCCTTAACCTCTCCTAGTAGGACATACCCCTAAGCTCCGGGACCAGTCTTGTTGCAAACCTTTGCACTTTCTCTAGTTTCCTTACGTACTTGGCTAGGTGTGGGTTCCAAACTGGTGCTGCATACTCCAATATGGGCCTAACGTACACATTGTACAGGGTCCTGAACGATTCCTTATTAAGATGTCGGAATGCTGTTCTTAGGTTTGCTAGGCGCTCGAATGCTGCAGCAGTTATTTGGTTGATGTGCACCTCAGGAGATGTGCCCGGTGTTATACTCACCCTAAGATCTTTTTCCTTGAGTAAAGTTTATAGTCTCTGGCCCCCTAGACTGTACTCCGTCTGCGGTCTTCTTTGCCCTTCCCCAATCTTCATGAATTTGCACTTGGTGGGGTTGAACCCCAGGAGCCAGTTGCTGGACCAGGTCTGCAGCCTGTGCAGTGTGTGTGTGTGTGTGTGTGTGTGTGTGTGTGTGTGTGTGTGTGTGTGTGTGTGTGTGTGTGTGTGTGTGTGTGTATAAAGATGTATACAGTGTATTAAAACGTGTTCAGAGACTGACCAAAAATCAGGAGTACAGAGTACCACATAGCAGCACTAAGGATTCCTGCAGCTGCATCCTCCCTGTGCTAATGTTATTCTCCTCCTTAATTCACTTGATTACCCACCTGAAGGAGACGCGTCTTCCTCTCCGGTATAAACAGGTAATCCCTCAAGGGAGGCTCCTTGATGCCGGTAAGAGGTTTTTGATGCAAGGAATTGGACCTGTCCTTCCCTATACGAACGACTACGGTTTCAGAGCTTTTCCCTAAATATAGAAATAATAATAAAAAAGTAGACCATAGTAATTATAATAACAGACAGGAAAATACCGAAATAAATCTTTCTTTTTCTATTTAATATTTAACGCCTCAAGACGTATGTTTCACTTGTCTCTCTTATGGGAAAAATCCTGATGCATAAATAACAGAATTGCCTTTAAAGGGGAGAGAGGAAGAGAGAAGGGAGGGCAGAAGACTGAAGAAGGGACGAAGAGAGAGAGAGAGAGAGAGAGAGAGAGAGAGGAGAGAGAGAGAGAGAGAGAGAGAGAGAGAAAGTGTAACTCATTACGAAAACAGGTCATGATTACTAGAAAAAATTTTTTTCTAGTATGCTTTCTGCACTGCTATTTTTTTTCCCTCAGTAAACAATAACAGTTTCGACCTCTCCCTGTCGCTGGTGTTAGTAAATACTCTTTACCTATTTCCTCATATCTGCAGTAGTGTCTCCCTGATACCTCCCAGCAGTAGTGTCTCCCTGATACCTCCCAGCAGTAGTGTCTCCCTGATACCTCCCAACAGTAGTGTCTCCCTGATACCTCCCAGCAGTAGTGTCTCCCTGATACCTCCCAACAGTAGTGTCTCCCTGATACCTCCCAGCAGTAGTGTCTCCCTGATAACTCCCAGCAGTAGTGTCTCCCTGATACCTCCCAGCAGTAGTGTCTCCCTGATACCTCCCAGCAGTAGTGTCTCCCTGATACCTCCCAGCAGTAGTGTCTCCCTGATACCTCCCAGCAGTAGTGTCTCCCTGATACCTCCCAGCAGTAGTGTCTCCCTGATACCTCCCAGCAGTAGTGTCTCCCTGATACCTCCCAGCAGTAGTGTCTCCCTGGTACCTCCCAGCAGTAGTGTCTCCCTGGTACCTCCCAGCAGTAGTGTCTCCCTGGTACCTCCCAGCAGTAGTGTCTCCCTGGTACCTCCCAGCAGTAGTGTCTCCCTGGTACCTCCCAGCAGTAGTGTCTCCCTGGTACCTCCCAGCAGTAGTGTCTCCCTGATACCTCCCAGCAGTAGTGTCTCCCTGATACCTCCCAGCAGTAGTGTCTCCCTGGTACCTCCCAGCAGTAGTGTCTCCCTGGTACCTCCCAGCAGTAGTGTCTCCCTGGTACCTCCCAGTAGTAGTGTCTCCCTGGTACCTCCCAGCAGTAGTGTCTCCCTGATACCTCCCAGCAGTAGTGTCTCCCTGGTACCTCCCAGCAGTAGTGTCTTTCTGGTACCTCCCAGTAGTAGTGTCTCCCTGGTACCTCCCAGCAGTAGTGTCTCCCTGATACCTCCCAGCAGTAGTGTCTCCCTGGTACCTCCCAGCAGTAGTGTCTCCCTGATGCCTCCCATCAGTTATGTCTCCCTGATGCCTCCCATCAGTTATGTCTCCCTGGTACCTCCCAGCAGTAATGTCTCCCTGATACCTCCCAGCAGTAATGTCTCCCTGATACCTCCCAACAGTAATGTCTCCCTGATACAGTCAGACTGGCTGGTGCCTCCACACTACCACTCTGAAAACTTACCCTACTTCTCCTGTTACTGTCATTGCACAGCTCCTGATGACGCACTGAGAAGTGTAAAAGTACTTGAGCAAAAGATTTCCACTCCCCCCCCCCCGTGGCTTGTCTTGCGTGCGCGCGCACACACGTACGTGCGTGTATGTATATTATTATATATATATATTTTTTTTTCAACAAACCGGCCGTATCCCACCAAGGCAGGGTGGCCCAAAAAGAAAAACGAAAGTTTCTCTTTTTAAACTTAGTAATTTATACGGAAGAAGGGGTTACTAGCCCCTTGCTCCTGGCATTTTAGTCGCCTCTTACAACACGCATGGCTTACGGAGGAAGAATTCTGTTCCACTTCCCCATGGAGATAAGAGGAAATAAACAACAACAAGAACTAGAAAGAAAATAGAAGAAAACCCAGAGGGATGTGTATATATGTGCTTGTACATGTATGTGTAGTGTGACCTAAGTGTAAGTAGAAGTAGCAAGACGTACCTGAAATCTTGCATGTTTATGAGACAGAAAAAAAAGGACACCAGCAATCCTACCATCATGTAAAACAATTACAGGCTTTCGTTTTACACTCACTTGGCAGGACGGTAGTACCTCCCTGGGTGGTTGCTGTCTACCAACCTACTACCTATATATATATATATATATATATATATATATTATATATATATATATATTTCTCCATTGTACACTGGTAAAAGGGAGTCTACTGTAGATTAATGCACTTTCTAAAAGGTAATTATGAAAACTGTATATATGGTTTAACTGTCTAAAATACAGCCAGGTGTACGAATGTTGTGAGACCAAAGCTGTCCTATCCTACTTCCATTATTATTATATTATATTATTATTATTATTATTATTATTATTATTATTTGTTTAAAAATTTTTTGTGATTACTCTTATCATTAATTTTTAGCATTAGTGTTATCAATTCTGTTATTAATATTTTTATTATTTATTCTTACTACTACTTCTACTACCAATACTATTACTATTATAATTATTATTACAGTTCCGAGCATTAAAATAACATAAAAAAAGACATCTAATTGACATGCGTGAGGCGGCCGGCGACGCTGAATTCAATTATAGAAATATTAGTGGCATATATTTTGTGAATTGACTATGATAATTAAGGCAACGGAGGGATATGATCACGATTGTATTCACTGGTAGCACTGTACCCGTAAGGGTCATACAGCTCCAGGAGTATTGGACGACAGTCAGGTTTGTTCGGATGACGATGGGTGGTGGGGGGGGGTAGCTCCAATAGCTGGGGTCA
>NC_069435.1:21473067-21623067 GCF_026875155.1 Cherax quadricarinatus | reverse complement strand
GCTGACCCATAACTGGCGCTGACTTCATCCTGCGCCCTATTTGTATGTCTCCTAATAAAATGACTTTCAAGTGAACTAAGGTAGGTATCAGACCTTAGCTTGTAAATAAAGGTAGGAACTTTTAACCTAACCATGAAAGAGCCCTTGTATAGACAGATAGACTAGAGAGAGAACAGAACCTGAAAGTCTACACCGAGGCTTACTGCTGAGAACTATCTATATACTTTCATTTAAATTAAGAACTATCGTGAATTATCTAGGTGTGTGGGGAGTAAGGATAGGAAAAGCAGAAGGCTCTCTCTCTAACCTCTACTTCCTTCGGACAACGCCGGCATGAAAACGGGGGGGGGGGGGGAATATATCATACCAAATTGGAAAAAATGGCCAGGAAATCTACAGGAGAGATGTAACTGGATGGAAGAAGTGGACTAAAATTACATCTACTAATTTAGCATTACATATATCTATTTAAAACTATTCGTCTTACCCCACAATGTCACTCACGAACTGTCATATCCCTCTACATCAACTATTACTATTGTAATAATATTAGCAGAATTACCGACAAGGCAACCGAGTCAGTAATGATAGTAGTTGTCTGGTAAAAAAGACACGTGCAACAAACGCGGCATTTTACTGCGGCAACGTTGCCACAATAAAATATTGCATTAGTTGCATATGTGTCCTTTAACCAAACAACTATTATTATTACTGACTCGGTTGCTTTGTTGTCAACTGATCATCCTGATGCAGTTGCTGAACACACATCTGTTGACTTCTGAATGCTCCATCTACTGAATTTATACGGGGGTTTCGCATTGGTTTCCTGCGGGGAGGGGGGGGGGGGGTTAATGATAGTTTGATGATTGACTGGGTGAGGTAGCAAGTGTTCTTTCTGTCCTATACTGTTCACTAACTTATTATTACCTTCCCTAATATGTAACACAATTTGAGCTGAACCAGCAGTCTTGACTGATTGTTGGGTGGAGTTGCCTAAAGGCTGAAGCAACTCCACCCCTCCAGGACATGATACATCACGCAAACTGCATGTCCAGCTGATACTGAGGTGACTGTATTGTTTGGTAAAATTCTGTGAAAAAAAACCGCACACTTTTGTATGCATTTACTGACTCCCAGTTTCATTCCAGTGTTTCCGGTTAGGATTCATTCAGCACTTTAAATAGTTCATGTCTGAGTGAGTCGAGGCCACTAAGGGTATCACTGAGAAAAAAATTAGAAAAAATTGAGAGTTTTAAGGCTTTCTTCATAAGGTTTATTTCTGATTGCTGGTACAAGTGTGGTAGCTCTTACCTGTATACTCTTAAATAAATCCTCGTAATTTATGTAATTTTGATATCAACACTTGACGTCATAATGAAATTGCCGTCTAACAAGTGCATTATAGTGTCAATATAATGTCTGACAATGTGATCGATGTTTCTAGCTACGGAACTCAGCAGTTTGATAGTTTTCCTGTTCACAGGTTAGGCATTCCTTTATAACATTTGCTTTATAATTTTGAGGTCGTTGCTGATGTTTGCTCCAAGGTCATTTTCCTCACTTGTTTGCTGCAAAATATTCCGTATTTTTGTAGGGGATTATTATTCCTAAAACGCATTACTTTGCACTTGTCTGCATTGAAATTCACCTCCCACTCTCCGACAGCGCTCACCTGTCTAGATCACTAAATACTCAATCTTCTTCGAATTCTGCACTTTTTTCCAATGTGGTCAAATCTGCAAATTTTGCTTCCTTAGATGTAAGCCCTACCTCGAGATCATTTATGTTTATTGTGAAGAGAACTGGACCAAATACAAAGTCCTGGAGAACTACAGTCTTTACGGTAAGCTATTTAGACACCTCTCCGTTGAGTACTATTCTCTGTTTCCTGTTTGTGAGTGTCACTTATCCTTGTCTCGTATACCATGTGGTTTATTTTGGCCATCAGTCGTCCGTGAATTACCTTGTCGAAGGCCGTCCGGGAAACTAAATGCTTTACATCTGATAGGATCTTTTCATCCCGGCTTTTGCAAGTGTAACTGAAATATTACAGTAAGGCATTATTTTTTTTTGTGTGGTATCCATCCGATTTTCGGTAAATTATCTTGTTCCTAATAACAGTTTTTGTTTACCTACAGATAAACTGACGTCAACCTGAGGGAACGATAGTTGAAGACACAGGTATTGTCTCTTTTTAAATGTAGTGGGGTAAAATTTGCTAGTTTCCAGTCTATTGGCACCTTGCCTTCTAGTGATTTCTTAAATATTACCGCTGTTCTGGAGGGGAGGGAGATTTGTTATATCCATTCTTTTATAACTTTTGCAGGTACATACTTACTTAATCTGGACCATTTAATCTGTTCGTATCATATTTGTCTAATTTCTTCTTATATCTAGGCTGCTAATTTCGTCATTACTTTGTCAGTGTCAAGCTCTGAAAATAAATTTTGTGGCCTGAGGGGAGAGAGAGAGAGGGGCAGAGAGGGAGAGAGAGAGATAGAAGAGAGAGAAGGTTGATGTGGAGGTGTTCACCTCACGTTGCCACTCCTTCCACCCATAAAAACGAATAAAAAAAAACATTAGCGAGGGAGTAAGACTGGTCAGGCAGAGAGAACAAGCAGGAGTGGGTGAGGTTGTTTACTCAGTGAAGCTCAGTGTTTGTACAGCCAGAGTCGGGCCTCTGCAGGGGATTGTCTTTTTATTATGGTGCTTGTGTGCATGTACGCTTGTATTCACCTTTTTTTCGTGTGCCGGTGAAGGGCTAATGAAATAGGGAATAGGAGCTACCTTCCTTTTCCTCTGATCGAACTTGATTTTCTCCCAGTCTTCTGATGCTGTATGACCCCAAAGTGTTCAGCGATTTTTTATGAATGTAATAATAGTAACTGCTTTCCGGTTGTGCTAGTCGAGATTTAGGGCTTAGCCCCTCCCCCATTTCAACCTATGTTTCGCTATTTATTTTCATCTCAGAGTCTACATTGTAAATATTGTAAATATTCTTGAACCCAAGTATAAAGTTAGACTGGACGGGACTAGGTTTATCTCCCAAGAAAGGTTAAGTTGGGTTAACTTTTACGCTGTCCGCACACTGAAGGCGTACGGACAACACACATCTTCAATAACCAGGGCCCTCTCCGATTTTGCACGATCTTACGCATGTTTGGATTGAACTCCAATAGCCACTAATTTGATCATTTCTGCAGCATGTCCAAATCTTATGGCCTGTCTTTGTCCTCTTGTTCTTATTCTTTTCATTTGTTTCATGTCAACAGCAGTGGCACATATCAGATTTGCTTGTAACATATACGAGTTAAGAGGGTTATCATAGCTTATTGCTTTAATGGGTTGGGCAAATATTTCGGTTAGTGGGTTTGGGTTTGAAAAGAACCTGCCGATTAAGAGCTAGTAAGCCTGCTGCAGTGTTCCTCCTTTCTTATGTTCTTACACAGCGTCAGAGTTCCTCTGGCAGGTCATTCACAGAAGAGCCCTCGAAGTGATCATCGGGGACCCACTTGTTATTTTCTCTCATTCTGATGATTCTCCCGTATCGTCCCTCCCTATCTTCTATTTGACTGGCGTTCTTTCATCCATTTTGAACGTTTTACTTTGTCCCTATTTGGTCTTCCAGCGTGTGGATCAATCTCAGGCGTCGTACCCTCTTAAATGCCGTCTTATAATCTAAAAAAAATATATAATCTTCTCAGCCTTGTCTCTCTAGCTTGATTTCTGTTATTTTGTCATTTAATTCTAACAAAAAAAAATTATGGCAGGACTTTCCTTCCCTAAATCTGTTAGTTTTCTGCAATGAAGTTTCTCCTCTCCAGGTGAATAACAAACCTCCTGATTATCTTTGTTGAAGAACAATGGATAGCATGTTAGTGATGTTACCCTGTACTAAATAAAATGTTTTGTTTTTTTTCCCAGGTACTAAAGAGATCTTCCCATGTAGTAGAGATCATTATACTGTATATCGAGTGATAATTACTGAGTGCTCGCTCCACACAACCGCTGGAGGAAAAATTCACGGAGGAATGATACTAAAAGGTGAGTTTTCTGGCCGCACGTTGAAAGGTGTGGTACCAGAGAAAACCTGTCACTCAAACCTCTCTCCCGCGTTCTTGTTAGTACTATGCCTCTCAAATCATTAAGCAGCTCCACATTACTTACCGCAAGGTTATAAGGCAGAGTCAAAAAGGGTTGCAGTGAGTAAACCTATAGTCTTCAGTAATTACAACCTACAATTACTCAGTTACACAGCGTACTTGCTTGCGTCAGAGTTTATAAGCTGTAAGGACCGAGTTAAGCGCAGCACTTGTGGGTAATCTTGCTTGCTTTAGTGGCACACATCACAGTTCTCTACAGGACTGCTTAAAACACTTCCTCGATTATCAGCAGCCTGTACTCCCGGGAGCCACATCTGGGGCTGCTTATTAAACCACTAAACCTCATAACAGTCATAAGCTCAACACCAGATTCTCATGGACTTCAGAGTATCATGGGCATTCAGCTTACACTTTCTTTGTCATGATATTACCTTCGTTTTATATGAAGTCGTTGTCAGTCTCCTTATTGAAGATTAAACTAATGCTTAAAATTTAATATATCAGTGCAGTTATTTGAGTAGTTAATCCTGGGAAGCAGATATAACGCCCAAGCAGCTACAACTCAACAGACATACGGACATTGTGTATACAAGTAAAGGGTGCAACACTTCTGTAACACAGGATTTTACAAGGTTAGGTTAAAGATCCCTAACTTTGTTTACAAGTTAAGATCTGTTATCTACATCAGCTCATTTGAAAGTATTTATATTGTTAAAAACATACCAATATGGAACTGCCCTCTATCATATAGGAACCCTGATACCACATGAGCCATGTGGATACTGTATTGGATCAACTGCCCGTCAGTCCTGTCCATTCAAGTTACTTTCGCAATAATATAAATCCTACAGTGCTAGTCACGACATTATGCCGCCCCTCCCACACACACGTACCAAAACACAAACACATACCATGAAAGATTATAATATACATATTTGCACACTTACTGAGGTTTTAATACTTGGTGCTGCGTCCTTTACGCTTAATCACGTCCTTTACGCTTAATCACGTCCTTTACGCTTAATTAGCCTTGTAGAAAGACTCACACAAATTCTTGAGGGTTTGGGGAGGTATATTATTCTATGCCTCATGTAGAGCAGCCTCCAGCTGCGGGATGGAACTGATATCCTTGCCCAGTAAACTTCTTTTCACTATTGACCAGAGGTTCTCAACAGGGTTTAGGTCTGGGAAATTGCCTGGTCAGTCATTAAAGAACCTCACTTCACAGTTCTTAAGCCACTGAACTACAGATTTAGCGGTATGACACTGTGCACCATCCTGCATAAAAACTGTAGCCCCATACTTGTCAAACGTCTCGGGTAAATTGTCACACAATAACTCAAGGTAATTATGCTGGTTCATATACTGGTTTTGGGGAAGCACAATGAGTTGACCAACAATGCGCACTGAAACACCCCCAAACCATGAGCGAGTCTGGGTGTTTGGTGGTCCCACAGGTGTAGCGTGGGTCTAGCGGGTCACTACCTCTGGGTTGGTACACATGTCCCCTATGGTTACAGGTGAAGGCGAAGGTTGCTTCATCACTCCAAAGTACTTCAGACCACTGTTGGGGATTCTAGTGAAGATATTTCTTTGCATAATCCAGCTACAGTAGTCACCTGGCGGTGACTACTGTAGCCCAGTTCTGACATGTCTGTTAACAGTCCTGACACACGTCTGTTAACAGTTCTTACAGACACCCGAGAGACGTGGGTTCTTTTCTTTCATTTCTCTAGAAATTATCTTAGGTGTGCTCTCTAACTGCTTCTTTAACACAGTTAAGGTACGAACAGATGTCTTCTTCGAGGGGCCAGGCCGAGGTTTGGCAGACAGTAACTCGACACCACCAACAGTTCCTCACTGAACCCTCACACACACCAACATTCTCCACTATTTCTTTCATCTGGTGCCCAGCTTTGTGAAGCCCTATGGTTTGAGCAATAGTTTCAGGTGTTAAAGACTTCCTTTTACCTAGTCAAACATATATAGCCCCAAAACCAAAGGGAACACCGGACAAAAGATGGGGCGGATGAAAGACCAAAGTGCAAAACCTCTTCTGACCACGGCTGCCATGTGAACACTGAGGAGTCACTGTGGAGTGTGCCGACAGGCCGTGACGTCATGCTAACGGCTGCTATCCGGCATAATGCAGTGACGAAAAATGACCCCCTGTGTGGTAGGCCTTTGATTTTCATCACGGGATTATGCCGGGGCGCTCATCCGACATGCCATGACTAGCACTGTACATCTTTGCAATAAATCCCCGTGAATCCTGTTATTCCTAAAATGAGATATTTTGGATTCCTTATATAACAATTCAGCAGAGTTAAAGCCAACACAGTTAAAGAGATAAAGAATGCATACCTAGAGTATACCTATCGGGGATCAACGCCCCAGCGGCCCGGTCTGTGACCAAGCCCTCCTACTGAACTTCTCCAAGTAATAAAAGACGTATTAAGTCGCGGCATATGTTTACTGTAAATTTTTAATCAATAATATCAATATACACACCCTAAAACATATAGTATTATGCGTAAGTGTTGTACTAATTTGTGAGAGAGAGAGAGAGAGAGAGAGAGAGAGAGAGAGAGAGAGGGTGAGACAGGAAGAGCCCAAGAGAGCGAGACAGTGGGAGAGACAGCGAGCTAGCTACCTTAGGCAAGACAGCAATCACAGCAGACCAAAGACTAACACAACATGTTTACACTTCTTATCTGCAGGTCTCAGGCGGGTTGGCCACCGTGCTCTGGGTGCCAGCACGCACTCACTCCATTAACTCTGTTAATTAAACTCTGGAAAACTCAATGGGAAGTATCTGATAGGGTTCTATTCCAAGAGAAATATCATTCACCCCAATGCCTTACTCTCTGCTATATGTTGGAATTTTGTCACACGTCCTTTGATTGCAGTTCAGGTAAAACTGTCAAAACTCCATCTGTTTTTTAACCATGTTTATTTTTGACTGGAAAAAATCATTTAAAAAAAATGCTCAAAGATCGTGAAAAAATACGAGAAATCATAAATTATTGAGATGAATCCCGATTTTTGGAAGTTTTAAAATGAAAAAAAAAAAATGTATTTCAAAGTTCTATTTCTTATAACGCGCCATTATAATATTTTAGGTATTTTGATAATCTTGTACACAAATACGATGAAAAATAACGTATTTTTTTCTGAAGGATTTTCATTAAAGTGGACAGTGAAATGCTCGTATGTTCCCTAGATGCATTTTGTATGTACATATATATAAATATATACATATAAAACCCATTTTTCTCAAAAGAACTCTGTATTAAATCTAAGTGCTTTAATTAACAGTGTTTTGTCCAGCTAGCTAAATTTACGCACTTCTTTCTTTGTTGCAGACGTTATGTCTGTTGCAAAAGTCATGCCTATGTACAATACAGAAGTCGTAACTGTCTGTGTTGTAGAGGTCAAGAATATCTGTTACAGCGATCATACATGTTTGTGTTGCTGAGTTCATGCCTATCTGTCTTGCAGAGATCGTGCTTATGTGTTGCACAAGTCACAGTTTTGGTTTGTTCGTACTAAAGACGACCTGGCATTAATACTTTTAAAGAAAATCACAAAAATAACCAGTAACCTTAATTATGGATTTGAAATATCGAAGGTGTTGGCGCCGCCTTCCTTCCATTGACCAGATTCATCCACATCATTAGCTTCTAACTCCAACTTCAGCCGGCTTATAAAACTTCACCAGGTAAATGAAGATGGTATCAGATTAATTGGGAAAAAGGAGCCGCTTCTCAAAGATAGAAAGAATGGAGAAGCTCCTCTGATATGTTGAAGCGACTTGTAAACAAAAACTCATATTTCCAAGCAATAAGCTTTTACTGTGATAACCTTACATTTTGGGAGGAACGTAATCAAAACTCTCTGACTTCTAGAGTGAAACGCAGTCAGAACAAACGCTTATTCTGCAACTAGTGTGTCTGGCTTCACACGGTCGCCAATACACCATTTCATTAGCTTTGAACAACCGAGCATTATTCGCCGAAGCTCTTTATATAATCACTATTTTTTCGGAAGTTGCTTTATGCGTTTTGTTGTTGCTGCTGCTACTTACTACCGATAAGAAACCTTCGTTAAGAAAAAACGTTGTTATTAAGCAATAAAGACACAACTTAAATCATTTTTTTTCCAAAATGATCATGAGAGAACACATTTTAGCACTGATGATTAAGACACATATTCAACACCTGCACATGAGGCTGTAACAGTCCAACAGATAGCCATGATGATGGAGAGTCACAGGTGTTGCAGATGAGTAATTTATCAACTTGACTATAATATACACCTTTGATTTAATGATATTAACACCCGTAATTGTAGAACATGTGAAGTCTGCCTAGGAATAAGCGGTTAAATATATGTAACTTCTTTTTATTGAGATCCCTGTTAATATACACAGTTATACATATATGTTGTCTTGTACGTTAACTTTCATACTCTTAACAATAAACAAACAACAACGATCGTTCCAGATAAATGTTACCTTACGAGTACTTTAACATTTATCTTAAATTTTCATTTTACTTTTGCTAAAATTTATGGAGTATCTCGTAGTTTACCTCTTCCTATCTTCACTACCTTCCCTATACCTTATATAGAAACTAAAGTAAATCGCAATAATATATATTATATATATATATTATATATATATATATATATATATATATATCTTGACCATTCTCAATAGTGGTTTCGAATCCTGCTGACTGCGATCTTTCTTTGTATGTATATGGCCAAAACAACGTGGGTTCGAGCCCTCGGCTAGTCGCAGTGTTATTGATTAAATACCACTCGTTCGTGGTTACAATACGATATATACTGCTTGTGGAGGCTAGTACACTAAACGGGGAGTAGAATAAAATTAGCTTTGATGAACCCACACCATCATATGTCCTCGGATCACGGTAAACAAATAGCTCTGCTGGGTGCGTGATCTTTGTACGATTGGGTGGTCCTGTGGGTTAGAGCGTCATGTGATTTTCGCTTACCATGAAGTGGACCAAAACATGGGTTCGAGCCCTCGGCTAGTCGCAGTGTTATTGGTGTGTGTGTGTGTGTGTGTATATATATATTATATATATATATATATATATATATATATATATATATATATATATAATATATATATATATATATATATATATATAGTGCCGAATATGTAAAACTGGTCAATTAGCAAGAACTCATTTAAAATTAAGTCCTTTCTAAAATTTTCTCTTATACGTTTAAAGATATATTTTTTTCATTAATGTTAATGTAAAAATTTATAATTTTGCACCATAAGGAACTTAGAAAACTTACCTAACCTTATTATAGCAAGCGCAATTTATTTTAGCCTAACCCAACTAAATATATTTTAGATTTGTTTACAGTAATTTAATACTAAACAAATACAGTGAAATATATTTTTTTTGTTAGGTTCAGAATGATTTTGGCGAAATTATTGCATACACAAATTTTCACTTGTCCTATATGGTAAGATGAGCGTTGCTATTTAAGCCAAGATCGCAAGTTCTGCCTATTCGGCACGACATACATATATATATTTATATATACAGTGGACCCTCGACTAACGCTATTAATCCGTTCCTGAGAGCTCATCGTTAGTCAAAATAATCGTTAGTCAAGTTAATTTTCCCCATAAGAAATAATGGAAATAAAATTAATCCGTGCAAGACACCCAAAAGTACTGAAAATAATTTTTTTAACACATGAAATATTAATTTTAATACACACAAACTGAAGAAGACATGCACAGTTACACGACACTTACCTTTATTGAAGATCTGGTGATGATTGATGGGATGGGAAGAGGGGAGTGTGTTGATGGTCTTAGTGTTTAGAAGGGGAATCCCTTTCCATTAGGACTTGAGGTGGCAAGTCCTTTTTCGGGGTTACTTCCCTTCTTTTAATGCCACTAGGACCAGCTTGAGAGTCACTGGACCTCTGTCGCACAACATATCTGCCCATAGAGGCCTGTACCTCCCGTTCCTTTATGACATTCCTAACGTGTTTCACAACATTGTCAGTGTCACCATTAAACACTTGTTCAGGTTTCAGTCCTTCACTGTCTATGTACTCCTTGAATTCCTGCACATATTTTTCAGCTGCTTTTTGGTCCAAACTGGCAGCCTTACCATGCCTTATCACACTATGTATGCCACTACGATTCTTAAATCTCTCAAACCAACCTTTGCTGACCTTAAATTCACTCACATCACCACTAGTTGCTGGCATTTTTCTAATTAAATCGTCATGCAACTTCCTAGCCTTTTCACATATGATCGCTTGAGAGATGCAATCTCCTGCTATCTGTTTTTCGTTTATCCATACCAATAACTGTCTCTCAACATCTTCTATCACTTGCGATCTCAGTTTCGAAAACATAGTTGCACCTTTGGCAAGAACAGGTTCCTTGACTGCCGTTTTCTTAGCCACAATAGTAGCGATGGTTGATTGGGGTTTTGTGTACAGCCTGGCCAGCTCGGAGACATGCACTCCACTTTCATACTTAGCAATGATCTCTTTCTTCATATCCATAGTAATTCTCACCCTTTTTGCTGTAGGGTTGGCACTAGAAGCTTTCTTGGGGCCCATGGTGACTTATTTTGCAGGTGCAATCACTAAAAAGGCTGTGATAATATGAAATGTTCCGATTGTATGCTTGGAAGCGACCGCGGTGGCTGGCTGGCTTGTAAACACTGGCCAGAAGTGGACGCGTCTCAGACGGAAGGAATAGTGTTGGTCGAGTTTTTTAGCGCTAATCGAGGCAAAATTTTTGCGATAAAATGTATCGCTAGTCAGATTTATCGTTAATCGATGCCATCGCTGGTCGAGGGTCCACTGTATATATATATATATATATATATATATATATATATATATATATATATATATATATATATTATATATATATATATTATATATTTCATGCCGTTTCATCCTCTGTCCTTATTAATATTAATAACAAAAAGCTATTAATAATTAATATTTCTATTACATGAATATTAGTTACATGAATAGATCAGCTATAATCAGTAACAATAAAAAGCAATATAAAATTAATTTTCAGATACATGAACATCAATGGCTTGTGCATATTAGTTAAACGGTCACATTTCCTCTACTATAATTCATTACAATCATAAAAAGCAACGCCATACTCCGTAGTGGAAGTGGGTGGAGCTGCCAGCCACAGGGAGACCCAGTAGACCCGCAAATATGAAGACCTTCCCCCTTGCTATAACTTCATCCCAATAGGGTCGGAGACCCTTGGAGCATGGGGCAAGTGTGCTCTAAAGTTCCTCAAAGAGCTGGGTGAAAAGCTCATCACAGAAACCAAGGACCACAGGACGACCAGCTTCCTCTTACAGAGACCACTAGGGGCCACTAGGACACCTAGCATGGCTAGGCATCTCGAGCAGACTTAGATTAATTCTTAACATTAAATCCTTACAGATTATAGTATTAAGGCTAAGTGACTACATCATAATTTGAGTTTAGCAATGTGAATGCTTTTGTTTTGGCACAAAATAAGGTGTAATAAAGTTGGTAGAATTACCGACAATATGTAAAGTAAAAGGACACAAGTGCAACTAATGTGACATTTATTGTCTATATTGCTTTTCATATTGGTGTTTCTTATCAATGGATTTCAGAATGGTGCTGGTTAGCCATGGGCAACCAAGCCGTTTATTCGTGATCTTTTTCGTTTTTATAGGACAATGTTTGTTGTATAGTCTAAGTATTTTGTTAAGAAAAATGTCTGTCCAGTCATCAATACCATTGGCATTGGAGAATTCTGTAGGCCAGTCAACAGTCTCTAGGTCTGCTGTGAAATTCCTTATTGAGGCCTCGTCATGGAGTCTAAATGAAACTTTGTTGTATTCGAGTGGTGGCTTACTAATGTTTGTTAAGAGGAAGGTTGGATAGTGTCAGTAGTGCTGTCTGTGATTATCCCTGATTTAAGGGGGGCTAGTATATTGGTCCATATGTGGTCTATTATGGTTGCACTTGTCTCAGTCAGCCTGGTTGGTTTAGTTATTGTTGGTACGAGAAGTGTGTTTTCATATTGTTGATGAAATCAGTTACAGTCTGATCATCTGGCAGGCCAAGGTTGATATTGAAGTCTCCAGCTAAGAGAAGGTGGTGCTTGTTCATTTGTCTGTTATTAGTGACTTTAGATTCTCACTAAAGTTTGGGATGTTTGTGTGGGGTATCCGGTATATGGCACCGATTGTTATAGGCGTCTTGAGGTTTTTTACAGTAAAATTAGCAAAAATGTATTTCCCATATTCATCACTAAAGCAATTAGTGCTAATACAAGATAGTTGGTTAGAGTAATAGATTGCAGTACCACCCCCAACTTGGTATGGTCTGCAGTTGTGGATTGCTGTGTATCCTGGTAGTGGGTAGATATCAATTGTGTCCTGCTTAAGCCAGGTCTCAGTAAGAATAATGCAGGAGAAGGGTGTCTTTAGTGACTCAAGGAGTGCCAGGAGGTCATAGTGTTTGCTTAAGGACCTGATGTTGCAGTTAAGAACTGATAGACTTTGAGCAGTGTTCAGGATAGTGCTGGCTTGTGATGCTGTGTAATAAAGGCAGTTACTTTCCAATAAGTTTTAATTGTGTTAGATTATGGATGTTTAGATCAGGGTCAACGTGATCATTCATCTTTTAGGTTTAAATAGTGGTTGTTTATATCCTGTATTATGTGGTGAGTTCTAATACTGATTTCTGTAGTGGTGGGAGGTTTGGATAGGTATACCGCTAAAGCACTTTGGTCATATAGAGTATAGTCACTAATAAACATAAAGAAATTGATATTGTCTATGTGTTATGCTAGAATGAGCTAAAGTACAACTAGGTATAAACTAATACTATAAAAAAAAACAAATTACAAGTGGCACCAGACTCACTCTTGTAATTGCACTAAGGTCTAATATAATGAATTTAGTGTTGCCTATGTATTGAGCTAGAATGAGCTAAAGTACAACTAGGTATAGTTAGTTTTAGGTGTTGTCTATGTACTGAGCTAGAATGAGCTAAAGTACAACTAGGTATAAACTTATAAAAATACAAAATAAAATGGTACTTGCAATTGCACTAGGGTCTGATATAGGTTGTTAACAAGATCAAGAGTATAACTAGATTTAAATTGACAAAATAAAATTCACAAATCACTTCGTCTGCCTTTTCTGAGTTTTCCTGGTTAATTTACATACGTTATTGTGTACGATAATTGTAATCACCCTAATCTGTGCAACTGTACTTGCATACACTTGCATGTAACTAAACTTTCTTACCTTCTCCCTTAATGCAGGCTACAAGCGCAACTAACTTTAGTTAGCCATGAAAATTCATTTTCTATAATTCTAATTGTACTAAAGAAAATATACAAAGATGGGTAACTTAAATAAATATTGATATACTGCTGGCATAAAAATTACGACTATTATTACAACTGTTATAATTAAAACTAAACTACTAATAGTAATATTATTAATACTGCTCTTATTAGAAATGTAAGCGTTTTTACTATTCTTGAGTCAATTATACAAATGTGTTATTTTCCATTTATGGTGGAGGAATATGTGTATGAATTAACAAATCTTTCAGTGTTAGTTTAGTTATATTAGTGATGCATAATCTTACCGTAAATTAATCATTTATTATAAATAGGCATGTTTAGCAATTTAATTTAGTTCACTTTTTTAGGCGTTATGGCAGGTAATTTACAGGCTCATCATTATGTAAGAGAATCGTAATCGTGCAATAACTCGAAGTGTACCTGTGTAAACTTATTCTCTATGAGAACAGAACAGTTGCGACAGTTTCTTTCAAGCAGATAACCACATAATGTACACACGGAAAGGTGTATATCTCTAAGCGTACATATGCAGAGAGTTGATTTTACTCCCTATTTTAGGGAATGAATTATTTTTGTTAAGTGTAGCCTCAATGGTCCTGTTGTTGTCGATAGGCTTGAAACCCCAGTAATAAAATAACTCACTGCAATTTTTAGATGTTTTAATTATTAGGGAGGACCAAGAATTTAAATTCAAAAGTGTACAGAAAACCAACAAATAACTGTTCTTACATTATTATTCTTCGCTTCATGACTAAGTTAAACGTTTTGTGTTCTCCTCTATGTTCTTGAGAATTGTGTGCATTTGCAGCCCAGAGTTCATAGAAGAGGAAATACCGAAGATTTATGAAATAACATATGATCTAAAGTATTAAAAAAATATTAAATCGACCAATCTTTAAAAACTGCCAGAAGTACATTTAACACTCCCAACAAGAACAAAGAATTATAAGCAAGTATGAATATACTGGTTCTACCTTAGCATAAAAACTGATATATTTTTTATTTATCTATTTATTTTTTTGCTTAAGAATTTCGAAATCTTGGTACAGTAAAAAAAAAAAACAATCCATTCGATAAGAATTTCCCCCAAAATGCTAATAGCTGTGTCTACAAGATTCTCTATAAAAAAAAATGCACTAAAGTTTATAGGCAAACCGGAAAAATTCTTGAACTAAGATTGCAAAAACAAATATAGCATTAGAACTGGACAAGAATCTAATGCTTTGTTTATTCATGCGAGAGATTTCAACCACCCTACTGATTTTCAAAGGGCTCAAGCAGGTCCATGGTTGAGCAAAATACAACTAAATCAAGCTTCATAAAAATAGTATTGATTGTAATTTGAATATAGGTTCAGGACTGTATTATAAATTAGATTCATTTATAATGAACATTATTTGTAATAAATATAAACCTCGTTGACAACATTTCCCTTTGCCTGCCAAGTCACTCTTAAATTGTTCTTGACATGTGACCTGGCTAAAATCTTCACAGCATTCCCATGCTCATTGAGAAGGGTCATATGTGAGAAATCACGAAAGCACTTTGAAATTTCACTATTTCTCATTGTGGTTATCGTTGTACGCATATTTGTGCATAGATCTGTGCATTGTGCATATGAAATTAGTCCTTAGATTGCCACAGCCACGTATGTGTCTGAAACAGGAGTCACCTCTAGTGCTACGAGGCACCTGTTGTATGTGACACTGATGATTCAGTGGATTAGGGCGTCTCGAATTTTAACAGGCTTCCCGAGTGGCGTGTTAAAGCTAGAGGGTTCGAGTCTCGGCGAGTGCAGTTATTGCTTAAAACCACTTGTTCTCCCATGCATTTAATATATATATATATATATATATATATATATATTATATATATATATATATATATATATATATATATATATATATATATATATATATATATATAATGTATTCATCGATGCTCAAATGTTTGAATCTCTCCTCTCAAGAGCATGTGTGTGTGTGCTTACCATTTGTATGACATGACACAGCTGTATACGTTTACTCAATAAAAGCTTGTTCTCTAATCTAAGTCTTTCCTTCTTGCTAGCGACTGTTTAATCATTGATACGCAGTATGGGTACACCACTGGTTGCTGGATCACTGACATCCAGCACAGGTATACTGGTACCTGCCTGTTCACTGACACACAGTGCTAGTATGCCAGTTGCTGCTTAATTACCGATCGAATCAGAGTAAACCCTCCCGCCATCAGCCAAATGATCATGATTAAATAACATGCAATACATGTAAAAGTATTTTTTTTTTACATTTATTAATGCCTTAATGATCACGGCGCCAATACTGCCCTCGGCCGGCTTTGAAAACTTCCTGTATACCCTCAGCAACCGCTGATATATAGAGAAACGCTCTCGACATTGGCTGTTAGAAAAATGAGGCTTATATCGCATGAGTATTACCAGTATCTGGAACTCCCTCAGTTGCTGAAATGAGACTGTTCATTTTTTTTATTTGTAACGAGAAGTGAAATGAATAGCGAAAATATATTATAGCTATAGTACAGTGTGTTTATATACGGTATATTATTGTAAGCTCTTGCAAAATTGTTGGCTCAACACGAAAGGCCTAGAGCTGTCATTCAACTTTTGTTGGTGTTTTACATCTGCTATCAATTGTTTGCGATATATGTGTATGTACGCATATATATATATATATATATATATATATATATATATATATATATATATATATATATATATATATATATATATATATATATATTATATATATTATACACGTCGTGCCGAATAGGTAAAATTGCTCAATTAGCAAGAACTCGTTTAAAATTAAGTCGTTTCTAAAATTTTCTCTTATACGTTTAAAATATATTTTTTTTTATTTATGTTAATGTAAAATTTAATAATTTTGTACCAAATGAACCTTAGAAAACTTACCTAACCTTATTGTAACAGGCGCAATTTAATTTAGCCTAATCCAACTAGGTAAGTTTACAATAATTTAATAATAATCAAACACAATGAAATATTTTTTCGTTAGGTTCAGAATAATTTTTGCAAAATTATTGCATACACAAATTTTCGCTTGCCTTATTCGGCAAGAAAAGCGTTGCGTATTTAAGCCAAAATAGCAAATTTTACCTATTCGGCACGACATGTATAACACACATTAATGCAACCACGAACAAGTGATTTTTAAGTAATTAACAAACCGCGGCTAGCCGGGGATCAGCTAATCTCAATCTTCAACTCAGCACTTTCAGTAGTGATTAATAAAATCAAATTGTTCCTTAGGTTTTCTCACTACTTATTATTCTAAAATTGCTTAAAATTCGCCGAAAAAAAATTGAAGTTTAAGATGTACACGTACATATAATTCTATACTAAAATAAACTTCGTCCTCATTTACAGTAATGTTAGTTTCCTAGCATTTTAAAGATTTATTCTTAAAATACTGGCTATTTCTCGTTTTTAAACGTCTTACATGACACGGGTTCAAGAAGTTTTCAGGGAAAAATTTTCGCTCTCTACACGTTTTTTCCGGTCATCTACGACTTGAAGAAGCTAACAAGAGTGAAAGTGTCCCAACACAGGCTTGTTTTACAACGTGTCTTTTCTTCACTGTTTACGGCTGTGCACAGTTCGGATCAATTTGCCTAATAAAAGCCCCTACCAGCACACACAATCCACCACCACACTTATATCATCTTGCCCAAAAAAAACTCCACCCTTACATTCCCTCGCCAGAAACCCTTGCCCTCTGGCCCTTCCCACTTGACGATATCCCCGTAAACTAACTGAAGTCTCCCAGCTAGGGCTGACAGATTTCATTATCATACGTAGGAAACTCATCCTGTATAATGAAATATGACAGAGAAAAATAGCCAGGTTGTCTTCCCAGAAGATAACTATTATTTGGAAGAGGGGTAACCACACACTGTTGAAGCACTCAAGTTCTCTATATAAAAATACAATACCTACTCTGTGCCCAACAACACTGAGGAAAATGGTCGGTGACCATTGTTAGGCGTGGTCTAGCTAAAGGGTCTGGTTTCTAGCCTGTCATTAGCCATTTACCAAGCTGTGGTTAGCGTGGGCACTGATTGGCTCGTAATGTTCCCTTGTTACTTGGGAATACTGAGTTGAACTCACGCAGGTAATCATTTTATCTGTTCTACTACCTGCTGCAGGATTTACTCAGTGGTTTTAACACGTTTGCTTTACATTATGGTGAGTTATCCAGTGCCGGAGATGCTTGAAATTTTAGGTAGGGTCTTTGTCTGATGGGATACTTGGGTACAATTCTTGGGCCTTTACTGCCCCGCTATCACGTTCGTTTTTTCTAGTCCTTTTTTTTTATTATTTTGTATTACTATTGTTGTTATTTGTAACCCAATTACCTTGCTCGCTATTTCTGACTGCAGTTTTTTTTTTTACTAGATATACAGATAAACAGGTTGAAGTCGAAGCCATCTGTGGACCAGCGATTTCATTGAGATTTCACTATTTCGTTGATGTCATTATGATGTAGGAACATGTTCCAGACTCGAGTCATCCTAGGAATAAATGATCTCAGATGAAGTGAAGCTTTGGAGATGGGTACAGCTCTCTCTCTCTCTCTCTCTCTCTCTCTCTCAGATCCCATCCCGTCACCAGAATTTCCCATGAGTGCTGATAAGGCCAGGGAGGCGCTGGGTTCATCCCATGGGAGTATAAGTCTGGAAATTTGGAAGACCTGATATCTTAAGGTCTTTAAATTCCAAGTCTAAAAATACGAAATACTTGATATCCGAAGGTATTTAACGTCTTGATCACTTCAAGATCGATGCCTTGATGTCGGTTAAGGGCTCTCGATCCAAGGAATTGCAACTCCCATCTTCAATGGATCAAACCGTTTTACCTCCCATTTACATGATACTTTGACCTACGGGTTTAGGGCTTCCCACTGAAAATATAATAATCATTTAGATTCTGCAATATGTAAATTCTCGAAATTTAACATAAAATTAAGTTAAAAGAAAAAATTAATCAGGAAGTCTCTAAAACAGTGAAATTCAAGAAATATCCAAGATTGTATATTTTGTCTGAGAAAGAGGAAACAACAAAAATCGAAATTGAAAAGAGATTCAAACTGCGGATGATTTGTATAAAAAGAAAATAATCATTTGGATAGTAAAGCGTTTGGAAATTTTATATCAGTGTGGACGCTTATAAATTAATACTTACTGATGGTAATAATTAATATCCGAGTCTCTCAGTTTTTGAGGTCTGGAAGTCACTGACCTGGAGAAGCCAATAAACAAAACATTGTCATAGTGGAAACACTGAAGTGAAAAATGACTGAGGACATCAGCCTGGAGGTCAAGCTGAAATAAACACGAGTTATGTTCATGTTGTCCCAGTCGCCAAGATAGTCTGGAGTAATTCTAGATTCCCAGTGATCAAACTACAATTATCTCTTCATAATACAATTATAGTATCTCTATACTACAATTATAATCTCTTCAATCTCTTCAACTGAAGCTAGTCGTAATTATTTTTGTAGATTTGTTAATTATGACCATTTAATTAAGATTTAAGTCATTTTAATTTTGAGCTGCGCTCGAACAAAATTTTGGGTAATCTTTAGAACTATATTTAATCCGATTTTCACATTTGATGAAAATGTTGTCGTAGGAAGAAAGTTTTGGCACTGATGAAGGTTACGGCTCAGAATCCTTGATTTACATCTCTCAAGTTCCTGAATAATACCTAAGAAATTTATCAGTGTTGTGTTATGCGAATAATCTATTTCAGAACGTTTATTATAGCACGCCATGTTGTGAATTTAGAGTTACAATGAAAAAATCTTCAATCGAATTTATCCAGCTATTCTTAACTGGTTCTTTTCTTTTTTATCGTATCAAATCCCTCCCTTGTTACTCTTTCTCGTTATTGTCTCCATCCACCATTCATCAACGTTTCCTCTCTCCTGGCTCTCCTTCCTCTAGCATAATTTAAATTTCGTCATTCCTTTAGTTTACTCTTGCCTTAGCATTCATCATATTTAACCTCATTCTTCCCTTTCTACTCACTACTTACACGTTCTCCCTATTCGCCCTTCATCATTTATCTAGGTCATTTTCCTCATCTCTTCCTTTACCTTCTCCCATCTCCACTCCCTCTCAATTTTCCACCTTCTTCCTCAACCTCTTCCCTTCTGCTCCTAGGAAGATTCAGCAACTCCGACGGGCATAGATAAGGAGACAAAGGCAAGCTGTTCTCAAGTGCTGGAACAGGGGCGAGGGATCACAAATGGAAACTAAACACTCATATGAGCTCGAGATGTAATAAGACTTTCAGGGTGAGGGAAGTGAGTGAACGAGCGAGCGAGTGAGATAGACAAGGTGATGGTGAATGTGTGACGCACTAGGTTAGGGAAGCGTGTGTGTGGAACACGCAAGGTGAAGGTGTGCGAGAGACAGAGGTGTATGAGACATACTAGGTGAGGGTATCTTAGGCACAGTACAAGGAGTTCTCCTCTTCAGCAAAGCATACACAAGTGAGAGAAATCGACACCATGCCTAACCCTTCTAGGGTAGGGTAGGTGCCTGAGCCCGAGCCTTTAGCTCATAAGACTGTCATTCCCATTAGCCCCCTTGGGGCGGGGATGGCAGACCAGAGAGACCTAGCTTGTGGCTAGGCCTGGGGACAGTTGGTCCCAAAGATGAGGAGGTAATTGTGCCTCCTCCCATGGGAGACTTAGGTCTCAGACACTCCCTAAAGAGGGAGCCAAGGCCGGGCCACCACTTGGAAAAGGCCCGGGCCGGGAGAATACCGGCTAATCTTTAATAATAATAATAATAATAAGTGAGAGAAGAACCAGGTTATGGAGGGTAGCAGGTCACGTGACAGCAAAATACAGTTTATGCCATTTGTAGATAATTTTTTTTTTTATGGATGGAACGACCCAAGTACCTAGACTTAGGACATCCTATATTCTTTCATACTGTCAGTAACATTATTCCTTCTACCTTCAGAGAGTTTTAAGGAACGCTGGCTTACTGTCCCATATTACACCTCATAGCTGGTGGAATTTAAAAACTGTCAGGAGTCATGTCAACAACTACTGCCATACGATAAATATGAAAAGGTTGGTTGTTGGAAAATAACTTTTTCGGTGCAATCTGTTCATCAGATAAGTTTGGATTCTACGAGTGTCGATTGGATTATCTTTCTTTCATAGGGACAGTCAGTTGTGTGTGTGATTGTTAGCCAACAATTATTTTCTATTGCACCTCCGGGACGCGAGTTATATCGCAGGAATAATTACTTTTTTTTTTTTGGTTGGATTTTATGGTGCGAATTCATGTCGCAATATAATGGCTTTTAATATATTTAACTGTCAACTATTTTGGCAACGACAATAACAATACTAAAACTTTAAAAAAATAGTCGGTTATAATTTTTGAGTGTGAAAAACTGACCGCATGTCTGTGTGCATGTCTGAGCATGTCTGTAAGTGTGTGTGGGGAGGGGCAGAGATTAACGACAGGCCCGCAGACAAGCCTACAATTTTCTTATACTTGAGAAAATGCACGCTCGATATTTTGAAACTCATCCTTCCGCTCCACTGCCAGACGTAAGCTATTTTTTTTTTATCAAATACGTGAATATAAGTTATACACTAGCTTCAACAAACCTAAAAAAAAGCACGCAGAAATACAATAATCTACAATAAATTTATTGAAACCAGGGCAATTGCCTGAGGTGTGAAAGATAGCAAACGTAGTCCCAGTTTTTAAGGGGACAGACGTTATTTAATGCACAGTCCAACTGGAGTATAGTCTGAGGCCTGAGGGAATGTTTATGTATAAAGTAACTATAGTGAATATTGTTTATTGTTTTTGGTACTGTACATGTCATTTTATTGCAAACCTTTCATACCTTTTGAAAAATGAAATAATTGACTTAGAATCACATTAAGACTGTTGTTGTGGCTATCACAGTATTCTTAGTCGATTATTTACGAAGTGAGAATTTATGTATTGATTGTAATTTGTTGCTTTTCTAGGACACAAACCTTTCAGGTTTATGTGCAGAGAGAGCAAAAGACTGAGAGAAAGCAAGAGTGAAAAAAAAGTGAAAGAACAAGTAAAAGAGCAAGATGAGTAAAAGAGCAAGAGAGTGAAAGAGTAAAAGAGTAAGAGTGAAAGAGCAAGAGTGAGAGAGAGAGAGAGAGAGAGAGAGAAAGAGAGAGAGAGAGAGAGAAAGAGAGAGAGAGAGAGAAGAGAGAGAGGAAGAGAGAGAAAGAGAGAGAGAGAGAGAGAGAGAGAGAGAGAGAGAGAGAGAGGCGCAAGTGAGCAAGCGAACAAGGAAGGAGTCATTCTTCTCAAACTCTTCGAGTTTTCTTTAGAGACTGGGATTCATAATGTGTTTCGAGCCGTCTCGAGGCGTTGAGTGACGACGTATCTCGCTCTTTGTTCCCCACGCCTTCATTACTCTTTTTTTTTTTCTTAATTAGAACTCACGAACGAGGAGGTTTAGAGTAATTTTTGAGGGTGGGTTGAAAAGGCTGCTATTTTCTCACCACAAAGGAAATTTGGTTTAAAATGAAAAAAAAAATACTGATAGTTTTTTAGGAAACTGGTCTTGCAGTCCTTGTCAGACGACCCCTAGGAAGAATATACAGAATATATATATGAATATTTTTGCATTCTCTCAGCATCGATGTCTTCCGTTATGATCCAGACCATAGCCAAGTCACGCTCTGCCGTGCCCTGCCTTGTACTAGGAGCATCTCATCTTTATATTGGACAATTTGCACCCAAACTCATGTTAACTTTCAAAAACAGAACTTCACATTTGGTCCCCTCGTACCCTCCGGAGTTTGTTTTCAACTCCGGCCTGCTCGTTGTTCTCTTCGACGCAGCCAATGTTCTGACTCTCTCTCTCTCTCTCTCTCTCTCTCTCTCTCTCTCTCTCTCTCTCTCTCTCTCTCTCTCTCTCTCTCTCTCTCTCTCTCTCTCTCTCTCTCTCTCACTCTCACTCTCACTCTCACTCTCACTCTCTCTCATATGGCTTTTTGCCTAGTGTGCTCATTATGACTGGCTTTCTCAAGTAAAAATTAAAGAGGAATAATGGAAAGCCGTCGCAACGATCTCATCTACTCCCAAAAGAACTTCGATGTACTGAAGGTGGAAAAAAATACTGGAACCATAAGAGAACATCGAAATACTGAATCCCCAATAAGACATCAAAGCATTATTGATAGAATGTACTCTAATTCCAAAAGGTACACAGATGTGCTCAAGGTAGAGAGTATTAGATTCCCAAGAGGACACTGAATTCAGAACTGAAGAGCACTTGACTCCCAAGAAGACAGTGAAATACAAAACTCGGTTTTCTGAAGGACATCAAAGTACTATAGGTAAAGGTTACTGAATTTCCCAGAAGACATGGTAGCACTGAGGCCCTAAAAAGTGGCTTCATTTTAACTAGCTCAACGGGAGCAAAGAACATAAAATCATCAGAAAACTTTTTGCAGGAAAACGATAATGTGGTTTATTTCAAAACGTGTATTATTTACTGCAGGAACAATTGTCAATGTCTGATTAGTAACAATACGATTATCATAATTATTAATTATTAAGGGAAAGCGCTAAATCCTTAGAGGAGATATAGCGTCTAAAGAATGGGAAGCAATACAACTACCTCCGAGGTAGGGAAGGCAGCTCAAATTCCTAGGATCAAGAGCTTTCCACCGGCATTAAGGAAACACAATTCCCCTAGTAACACCGTCTTACCCCCACCTTCCGGTTCTCATAACGAAAATAACAGACCTCTGTTCTATATATCTATGGGCCTTTATATTCTGCCAGTGGTACACACTTAAACGAAAATTTAGCTAAGATTACCCTTATCCTCAATATTTACAAATGAGGCGTTTTGATTTATAAATTTAAAAAAATATTTCTTGATGTATAGATTAAAAAAAGTAAAAAGAGAATTAGAGGCGCGCGAGAGAGAGCAAGAGAGAGAGAGAGAGAGAGAGAGAGAGAGAGAGAGAGAGAGAGAGCCAGAAGAGAGAGAGAGAGAGAGAGCCAGAAGAGAGAGAGAGAAGAGAGAGAGAGAAGAGAGAGAGAGAGTGACCGTACTACTGATGGTTGAAGCATGGTAGGGAAGGTGTGGGAAAGTCGTGATGGAATGGGAGGCTCCCTACCCTTCTCTACACTTTATAATCTTTCCTTCTCACCTGTGACCTCCCAATGGCCTGACCAGCATCTCTTCCTCTTCCATTTGACTAGCATCTCTTCGTCCACTTGGCCAGCATTTATTCTAAATCCACTTGGCCAGAATCTTTCTTTCCTAACTGACCAGCATCTCTCCTCGTTCCACTGGCCAGCATCTCTCCTCGTTCCACTGGCCAGCATCTCTCCTCGTTCCACTGGCCAGCATCTCTCCTCCTCCCAATTGGCAAGGATCTCTCCTCCTTCCAATTGGCCAGCACCCCTCCTCCTTCCAATTGGCCAGCATCCCTCCTCCTTCCAATTGGCCAGCATCCCTCCTCCTTCCAATTGGCCAGCATCTCTCCTCCCTCCAATTGGCCAGCATCTCTCCTCCTTCCAACTGGCCAGCATCTCTCCTCCTTCCAACTGGCCAGCATCTCTCCTCCCTCCAATTGGCCAGCATCTATCCTCTTTCCAATTGGCCAGCATCTCTTCCTCCTTCCAACTGGCCAGCATCTCTTCCTCCTTTTGGCTATCATCTTCTCTCTTTCACTTATCCTAACGTCTATCCCTCCATTCGTTCCTCTCCCTCTCACATGGACCTGCCCAGATAATCGTTTCTTCTCTAGCCTCAGAATGTTTCAAGATGCTGCGTGCGCGCCTCTGTGAGAAGACTCAATAAAGAGCAGAGTCGCGCGAGAAATATTGCACTATTATACCCAGGCGAGCATGTAATTAGGCTTCATAAATAAACCTGCGCAAGGAAGTGTTGGAATCCTCTAAGTGTTTGGCGAACTCAGAGAGGCTGGACGGTACTGCCTCTAATGGCGAATTTTTCACTTCAACTTTCCAAAAGCTTATCGTATTTCGCATTTTTATCTTTCGTTCATCTGGTCCCTTCCTCTTTTCTTATCGCTTAACGTAAAGAAATAACAGCTATCAGAGATTCTTAGCCTTCAACTGTGAGCTGCGTTCCAGTTCTGAAGTTGAGAGTAGAAGAAATCCGGACGAAGTCAAGGGGCTCAGACGAACGTCAACGTTGGTCAGGCTATCCCCCAGAGGAACAACTGATTATTATTACCACTCGCAAGATTTTTTGTTACCACCTTTTTTAATCGTCCGTCTGGCCATTATGCGCCTGTAACAGGCATCTCCTCAATGATTAATTTCCCAGCATAGTTCACCAGCAGCAAACGAACATGAAAAAAAAACGGAGTTACACGCCCTGAAATATCGTCTGTGCTGTGCTGGTAGAGAAAAAGTGAGTTTATATCAATGGACCTCTTTGAAGGAGTGGTCATCCGGTGGGTGTCTAGAGTTGTTGTCTGGGTGTCTAGAGAGAGGTGTGTAATCGTCTTGATGGGTGATTCCCCTGTGACTCGAGGCTTCGTAACTGAATATTTGTGGGACGCAAACATGGTATCCAGGACTAATGTTTAGTGTTTCCTGAAGTTTTACTGCCAGGGAGAAATGTGCAGCAAGAAAAATGCTATTACTAGAAGTAAAATTATTGAGTAAAATTAAACAGAATACGAAATGACATATACAATGTAGATGCTAAAAAATATATTACACTTATACAGAGGACAGTGAAAGTTTTAGCACAAGCGATACCGTGGAATAAATGAATAAATAAAATATATTGTGAATAAAAACAATAAATATTAACTGTAGAAGAATTTATATATATATATAGTTTTTCTTCTTCAATTTTTTAGTAAATGTATACAGGAGAAGGGGTTACTAGCCCATTGCTCCCGGCATTTTAGTCGCCTCATACGACACGCATGGCTTACGGAGGAAAGATTCTTTTCCACTTCCCCATGGACAATAGAAGAAATAAAAAGAACAAGAGCTATTTAGAAAAAGGAGAAAAACCTAGATGCATGTATATATATATATGCATGTGCGTGTCTGTGAAGTGTGACCAAAGTGTAAGTAGGAGTAGCAAGATATCCCTGTTATCTAGCGTGTTTATGAGACAGAAAAAGAAACCAGCAATCCTACCATCATGCAAAACAGTTACAGGTTTTGTTTCACAGTCATCTGGCAGGACGGTAGTACTTCCCTGGGTGGTTGCTGTCTACCAACCTACTACCTACTGAAGTACAGTGCCTGCACTCTGAAGGAGGGGTGTTAATGTTGCAGTTTAAAAACTGTAGTGTAAAGCACCCTTCTGGCAAGACAGTGATGGAGTGAATGATGGTGAAAGTTTTTCTTTTTCGGGCCACCCTGCCTTGGTGGGAATCGGCCAGTGTGATAATAAAAAATATTTTTTTTTTTTTATTATCACACCGGCCGATTCCCACCAAGGCAGGGTGGCCCGAAAAAGAAAAACTTTCACCATCATTCACTCCATCACTGTCTTGCCAGAAGGGTGCTTTACACTACAGTTTTTAAACTGCAACATTAACACCCCTCCTTCAGAGTGCAGGCACTGTACTTCCCATCTCCAGGACTCAAGTCCGGCCTGCCGGTTTCCCTGAATCCCTTCATAAATGTTACCCTGCTCACACTCCAACAGCACGTCAAGTATCAAAAACCATTTGTCTCCATTCACTCCTATCAAACACGCTCACGCATGCCTGCTGGAAGTCCAAGCCCCTCGCACACAAAACCTCCTTTACCCCCTCCCTCCAACCCTTCCTAGGCCGACCCCTACCCCGCCTTCCTTCCACTACAGACTGATACACTCTTGAAGTCATTCTGTTTCGCTCCATTCTCTCTACATGTCCGAACCACCTCAACAACCCTTCCTCAGCCCTCTGGACAACAGTTTTGGTAATCCCGTACCTCCTCCTAACTTCCAAACTACGAATTCTCTGCATTATATTCACACCACACATTGCCCTCAGACATGACATCTCCACTGCCTCCAGCCTTCTCCTCGCTGCAACATTCATCACCCACGCTTCACACCCATACAAGAGCGTTGGTAAAACTATACTCTCATACATTCCCTCTTTGCCTCCAAGGACAAAGTTCTTTGTCTCCACAGACTCCTAAGTGCACCACTCACTCTTTTTCCCTCATCAATTCTATGATTCACCTCATCTTTCATAGACCATCCGCTGACACGTCCACTCCCAAATATCTGAATACGCTCACCTCCTCCATACTCTCTCCCTCCAATCTGATATTCAATCTTTCATCACCTAATCTTTTTGTTATCCTCATAACCTTACTCTTTACTGTATTCACCTTTAATTTTCTTCTTTTGCACACCCTACCAAATTCATCCACCAATCTCTGCAACTTCTCTTCAGAATCTCCCAAGAGCACAGTGTCATCAGCAAAGAGCAGCTGTGACAACTCCCACTTTGTGTGTGATTCTTTATCTTTTAACTCCACGCCTCTTGCCAAGACCCTCGCATTTACTTCTCTTACAACCCCATCTATAAATATATTAAACAACCACGGTGACATCACACATCCCTGTCTAAGGCCTACTTTTACTGGGAAAAAATTTCCCTCTTTCCTACATACTCTAACTTGAGCCTCACTATCCTCGTAAAAACTCTTCACTGCTTTCAGTAACCTACCTCCTACACCATACACTTGCAACATCTGCCACATTGCCCCCCTATCCACCCTGTCATACGCCTTTTCCAAATCCATAAATGCCACAAAGACCTCTTTAGCCTTATCTAAATACTGTTCACTTATATGTTTCACTGTAAACACCTGGTCCACACACCCCCTACCTTTCCTAAAGCCTCCTTGTTCATCTGCTATCCTATTCTCCGTCTTACTCTTAATTCTTTCAATTATAACTCTACCATACACTTTACCAGGTACACTCAACAGACTTATCCCCCTATAATTTTTGCACTCTCTTTTATCCCCTTTGCCTTTATACAAAGGAACTATGCATGCTCTCTGCCAATCCCTAGGTACCTTACCCTCTTCCATACATTTATTAAATAATTGCACCAACCACTCCAAAACTATATCCCCACCTGCTTTTAACATTTCTATCTTTATACCCATCAATCCCGGCTGCCTTACCCCCTTTCATTTTACCTACTGCCTCACGAACTTCCCCCACACTCACAAGTGGCTCTTCCTCACTCCTACAAGATGTTATTCCTCCTTGCCCTATACACGAAATCACAGCTTCCCTATCTTCATCAACATTTAACAATTCCTCAAAATATTCCCTCCATCTTCCCAATACCTCTAACTCTCCATTTAATAACTCTCCTCTCCTATTTTTAACTGACAAATCCATTTGTTCTCTAGGCTTTCTTAACTTGTTAATCTCACTCCAAAACTTTTTCTTATTTTCAACAAAATTTGTTGATAACATCTCACCCACTCTCTCATTTGCTCTCTTTTTACATTGCTTCACCACTCTCTTAACTTCTCTCTTTTTCTCCATATACTCTTCCCTCCTTGCATCACTTCTACTTTGTAAAAACTTCTCATATGCTAACTTTTTCTCCCTTACTACTCTCTTTACATCATCATTCCACCAATCGCTCCTCTTCCCTCCTGCACCCACTTTCCTGTAACCACAAACTTCTGCTGAACACTCTAACACTACATTTTTAAACCTACCCCATACCTCTTCGACCCCATTGCCTATGCTCTCATTAGCCCATCTATCCTCCAATAGCTGTTTATATCTTACCCTAACTGCCTCCTCTATATATATATATATATATATATATATATATATATATATATATATATATATATATATTATATATATATATATATATATATATATATATAATCATATATATAACTCAGGAAGTCTGAGGAAAGATTCAGCGCTGAGGAAATAACTATGAAACTTCCTCAGCTGAAATCAAAAGTTTTCACATTAAACTTTATAAAACCTTCAATGAATAATTCCATCAATGAGAAAAAATCGCCAACACAATGCTCTCCAATGCTTTAGGAAAGGACAAAGCTCGTCTCCTGGAAGTGAAGGCACCACACTCAGGAGATTTCCTGTTAGCCGTTCCCAATTCCTCCCTGGGCACTCGACTCGACCCACAGGCCATTCGGATTGGTGTTGCTCTTCCCCTAGCCGCCCCCATCCTCACCGAACATAGGTGTATTTGCGGCAGGGCGACAGCTGATCAATTCGGACTTCATGGTCTCGTGTGTCACACAGCAGAAGGGAAGTATGCCAGACATGAGGAGGTCAATGACATCATAAAGAGAAGCCTCGCCACAGCCCGTTGCCCAGCTCAACGGGAACCCCAAGTACAGAGGTCTGATGGAAGTCGAAAGCGTCCTGATGGAGCCACTATGCTACCCTGGAAGGATGGAAAGCAGATTGCCTGGGACTACACCTGTGCCGCCACGTTGGCAGACACCTACTTGCCATACTCCGTAGTGGAAGGGGGTGGAGCTGCCAGCCACAGGGAGACCCAGAAGATCCGAAAATATGAAGACCTTCCCCCTTGCTATACCTTCATTCCAATAGGGTCGGAGACCCTTGGAGCATAGGGCAAGTGTGCTGTAAAGTTCCTCAAAGAGCTGGGTGAAAAGCTCATCATAGAAACCAAGGACCACATGGCGACCAGCTTCCTCTTTCAGAGACTCAGTGTTGCGATCCAAAGAGGAAATGCCTGCAGCATTCTGGGCACGCGGCCCACCGCAGGGGAGCTGGACGAAGTATTCGAGATGTAGCTCTGAGTTACCTATGTTGTTTTACTTTCTGTTGTATTGTATTTTTGTGAATGTTTGGCCTATATATATATATATAATATATATATATATATATATATATATATATATATATATATATATATATATATTACTGATAGGAGATATAAAGAAGGGGGAGGGGGGTTAAAATGCCAGGTGCAAAGAAAGGACGAGCGAGAGGAAAGTAGGTATGGAGGAAAATGAAAGGAAGGACTAAGGAAATGGTGAAGAGAAAGAGAGAGGGGGGAGGAACACGAAACAAAGAAGCAGCAGCAAGAAAGAGAGACCAATATATAGATAACCGAAAGGAAGGAAGAGAGGACAAACTACAATAAAAGCTGTTTACGTTTCATGGGACCGAGAGAAGATTGAAACTAGACACCTCCACGCTACAAGGTCATCGCTAATCCTCTTTTAAATCCTCTTCCATCCCTTCCTGATGATGGCCGGGGCCCTTTAAGTCCTCAGTAACTCTTGGAGAAAAGTGCCATTACTCACCCGCGGGGATAGGCATTAGGACATCGAAAATGCAGTATTTCACGAAATTCCATTGAGCGTGGACGTCGAAAATGAGCGCCTAGGCTGAACAGGATTGAAAGACATTCACTGCTAGCTGGCTGCCTGGATATCTGGCTGCCTGGATAGCTGGCTGGCTGGCTGGTTGGTGAGTTTGCTGGTTGGCTAGATTAACTGGCTAGTTATTTCCATGTTGCCTAGCTACTTAATTCCCTAGTTGGTTGATTGAATAGTTGCTTGTATATTTACCCAGCTAGTCTGTGCCCCGATGAGCTTACCTTCTGACGATGAAGATTATGTCGGTGTACCTGATGTCACATGAACACCAAACAATATCCTACCTATAAGCACAAAATTCATCTTTAAAACAGCGTTGGTTATTGTAGAAAGTGATTATCGTAAACTCTAAGAGTGGTCACTGAAACCATGAGGTCTGTCCATAGACCAAACATAACAAGTCATAAATAAAAGACTTAACTTATAGTTTTACCTGTTGTCTGCCTTTTGTTAATTCCGTGTAGTGGAGTTTGAATTTTACCTCCTTATTCCTTATACATCTCTCTGAGAGATTTTCAATACGGTATGATGGTTATTTTCACCTAGGTTTTCATGCCGGCAGTATTAGGTAGTGGAAGACGGAGAGAGCCACGCGCTTTGCTATTTTTTATATTACCTTCTCTAATTGTAATGGGGCTGATGATGGTTATGGGGCTGCTGCTCGTGCTGCTGATTTTACTGATTTTAATCCTGTTACTGTTTCTGTGGTTGTTATTGCTACTGCTGCTGCTGTTTCTGATATTCTTGTTGGTGGTGGAGCTGCTGTTGCTGTTCTGACTATCATTATTGGAATCTGATCCCAGCTAAGCTTCGTTGCCACCCTTATCACTTCTGTCTCTCTCTCTCTCCCTCCAACTTTAATGGTAGATGCTTCCGGTGAAATTTGGTTTCCGGAAAAGTTAAAACGTTTTATGTATGAATGTACGACGATAATAATAATAATAATAATAATAATAATAATAATAATAATAAATATATATATAATGTATGTATGTCGTGCCGAATATGTAAAACTGGTCAATTAGCAAGAACTCATTTAAAATTAAGTCCTTTCTAACGGGCTCTGGAGCCAGACCTGCTCCCCCCAACAACTACAAACAATCGCACTGGGATGGTCCAATAGTGGAAAATATTGCCTCAACAATGCTTCAGAGTGTGTCAGGGAAGGATAGAGCCCGCCTCCTGGCAGTGAGAGCCCCTCATGCTGGGGACTTTCTGTTGGCTGTTCCCAACTCCAGCCTTGGCACACGTCTCGACCCACAGACCATCCGCATCGGTGTTGCCCTTCGACTTGCCGCCCCTATTCTCGTTGAACACAGGTGTATTTGTGGCAGTGAAGCAGCAGACCGATTCGGGTACCATGGTCTTGTGTGCCGTAAATCCGAGGGAAAGATTGCAAGACATGAGGAGGTTAATAACATTATCAAGAGGAGCCTCACAACAGCTGGATGCCCAGCAGTAAGGGAGCCACCCCAACTATGCAGATCTGATGGCAGCCAGAAGCGTCCAGATGGTATCACCCTTCAAGCCTGGACAGATGGGAAGCAGGTGGTGTGGGACTATACATGTGCATCTACCTTGGCTGATACCTATCTCCAATACACCAGGGAGGAAGGAGGGGCAGCTGCCAGCTTCAGGGAGTCCCAAAAGTCTAGAAAATATGGAGAACTTGCCCATCATTATTTGTTTGTTCCCATAGGCTCAGAGACCCTTGGCTCATGGGGAAAGAGTGCATCTAAATTCCTTAAGGAGCTGGGAAAAAGACTCATCAGGGTAACTAGGGATCCAAGGGCAGCTAGTTTCCTGTTCCAGCTGCTCAGTGCGGCTGTGCAAAGGGGTAATGCCTGCTGTATTTTGGGCACACGCCCCAGCTCTGAGGAGCTGGATGAGATTTTCGCCTTATAATCGGTGATACACACGTAACATGTACCGTATGTGCCACCTTTATATCAATAGTGTATCTCTTGGATCTTCTGTACCATATTATATAATAATATATATATATATATATATATATATATATATATATATATATATATATATATATATTATATATATAATATATATACGTTTATCACACACTTAAAAGTGTGACATAACTTTTAACGAAAAATAATAAAACATTAAAGATTTACTTAATAATTTCCACAGCAGTTTTTTTCTATGGCATTCTTAAGCATCTTTGAGGCTGTCAGCTAAGAAAAAGATGAAAGGCTATAAATCTTTATCAAAAGAATCACCATAAAAAATAAAATTCTCTGATAAAATGATTTTTTATGGTAATCCTGGTTCACCGGTGACCTCTCGCGGCTTTTAACACTTTCCTGAACCCCTCTTCCATTTTTTTTAATGTTTCGCTTCTTTTCACCAATTTTCCCCCATTTACCTGGCTTTCTTTTGCATGTTTTCACGATGCGAGGGTCTTATAGTGGCCATAATATATTTGGCAGTTTGTTTAAAATTTATTACGTAATGTGATTAGCAGTTTGTATAATATTTACTACCTAGTAGAGATGATAATTTATTGGTCAGTAATTTCTAACGTGTTTAGCAAACACAGTACTGCTAATTTGCGCCGAGAACTAATGAAGGGGAATTTTAGAAAAAATATGAGCAATATTATCTCGCCTCAAAACGCAATTAGTCGTGGGAAGGAAAAATATGTACGTAAAAAGAATTTATGCAGTAAATCTTCAAACCCGAAAACTGAACATTGCTGAAAATTCTCAAACAATCCGATGGTTGGAAAGCTAAATATGACAAGTAGATTGGTTGGTTAATTGGTTTGAAACCTATCGCCTACACGAGGGTCATTAAGGCTGAATATGTTACGTACCCGAAGTAACATTGTTAGAAGAAATAATTCTTGAACTATACAAAAAATCAGTTTGAAATTATGGAATTACATGACAACCGTACAGACATGGGGAAAAAAAGTGCAAGGCTTTCAGTCTTAGGAACTAGCAAGTCTAGCGAACGGAGGATCGAGCTTCCACCACTCCTTATGCTATATGATCCTCACGGGTTTAACACTTCACATAAATATCAGTTTGATAAATTTCTACAAAATATTACTTCCTATAATTATTTGACTCCCGGACATTTGGCCGACGGACACTTCGCCGACGGACATTTTACCGACGGACATTTCAACGAATCGATATATGGCCGAACTGGTATTAATCACCTAACCTAATTAACTGTTCGGTCTATTGTCCGTTCAGTCCAGTCCAATGGCTGTCGGCGCAATGTCTGTTCAGCCAGTTGTCCTTCGGTCAAATGTTTATCGACCAAATGTCCATTGGTCTTCCGTCAAGCCACGAATTATTTAGCATTGATATGAGGGTTAGCAAGTTGAAGTGCTATTTAAACCTTAAACTCTTTCATAAGTGTCTAACTTTGCCTCTTAAAAAAGTGATTTGAATTAAAAGCACTATATAGGACGCTCTTAATCCTTGAGTTAGTGTGTGTGTGTGTGTGTGTGTGTGTGTGTGTGTGTGTGTGTGTGTGTGTGTGTGTGTGTGTGTGTGTGTGTGTGTCTCTCTCTCTCTCTCTCTCTCTCCTCAACATTCGTAGTATCCTGTACGGTCACTTTTTATGTGGAAACGTTGTGCTGGCGATGAATTCACGAGCAAAAAATTTAAAGTTTCACTAGACGACGTTTCGGTCTATTCTGAATCATTATTAATTCACTCGTGGCATGATAATGATTCTCTAGGGACCGAAATGTCATCCAAACCTCATTTTCAATTATTGGGTTAGTTGTGAATGGTTCCAGTTAGGGTATTATGACATTTATTCTGTACACTTACACTGACAGAACTCACCGAGAACATCTCTCAGTCGCATTAGGTATTCCTCCTGTCACTCCAATCTGTCTCTTACACAGGCTGGTCTTTAGCGGAGGTCATGTGTGTACAATGGCTCTCGGGACTCCAGCGACAAATGGAATTATGAGGAGAAATAATTCAAGATCGAGGCATTGATAGTGTCCCATCTCTGGATGGGTCTGTCTGGAGGGTCTCTTCGGGTGAGAGTTCTCCGGTACCTCTGTGAGACTCACGACCCTAGCGGCTCTGGACTCTCCTGAACACGAAACAAAATGACAAGCTAGTACGAAGTGCAGGAAACCTCCGGGATGGGTGAGGAGGGCGTCGCAAGCTCGTGATTACTTGTATTAATGGATTGTAATATGTCTTCGCTGATTAGGCTCCTCCTCTGAGACGCTAAAGCCGAAGGGATTCGGTGGACCGTCCTTCCAGACTACGGAGATTCAGAGGCCTGGTCTCATCCCTTCTTGGACTATGCTCGCTGTGTTCCCTGGTCTTAAGGTTTTCCACGTCTGTGACTGTACTCGTCAGAGTTCGTCGTCCCGTCTACCTCCTATCCTTTTTCGGATTTGCTTCGCTTGTCATTAACATTTAGATATCTGTATTCATATATTCAGAGATTTAATCTTCCGATATTTCATCGCTAGGGGATGAGGAGCATTATTCTTTTTTTATCATATATACCTGTAAATAGTAAATATTCCAATCGTTCTTCTTCGTTTCTGATGAGTTTGGTCCAATCACTCATTTTTGTTATTTCTGTCCGGATTTTTTTTTTGGCTATATTTTTTCAGTGAACTCAAAGAGTTAATCCTCAAGATGTTCAATGGTTGTGGGTGATAGTCCAACCTGCTGATGACCTATACAATTTCAGCACTAGTTTTTATAATATTAACAACCACAAAAACAACAATACTGATCAGTGACTGATTCAAATTGCGGTCCTTTGCTGCACATACGCGGTATCTTCTATATATTTATACTTTAAAATCCATTCTTATTTATAATTACTCAAAATAATGAAAAATAAAATCTCAAAGGTCATTTTGAAATTAAGAGTACATTTTTAGAACCACTAAGGCGATTTGTCTTTTATATATATATGAAGCCTCAAACCCCCCTCACACCTGAAGACCCAGGGTCGACACGCATCCAGGTTAGGGATGCTGGTGGTGGGGTTGGGGGGGGGAGATATAGGATGTCATAAAAGCTTTCAACTGGCTCATTCGATTAGACTGTTTCCATTACAGTCAAGGAGACCGTTCCTGTCTCGGCCACAGTATATAAACACCGAGAGGTTAGTTCTCTCTGTTGAAATAATCCATTTTTAAGTAAATAAAACATTTTTTGGTGGTAGAAAAGTTATGCTGCACGAATAACTCTTCCACCACCAACCATTAACCAATCAATCTGACCTTGTCGAAGTACACACCAGAGTGCAGCGAGAGGTCGTAGCAACAGTGTTGAGACGCCGCCTGAGAAACATCAGGCCACAACTGAACTTTGGCCTCATTCGGTTCTCGAGACCTGAAAAAAAAATGAGGCACAGTAAATAACAGTAGCAAGAAGGACGCAACAGAAGTGGTAGAAAAAAAAAAAGGAGACAAATAACAGGTTTTCATGACAACCTTTCGCCCAGTGTAGAAAGTCGATGGCTTGGTAAAGATCGATACAACGCGAAACGTTGCCCTAGTGAAAGCATGTTCAGTATTTTCACCAATACGATATTTACAGCCAAAAAAAAAAAATTGAAAGAAAAGGGTACAGGGGAATGCATAAACAAGAATTATAAGTTAAAATCGCGTAAATAAGAAAAAACAACGCCAATGCCTACTCCTTTTGATGCCTACTCCTGACACTCAAAAATTTTGGGTTCAAAATACAAAACACTTTGATGGATATTGTCAAGGAATATAGATTAACTGTCAAAATGTTGCTTTGGAAATATGGTTAACAAAATACAATGGAGCAAATAAATTGTTCATTTCACACGCATTTGCATTTTTATTATTCATTAGTAACATTAAACTGTTTGTTTGGCTGGAATTGTCAGATTGGTTAACGCTTAACGTGTCATATGAAGAGCATGGAAAGAGAACACACACATTGCAGCTATTATTGTTCCAGTTAAAGCTTGCTTTGCAAGGTAAGACTTTTCTTTAATCTTGTCGGCAGTAGGACAGTGAGATCCCTCTCTTGTTTACCCCAAGGTTGGTATAAATAAAACTATTTAATGGAAACTATACAGTGTCCGAACAGGTGACTCACACCGGCAGCTGACCTCACCGCATCTTATGCGAGTCATTCAATCTGCGAGTTGTGGTATTATGATTTCGTGAGGCTTTTAAGTCAGTATTTTAAAGTCGAGCAAGAATAGCATGGTCAGGAGGATCCTGATTGATATACGAATATATATGATTCCTCACAATGTTTACTGAGTTAGTCTTTATCCTCCTGGCTCGATATTCCTTCCATAGTTTATCCAAATTCGTCTAAATATTTCGGTTATCTTATACGAGAGAGAGAGAGAGAGAGAGAGAGAGAGAAAGACAAACATATAGACAGAGAAAGGTAGAGATATAGACACACACACACACACACGAACGATATTCTTGGGAAAATGTCAAAACCAGGTTCCATACACTGTTTTAAGAAAACATATGATACGACTCATGTGGCCATGTGACCGTTTTTTCAGGAATTAAGTGTCCTTGCCAGGAACAGAGATTCGACCCCTTACAAACACAGCTAAGTACTTGCACCTGTGTGACTTTGTAAATGGTCCAAGTCGGACCGAAACGTCGTCGTAAGCTCCTCTCTTCTATGTGCGGGTTGTGTACTTAAGGGAGGTGAGAACACACAGACAGACGCACGACACTGTTCAACACTCAGTCCCACTCTGCTGCAGAACGATAAACATCAAATAAAAATTCCGCCGCGACAGGAAAGATCAGATTCATAATTAAAATCACCCGTTTTACCAATTGGGCAAATAAATAACGCAATATCTGGCTAAAACGGGACTAGGGCGAGAGATGGAATAATTTGTCAGTGTCTGCGAGTTCGGTATGTGGTTACACCTGGCTGCGGCTGCTGCTGCTCGCTGATTGGTGGGCGCTGATACCTGTACACCAGATCTTACCCGCTGATTGGTGGATGCTGATGCCTGTGCACCAAATCAAGCCCGCTGACTGGTGGATGCTCATTCCTTTACACTGGATCTTGCTAGCTGATCTTGCCAGCTGATTGGTGGATGCGGATGCCTGTGCAACGAATCCTGCCCGTTGACTGGTGGATGTTGATGCCTGTGACCCAGATCCTGCCAGCTGATTGGTGGATGCGAATTCTTGTGCACCAGATCCTGCCCGTTGATAGGTAAATGATATGGATTCCCTATTCCTAAAACTCTTCTAAACCTCACTGCACTCTTCTCCTTTTCCCCACCCACCTCTTATTCCTCCTGTGATGTGCATAGAGATGAAATATGGGGATACACAAGACTTCCTTGTTCCTTCATCATGGGGAGGACGAGTTAGCTACACAAACAGAAAGGGCCAAGACTTGACCATGGAAGGACGTACAGAAGGTACCAAGCCTTGGCCGTGGCTGAATCAACAATCAAAATTGTATTTCACTATACGCAGTATAGCATAAACACACACAGTACGTGTAATAAACACTACACATGTAGTGGAGCCTTTTAAGTGAACTCTAGCGGATTAATTATCATTGTACTTTTCGTCAGTATAGATGTATTCCCGTAACAGACGATTATAATTAACTCTCATACAGTGTTATGATATACCCAGTAACATGGTACTTTATGTTTCTCAAAATTGTGTAACAGATGATTATAATTAACTTCCACATAGTGTTATGTCCAGTAACATGGTACTTTACCAGTAACTGTATGAGCCTCATACTCTATTAGTGTAACAGTCAAGTGCATTCTCTCATACATTTGTATATGTTTTCGCCAGTATAACATTTTCCTGGTATGTAACGTGTTGATAAGTGGTGTAAAGTGTTCTATAGGAAGGGGCAAGAGTTTACACCATAATCTGCGATATGACCCACAATATCTTCTTTACCTTCTCATTTTCCCCCCCTCCTCCTCCTCCTCCTCTTTCTCCGTCTCCAAATCCTCCTCCTCCTCTCTTCCTGCTCGTCCAAATACTTACAGTCCTTTCCGTCTGATCATCACTGCCTTCCGCACAAACTCCTCCCTCCTCCATCCTCCTGCCTCAATATCTTCCTCAACTTTTTCTCCGCTTCCAAATCTCCTCCTCCTTCCTTAATCTCTCCGCCTCCAAATACTCTCCTCATCCTCTTTTTCCGCCTCCAAAACCTCCTCCTCCTCCTCTCTCCGCCTCCAAATCCTCCTCCTCCTCCTCTTTCTCCGCCTCCAAATCCTCTCCTCCTCTTTCTCCGCCTCCAAATCCTCTCGATCCTCCTCCTCTTTCTCCGCCTCCAAATCTCCTCCTCCATTCTTTCTCCGCCTCCAAATCCTCCTCCTATCCTTCTTTCTCCGCCTCCAAAATCTCTCCTCCTCTTTCTCGCCTCCAATATCTCTCACTCCTCTTTCTCCGCCTCGAAATCCTCCTCCTCCTCTTTCTCCGCCTCAAATCCTCCTCATCCTCTTTCTCCGCCTCCAAATCACTCCTCTCCTCTTTTCTCCGCTCCAATATCCTCCTCCTCCTCTTCTCCGCCTCCAAATCCTCTCCTCACTCTTTCTCCGCCTCCAAATCCTCCTCCTGCCTCAACTCTCCTTCTCCGCTCCAATCCGTCTCCTCATTTCTCCGCCTCCAATTCCTCCTCTTCCCGTCCAAATCCTTTTCCTTTCCCCTTTTCTCCGCCTCCAAATCCTCTCCATCCTCTTTCTCCGCTCCAAATGCTCCTCCTCCTCCTCTTTCTCCGCCCCAATCCTCCTCCTCTCTCTTCTCGCCTCCAAATCTCCTCCTCTTTCCCGCCTCCAAATCCTCTCCTCCTCCTCTTTCTCCGCCTCCAAATCCTCCTCCTCCTCCTCCTCTTTCTCCGCCATCAAATTCTCCTCCTCCTCCTCCTCTTTCTCCGCCTCCAAATCTCCTCCTCTCCTATTCTTTCTCTCGCCTCCAATCCTCCTCCTCCTCCTCCTCTTTCTCCGCCTCCAAATCCTCCTCCTCCTCCTCTTTCTCCGCCTCCAAATCCTCCTCCTCCTCCTCCTCCTCTTTCTCCGCCTCCAAATCCTCCTCCTCCTCCTCCTTCACATGCCCTTGACCTTATGCTTCGGGTTAATTACTCATGGAATAACTTAAGAGGTACAACTATGGTGTGTGCTGGTGGATCAAGGGTCAACTAGCCAGTGTCCGCTATGCAAGGTAAACACTACCACAACCTTAATGCATTACTCTTGTCTTGTATTATTCTTGTCTTCATACGTTTTTCTTTTCTTCATTATCTCCCTTGTTTTATGAATCGCTCTTTGTACATTACTCGTCTTTATATACTGTATTTATCTCTACCTTGGAATGAGAAGACTCAGAATATACAATGCTTCGCTCAAGGGAAGCTTCATCACTTGAGCGAAACGTTGTTTTGTGTGTCTTCATGCACTTCTCGGGGATCGCAGCCACTTTCACCCAGCTTGGTAAATTTTGAGGTCGAAGTTTAAGGTTGGGTTTGATAGAAGGAATATACTGTATGACGGTGAATGTATTCTTAAGAACTTGTCTGCCATCGAAAAAGAAAAGTCAAACTCAGAAGTGGCCTCGCAGAGTTATAAAGTGAGTACAACTCTTGAGTGCTACTCAGTGAGTACACAAGAGCTGGTGAATAGTACCGATTACCCTCCCTTTTCCCCTTCGCTTCAGTCCTTATCCCCACAATACCGATGTGTCGAGTTTTGCTAAAAGAGTATATAAGACAATATATAAAACATTTACTCTGTTTCGCCTGACTATCTGAGCATCGCCCAACACACCATATCTATTATCTGGTTAGTAATATTGACTCCCCAATACTGGACTTCCCATTCCAAACCAATTTAGAGTTTCCGGGGTGTTATAATCGCGTTTTCTTCGCTACGATAACCGATTTAATCATTCCAGTAGGTGTGCACCTCCCTATCTTTTTTTATGCGAATTTCGACCTTATTTCTATAACTGATGTTGCAAAATTGATTCATGATGGGATATGTTTTCTCTGTGACCTTCTTTTATTCAACTCTTTTCCTTGCTATATATTTTATTTCATCGTTTCATTCTTTACTGGCGATTTCTTATATCATTTTTCTAGTTATTGACTCTCTCCTCCCCCCCTCTCTCTCTCCTCCTCCTCCTCCTCTCCTTCTCTCTCCTTCTCCCTCTCTGTCATCTCCATCTCTCCTCATCTGTAGCTCAGAGCCCAGAATTATTTATCTTAATCTCGTTTTCCCACATCTATCTTGATCTCCGTGGCCACCACCATCCCTCCTTCCTTACCATCAATCTCGCCTAGCAGTTATAAAACTAATCACACTTCAAGATATGGCTGCTCTCCCTCCCTTCTTCGTTTCCCCCCCCCACTCTCTCCCTCCTTGCTCTCTTCATACTTAATAATATTATGCTGAAAATCACTTACAAGTACAGTGTGCCGCCATCTTACGTGCTGCATTATACTACTACTAATAATAATAATACTAATAACATACACAAATAACATACACATGTTAATAGCAACAGATTGATAAAACCACAATTCTATGAATTTCTCTTATTTCCACATTTTTGGAAACAGATCGTCATTTTACTCTCATAAAATTATTATTATTAATTAATGGTAATCATAATCAAGCTCATCATTATCCTGCCGTTAGTGAATTTCATCACGACCTCACTGTCCATTCTTCATTCTATGTGGCTCTTTCATCTCTCCTCTGTTTCTAAGACCGCATCTTCGTTAGTCTTAGCTGTTTTTGTAAGTGCTATGATTACTATCATAACTAAGCGCTAAACCCACAAGGGTCCTGTAAGTGCTCATCTCCTCGTTAATAAACAGCATCTCTTGTTTGGATCGTGTTTCTTGTTTGGACAGAACTGTGTTTCGTTCAAGACTTTTTCATTTTTCTTATTTTATTCTAAGCACTCTTCATTAACGAATCGTTTCTCATTTTTTTCACACATTTACTTTCCTCTCGTTAACAGATGGTGTATATCGCTTTTCACATATCCCCCCCCCCCCACTCCAGTTCGTAAGCGGTTCATTAAGCCTTTCTTCCTTTCCTCGTTTATTTCCCACCTTTTTATCCTCTCGCTCTTTATCATCGCCTCGATTTAATTAGTTTGAGTCATTCTCACGAGCCTCCAGCCATCCGAATAATTAATTGCAATTTCTCTCGTTTTTGTTCGTCGTCTCGGCTATGTATTCGCTCCCTCTGTTCTTATTTTCGTTGTGTACTTACTTTCTTACCTCTGTCTCTCCTTCTCCCTTCTAATCCCCCCCCTCTCTCTCTCTCTCTCTCTCTCTCTCTCTCTCTAAATTTTTTGCGTTTCCTAGCCTCTCTTTCTCATTCTTTCCCTGTTTCAAGTAGGGTGGTTGCCTTGATGGTGATGAAAGGCTCTTGATGCAAGGAATTGAAGCCACCCCTCCTTTTTCCTCGAATTAAACCCTAAATACATTTCATTCCCAGGAGCTTTATGGATTTCCCATAATAATGATAAATAATAATGATAATATAAAAGTGATCTAGTTCCTCACTTATTTGACGAGTCTCCGTTATTTACCTCATTATCTACACTTATCCGGACACTTCCTAGAGTCAAGGATGTTCTCACACAACGGCCGTTTTATCGCTCTTAACACCCCCCTCCCCCACCCACATACACACAGGCTGCAGGCCTGGTCCAGAAACTGTTCCTGGAGTCCAACCCTCACAAAGTACAAAGTCATGAAGATTGGGGAAGGGAAAAGAAGACTACAGACGGAGTACAGTCTAGGGAGGCCAGAGGCTACAAACCTCACTCAAGGAAAATGATCTTGGAGTGACTAACACCAGGCACATCTCCAGAGGAGCACATCAACTAAATAACTGGGGGCAGCATATGGGCGACTAGCAAACCTAAGAATAGCATTCCGACATCTCAATGAGGAATCCCCTCGGGGACGCTGTAAAACGGGGTACGCCAGCCCAAATTTTGGGGTATAAAATACCATTTGGGGAACTTAAAACCGGGCCAAATGAAAAGGGTTTTTGGAAAACAAAATAGCCCCAAAACTAAGGGGCTTTTTCCTACAAAAGAGTTTAAAAGTAAAATCAAACCTGACACACGGGAGGACAGGGGGGTTTAGAGGGGCCCATGATAACGCCATATAAAAATACCGAGGGGAAATCGCCCAAGGGGGGACAGAAAACAGGATGTTCCGTGACGGGACCAACAAAAAAGGGGTCAAAATTTGGGAAGTTGAAGATTCAAATGACACAGGGATTTAGGAAGCTTTTTCTTTAGTCACAGAGAACCCGGGAAGAGGAAAAATCGGGAAAAAGTGATTTTAGGGGAGCAGGACCCCAAAACACCGATTTAAGAGGTGTGAAAAAGCTAAAGGAGCAGGGAGAGATGGACCATTTTGGGGGGCCAGTGAAGAGGCGGGACCAGCACCAATTCTTACCCCTGCAACCACATATTAAAGGGGAGTACACGCGTTTTTGTCTGGCAGAACCCTCAAGAGACCACAAGCACCCCTCCATCAAAGAAAACGACAAAACCCACTTTGACCACACAATTTTAATGGCCCCGGTGATAAACATTTAACCTAAAAAAAAAAATCACCGAGCCGGGCGTGCAACATCAAAATTAAAAACAGCAAATTTACAAGTTTCAAAGGGATTTAACACCAAAAGATTGATAGCCACAAAATTTTACGTATTTTTCTTTTTTTCCAAATTTTTGTAAAAATCCCTTTTTTTAACCCCCCATTAACCCGGAAAGATATCCTTCGTAGGGGGGCCCCCCGAAAGCCCCTCATACCTTAAACCAAAAAAAAAAGAGTTGTCCCAATGGATCCCAGAAAAAGAACCATTGTGTAGTTAAAGGTTTAATTTATAGTAAATTTTTTGTGTATGTGATATACGGTAAAAGAAAGGAACGAGAGGGAGGGAGATAGAAGGGGGAAAATGAGTGTGAGAGGGTGAGTGAAGCAGTGAGGGAGCCCGGGGGGAAGAGAGGGGGGGCAGGGAAGGAGGAGGGAAGAGGGTAACGGAGAGCAGTGTGATGGAGTTGGGGGGAGGGGGAAGTGAGGTGATGGAAAGGGGGGAGGGAGAGAAGAAAAAGGGTGCTAAATATTATGTTTCGAATAAAGGGTGCGTGCCTGGGGGGAATAACGTCTTGTAAGCCCGGGAATGACGGAATCATTTTGGGATAAAGAAGAATAAGTATATAAAACGAAAATAAAAGCATAAAGGGAACAAAGCAAGGAAAAGGAAAAAGAGAAGCAGCAGGAGAAGAAAAGACAAAAAATAAGAAGAGAAAGCAAGCGAGAATAAAAGGTAACAAAATTTTTCACCCCTCCCCTCCCACAGCAAATACAACAGGGGAAAAAAACTACATAATGGGCAGTGTATATCGCAGCTTCTCCTTTTCCCCCTACTTACAACCCCATCCGTGAAGGGAAAAATCGGGTTTCCAGGAAAACATTCATTTCAGTTTGCCCTTCTAAAGGGAGTCATAGGCTTCGTGTTCATGCTGTTCCCTTCTGAGAAGGTAAGATTTGGGGAATTTAAACTTCATATGTAAACCTAAAAAGGGGCGAGTCTGGGGTCGTTTTAAAGCCTGCAGAATCAGAATTTTCCTAAGCATCGGGTTCTAGAATATAAACCGTATTGTAAAAGAAAAAAAAGAAGAGAGAGAGAGAGAGAAGAGAGAAGAGAGAGAGCGGGCGTGCTTTTAATTTTCACCAAAGCAAATAAAAAAACAAGTCCCAGAACAATTACCCGGAGGGTGGAAAAAAAAAAAATCCTCGGCCTAAAATAAAAATAATAACACCAGTGTCAGTTTTCGGGGCGGGAAATTAGCACGTCCGATACTTATCGTGGAATAAATTTTCGGCTTCCCTTTATTACCACGAAATTCTAAAGGGGCACTCCTGTAAACATTTGGGTGTGAACGGTTATCCCCAAATTTAAATTTATAAGGTATCCAGGCGCGATTACATATAAACAGGGTGGTGGGCTGGTTTTCCCCTGCTTGATACATTGTACTGAACCAGGGGTCTTTAAATGTGGTTTGGGAGTGTATATGTTTAGAGGGTATTGTGGTGGGGGGGTGTATAAGCTTTTGATTTCGGTGATTGTTTTTGCTGTGGTGGAGGGGGTTTTGGGGAAGGGGGGATGTAATTTAAAGAATACGTTATGGTTATTTTTTTGTGGTGGATGTAGGGTTTTGATGTTTAAGAAGTGAGGTGGGGATTTTTCTGATGGAGAAGTGGTCGTGGGGTTTTGATACTGGTGGTTTAGTGGTGCTGTTTGCTTAGCTGGAAGGGGAGGGGAAGGCCGTAAATTTATAACTTTTAAGAGGAAAAGCGGGGAGGAGTAGTGGTGTGGAGTTAGTGTTGGGGGTGGGAATATTTACAGGGTAGTGAGGTGGGGTTGTTACAGTGATGGCATAGTTGTGGGGTTAGTCTGAGTTGAATCCTCAGTTGATTCTCCAATCACTGGGGTTTTTGTACAGTCTTTAAGAACCTCTGTTTTTTTTAAGCAAATGACTGCAACGTTTAAACCCGGGGGCTTCTGAATATTATCATTTTTTAATTGCTTTTTACATACAATTTTATTTTTTTTAAAAAAGATCAAAAGACTACACTTTTGACCTTATAAACAAATGCTTATACAGAATTTCTTATCGAACGAAGAAAAAAAACTCAAAAGGTAAAAAAGGATGCATTTTTCTGAAGAGAGAGAGAAGAGAAGAAAAGAAAGAAGAAGAAAGGAGAGAGAAACCAGCTTGGGGGATGAACGGGAAATATTTAATTTACAGTGGGAGAGGGGGAGGGGTTCAAGTACCCTTGTGTGTGTTTTTACCATCACAACTCTGGAAACCCTCGCCATTTTCCCGGGCCCCCGGAGAGCATGGGTGCTGTAGGGAAAGATGAGGATGATGAGTTGAGTGGGTGGGATCCGATGTTTTGGGGAATGGGGGAGAATGATGAAGGGGATGCTAATGATGATGAATATGATGGAGAGGGGTGCGAAAAAGGGAAAAAATATGGAAAGGATACAAGTCGCAATGAAAAGCTTATCGCACTTATGAATTTAAGACGAGGGGTTTAGAAAACCTTATATTGAAAATTTTTTTTTTTTTAAGGAACCGTAAATAAAGGATTCATTAAAATTGCATCTGTTTTCCAAAAAAAACTTTTTCTCTGGGCAAAATCTCCCCCTGTGAGGGACATTTTCCATTTTTTTTATTTTATTATTTCACTTTTTCATTCGACCTTTTTTTTTTTAAAAATTTTTAGTTTCCCCGTCTCTATGGGGACATGATTTTCCCTTTCCCTTGTTTTCCTTTATTTTATTTCTGTTTCTCTTTTTTATTGCGTACTGGACTTTCCAAAATCTGACAAAAAACCGCCTTCTGTAAAACATTTTTAAAAAAATTCAAATTTTTTTTCCTTTAAATTGCTCCATAATTTTTTTTTTGGGCTCAAATTACCCTTGTAAATTTATATATTATCAACTGACATTTTGTCATAACGCTGGCATCACTGTATACACCACCAACCAAAAAATTTTAAATCCAAATATGGGGTTTACATAAACTCTCACTGTGTAAAGTGTATGAACATTATTGGTTAGTTTATTTTGGGTTTTTTAGCTTAATGAACCGCAATTAAAAATACATATCAACAAAAAATCGAGAATAATTAATCCCTAAAACAAGGGTTAAAGTCAACTCTCAAAAGTATGTTACAATGAAGGTATACAAGGAGAACAAAAATACACCTCGGGGTATGGTTACAATAGAATAAAACACCCCAAAAAAATGAATTAAACTCGGGTAGTTACAATAGAGGTAACCCTCGTGTATTTACAATGAGATATACACCCCAGGGATTTACAATAAAACACCCAAAACAAAGATAACACCTCGTGTAGTACAAGAGAGGGGATACACCTCAGTTATGAAAATGAAGGTATACACCCCAGGTATATACAATGGAGGTATAACCCCCCCATGTATGATCCCAAAGAGAGGATACACCCGTGTATGATCAATTTTAAGGATCACCCATGATGAACAATGAAGGATACACCCATTTAAAAACAAGAGAGGTAACCCACCCATGGAACAAAAGGTATACACCTCAGTGTAAACAATAAGGGATACACCTCAGGATGATACAATGAGAGGTAAACACCTCAGGTATGAAACAAGAGAGGTAAAAAAACCCAAAAAAAGGGAGAACAAGAGAGGGATACACCTCTGTATGATACAATGAAGGAATACCCCCCAGGTATGATACAAAGAGGTAACCCCCCAGTGTAAGTACAATGAGAGGTAAAAACACCTCAGTGTATAACAAGAAGGTATACACCCGTTATGATACAATGAGAGGTATACAAAACCTCAGTTATGTACAATGAGAGGTATACACCCAGTGTATGAACAATGAGAGGTATACACCCATGTAATTTATAATTTAAAGGGTTTAAATCTGAGATTTTATTTGATCTTTTTTTGATGTTCAAGTTTAATTTTTAAACAATTTATCAAAAGGTAAAATACCACATTTTTTGGGAAGAAATATCAACGTTTTAGAAATTTATTTGAAACGTTCGTAAATATTCATCGTCAATACGAAAGTTTAGGAGGAACATAGAGTTAAACATTAATTCAGTCCCCATACCTCAAATTCTACGACTTTTAAGTTGTGGACTGATTAAAACGTCTTCAAACTTACGTTTTTCCCCCACTTTCTGTATTCACTGATAAGCCTACTGTGTAGGCGAAAAAGTTTCGGGAAAAAATTGTCTAACTGTTTGCATATGGTCTTCCCTTATTACATTTCGCTGATATAAATAAAACAAAGGCATTTTGAATTTTTTTTTTCATTGTGTTGGCCTGGATGTAGATGAATAGCTTATTCTTGTGTTACATAGCATATTTTATCTAAATTTGACACAGTGTTGCGAATAATTTCACTATTTGGAAAATGAATGTTCCACGAAAAATGTAGAATTGTGTTTGTGTGATAGAATCACTCGATGCTAAGATTTACTCGTAATTCTCTCTTCTCCTTTGGCATCAATTACAGTACTGCCTTAGGCAGTAACTGCAAGCTTAGTCTACCATAGCTTCCTTTCTCCTACTTCCTCCTACTACTTAATTTGTTAGCTAAACGGGTTTTAGCTAATGAACATATGCTTAGGTTTTTCGTTAACTGTCTAATCATTAGACTGATTTACTGAGTTTTGGAGGTGGGAAGTAGTGGGCCTACACTCTGAAGGAAGGGTGGGGTTACGGACCTTCAGGGGGTCGTTAGAATTGTAATGTTCACATCTGGTAAAGCAACTGCTGAATGAGGCTGAATGTGTGTTGAGAAATGGCATTACCAGTTAAGTTTAAAGAGTTTGTACTTAAAAAGACAACTCATCGCCTGCACAGCCGCCCCTGCAGACGAGGTCTTGAGAAGCTGTCGAAGTCATCTCTCAACGGGCTGTAAAGAGTTATAATTTGTAAGATTATAAATTACCCCTAGGGGGTGTTATGTCAGCATATTTCATTCACTGATGGCTGACAAATTACATACTTGTTTGGACTCAAAAGTCCGCACCTTACTGCCGACTATAGGTTGATTACAAACTCCTTGCGACTCAAGAACTGCGCAGTCCCCCGTACTACAAGAAATTCATAACCTACCTTGCTCTTGTAGCGTGAGCTATGGTGTTCTTCACACTTTCGACAGATATCGGTGACTTGATAGAAGCTGAAGTGTCCTTGGATGTCCACGTCTTCCATAGTCTAGGAATACGCACACTGGTACACTATGTTCCACAAGATTTGTCTTTATTGTTCACAATCTTATCACTAAAGAAGCTGATCACACTTTCTCTTAAGTGTTTATTGTGTTTTATGAGACACTTTGTTCACACTAACGCACAGATCGTTCTTTGTTGGTTATCCTGGCGTCAGTGTCACTCTCAGTAGAGCCAAAAGTAATCTGAAGACGCCACAGCGCCCCATGCCGTCACTCCCCTAGGACAAAGAAAAAGCTGACCTAGTACTTTTGCTTCCTTGCCACTTCCTCGATGAAGTAAAGCAGAACGTTTGATTCTTGCTGTCTTAAGCATAGACCATAATGTCCACTATCTTTACTATGGTAATAAACTGGGAGCAGGATTTTCCTTAATTGTCCTGCTAAAGTAAGAGATGTACTGTCTCTTATTAAAATACACTCTGCAACACTGGACTGCAAGGAGCGGCAAGCCACGTCACATATTGGTACCTCATCTGGGATCAATTACTCACTGTAGCAGTAAACAGGACGCTTGCCCCTTCTGAGAGGGCTGGGCCCCCTCAGGGCTGAAAGGGCTGAAGGGGGCTGATACCCCCCCTCCTGGAGAAAATTTCTCCACAATGTGTATCCTTTGGGTCAACCTTCCTTGCTTGGAAACGGCCGATGTAATAAAAACAATTGAGTACATTAAGCAATTGTATGTCATCTTGCAGAATCCTTTCCGACCTCTTACAACTTGAGTGTCCATAAATAGCTGCGATTATTTCCGCCGTGTACTACATTTAATCCGGCATTTTCTTGTATATTCTTAGAAAAACTGAGCTCCAAATGTATTCAAAATTATTCCAGCGTGCATTTAGTTCTTGAAAAGAAGCTTGCAACAAGCCACAAGAAAGGACTAGGAGAAAGTTTGCGAACCGCCCATTCTTTTTCTCATTACGCCCCTTCCCATTGCCTCTACATACTATCCTTTCCTCAGCATCTCTCCTCTACCTCATCTGCCATCCTTGCATCCCCATCTCTGCCCTTCTACTGACAGGTTGCCCTGGCCAGAAAAGGTAAGCTTTGGATAAACATTGACTCCCTTGCGCAGCGATGCATATGGAAACATGTGTACACACCGCCTTGTTTGGCTTTTGCCGAGCTGAGTCTTTTTCCGACCAAGACGAGGAAAAAGCTGTTACCATACTTGCGATTCACTCTGCATATATACTGCACATACACACAACAAAAAATAGATAGTTACTATAAAACAGAAAAACAGTGGGGCTCTAAAACGGAGGTGGTGGCCACTAGTAAATAATAGAACAATCGCACCAGTTCAAAATCACAACAATTTGCCGCAGCTCTGATTAACTGACACACGCATACTGGATCGCGAGTTAATTTAATTAAAATATCATAATTTAATACGAATATTAGTACTGAATACGTCACTTATCTCGTGAAAAAACATATCATAGATTGACATTCTACAGATAATGGACACTAGATCTTGCACAGAATTTAGTACAACAGTCTACTATGTGGGGGGAAAAAATATCTTCAACGATTCGTGAAAGAAAATGTTTTTAATGATAGAAAAAAAAATTTCAACGTAAATTTATTGAGAGATGCAAATCCTCAAATGTCAAATGGTGATAAAGTTACGTCGGCGGACGTAAACATAAGCGAAAATATTGTTAAGAGGTAGCTCCTTGTCATGGGTCTGTCGTAAAGCACAGGGAAGTTCGCAAAAAAAAAAAGATAATATAGCATAAGTCTTGATAGTGTGATTTTTTTACGTTTTTGTAAAAGTATCACTACACTGATGACAGTCTGTATATTCAATCGGAACATTAAATGTAAATTTAACCTTCCATCGTGAATTACGTCTCACCTGTAGCAGAAATTCATTATATATTCAGTACGTGAAAATATAATTTCTTTCATTATTTACCTTATATTTCAGCAAACTTGTCGACTTCTGTATAAATTACATTCAACAAAAACAAAATTATATGTTAAATTTAATACCCCAACATATAATTTACAGTTAAAAACATATATATAAATTACAATTAAATGTTACCTTCTAATATATATTTATTTCAAAAAAGCTAAGAATTTTAATGTCTTTCAATATAAAATTTTATCCCTAAATATAAATGTTATTAAAAATGGAATTTTGACTTTCGCAGAACTTTTTATCCAACGCAATTCAAGTCTTTAAGGAGAAGTCTGAGGCTGGAGGAGGTTAGTACTCTACCCTTCTGGGTAAACTTCAGACGCGAGTATACACATGAAGTCTAAAAATAGACTTAATACATATATGCCACAAGTGTCTGTTTGCTTTGCCAGTGGAGAGCATGTGCTCTCTCACTCACACACACACACACACACACACACACATTGCTTGGTTACGCACATCTCAGTATACACAGTGTATCCACAGCTCAGTATACTCACAGATGAATATAATGAATATCACAGTTTCTCACGAGGTTTCTAGAGTAATTACTTAACGAATCATCATCAATGGACCATCATCATCAATGGACCATCATCATCAATGGACCATCATCATCAATGGACCATCATCATCAATGGACCATCATCATCAATGGACCATCATCAACGGACCATCATCAACGAACTTTCATCAACGGACAATCATCGATGGACCACCATCAACGGATTATCATCAATGGGCCATTACCATCAATGGACTATCATCAATGGGCCATTACCATCAAGGGGAAGGACCATTACGCTGAAGCACACCATCGCTGACCCACCATATTCGAGCAGTGGATGAATTACGACACAATTGACCTTATGAACCGAACCAGACCTACAGAATCCGAAGGAAGGACGAAGGAAGGAAGGAGGGAGGAGTGAGAGGAAGGCAGGCAAAGTGGGAGGAAGAGGAAGGGATGAGAGGAAGGGAGGCAGAGAGGGAGTGAAGGTAGAAGACGGAAAAAGAGTGGTAGAAAGAGGGAATTGGAGAAATAAGAGAAGGGAGGTAAAGAAGGAGGGTTAATATGTGGATGAATAAGGGAAGGATCATGGAGAAAGGAATGGAGAGGTGGAGTAATATTCAGAAGGGAAGGAAATGAGAATCAAGCGAGAGGCTGGCATTAAGAGGATAAACGGAGTACATGGGAGAGACAGATAAGAGAAGTCTTAACCTTCTATACTGAAGTTCAATTTCAAAATCTCTCTCCCTCTTCAAGAAACAGAGTAACAATCCCGTGATTGGCAGGACGGTGTATCGAGCCTCCACCACTCCTTACACTCTCAAGGATTTACTTTTCCACATCAAAATAAGAAAATGCTTGCTTTCAAAAATTATTCTTACTTAATATGCCATTTGCAAAGAGAGAGAGAGAGAGAGAGAGAGAGAGAGAGAGAGAGAGAGAGAGAGAGCTCTTAGCTTGCCAATAAAGTTACGGAATCCTTAACCTGTAAATAGCTTGTCAATAAATCTAGTGATCCTTAACCTAACCTTGTCAAACCCTGTGTTAAAAAAAAAAGAGTGAGAGACAGACAGACAGACAGAGACTCTTAATTATAACTGTTTACCTCAGGTTCATGATTATGTTTTTTATAATAATAAATTTAAGTTCAAAAGGTAATTAAGGACATTTTCAGCATTTCTTATATTCTGAAGAAAATAGGAACGGAATTTTGTAGGAGGCCTACTGGTAGGTTCTGATTATCAGTGGGCACAGGGCCCAGGATTTCCGAAAAAAAAAAATAAATAAACCCCCCAAAATTTCTAAGGAATCAAAAACATGAAAACTTTTAAAACAAATTTAGTAATTTGTTCATATTGAACTATTTGCATAGTATACAATGCATAGGTTCCAGTTAAAACTATACATTGTATTCAGTGGAAATATGCATCAATAACTCTCTTAGGAAGTCTAAGACATGCTTGAGCTTCTACAAAAGGTGAAACGTTGTTCCAAGAAAAGTTGGTCCTGCAGCGCGTGTCTTTTCGTCACACTGACTGAAATTTGATTAAGATGACAGGCAAAAATTAATTTGTGCAAGATTACACAAAGATGTAGTCTCGAGCTAATTTGAAAAGCAAAACAGACCTCATGAATATATGCTCGGATTCATGATAAACCGATCATTGTGCATGACAACAATTTGACAGAATGAATATAGGAGTGACGTTCTGTAGACTAGTATGGTTCAAAAAGTCACGAGAGCAAACACTAGGATATTTCATTAGAATAAATATGTCCTAGTGTTTACTGATGCGTCTTTCTAAATCAAGTTGTCGGTATCTATTTCCCAGGTTTATACCACAGACAAGTATAAAACCAAAGACACGAAGACAAAGTCATAGCTTAATAAGGCTATACTTAAAACGAAAGCTTGCTCCAGTAAGTGGTTTTTCAGAACCAGGAAACTGTCTTCAAGGTGAAGCTGTACAGACAACAAGATTTGTGGATAAAAAATTGTCATGAAAGTCAGTAATAAAACTATCAAGTGGGGAAAATAACGGAGATGACTAAGAAATTTAGACGATGAAGGCAGGTGAGAGGGGAAAAATGGTTGTGGGATGACTAAAGAACAAATAGAACAAGAAAAAACAATTACAATATAGTGGAAGCAAAGACAACGATAAAAAAAATTGACAGCATCAATTCTCCTTAATCCCAACACCAACACAGCATCCCTTTATCATCACAAAACCGCAAAGCAGCCCTTCTTTTCACTATATTTTCCTTATTCCATTATCGTACATCCTTTCTTTATCCCAGGATCATACACAGCAACCCTAAATCATCCCAGCATCACCGTTTATCCCTCATTCCAGTACTCCTAGCATTTCTCCTACATCCCATCGTCAGTAAATATCACTTCTTCAACCCAGCACCACATCCCCTATCAAGAAACAAAAATCATTCCTAACTAATCCCATCCTCCCAACATTCCTTTCCTCTTCCTTATCCCAGAATCATTACCTCCCTCATCTTTTTCTCATTCCAGCGTCTGTAAGCCTTTATATCCACAGCATCAAACATCCCTCCAACCCAGCATCCCCTTCCCTCATCATGGCATCATTCCCTCCTAGCATCATCCTTCCTCATCCCAGCAACACCCAGCATCCCACACCTCACACATTAGATAAGCCAAACACGTAGCTCACCTCCACACAATGGCTCATAAACATCGAGCAGAAATTCCTGTGAAAAAGATCATCTGTCATGCTATTTTATCTGTATTTTTGGCCGGTATAAGACGAGACCTTATTCACTCTTAGTTTTTCATAACTTATTCACAAGTCTTCCATATACCTACTGAGAAATTATGATTAAAAAAAATTATTTTGCGTTTAGACCAGTGATTTTGTGAGAAAATTCGGAAGTACTCAGTCATGCAGACAGCTCTAGAAAAGATACTTTTTAGTTTTCTTTACTCAAGATCAGAAAAAAGTAATAATTTGGCTACACCTGTAACAAATAGTCCGAGTACATGAATGAGTTCTCTTATCCAGGATAATCCTGTATGATCCGTGTTGACAGTGGAGGCGGCTCGATCCTTCGTTCGCATACTGCGATCTCTTACCAGTTATATACTCTTGATGATCGACCTCTTACAGAGAAGCACACAGAGCTCAGGGTACCACAAGTGAGCCAGGAAGTGTGGCACAATTTCCTCGGGGTTCTTTCTAGTTCTCTTCCATAGGACGTTATTCATAACAACAGCCGACTAATTCCTACGCAACTATTACCACTAGGTACTCAGGTCAGCAGGTGAAAGGAGATTTGGCCATCTCTCACCTCGCCTGGGTAATGAGCCCGGGTACTTTCAGTTCATGTCGAACACTACCACTGAATGGGTGAGGGGTCAGGAGGGAGAGAGGGAGGGTGACAGGAATAGAGACTAGGGCTTGAAGATACAAGAGACTAAAACCCGTGAGTGTGGGTTCAGCGAGTTGTGTGTAACGCTCTTATTTACCGAATGGCGTGGGGGAAAGTCAGCACTTGTGGTGTCTATGAAACAGTGATAGTGACCAATAAATTTAGGGATAGCACCCATGTGGAAAGACGCAGATGTAAGGTGGTACACTGTTGATGTTACTCTGGCCATGTGGCTTAAATTACTGCAGACTTGAATGTAGTGTACAGGTTCGAATCCTGCTGTGGACAAAGATAATGTTTGTAAATAATTTTGCCCGTTTGCGAATTTGTTATAAGGATATTATATATATATATATATATATATATATATATATATACTATATATATATAATATATATTATATATATATTTTATATATATATATATACATATATAAAATATATATTATATATAATATTATATATATATATATATATATATATATATATATATAAAAAGCGCAATTTAATTTAACCTAATCCAACTAAATATATTTTAGACAAGTTTACGATAATTTAATAATACACACACGCAATGTAATATATTTTTCTTTTCCTTAGCTTCAGAATGATTTTTTGCGAAATTATTGCATACACAAATTTTTGCTTGCCTTATTCGGCAAGAAGAGCGTTGCTATTTAAGCCAAAATAGTAAATTTTACCTATTCGGCAAGATATATATCTTAGTGTGTGTGTAAACCCGCGCATTCCAAGATAATATTGACGCATGTGCTCATGTTTGCACTGCAACCAGCTGATGATGTTTACCTCACGACTTTCATCCAATCACGGTCATCTCCGCCTGTGACATCACGATGCTTTCATCCAATCCCGGCCAACTACGCCTGTGACGTTACGAAGCTTTCAGCTAATACTTGCCCCCTCCGCTTGTGACATCACGAAGATGAGTCTTGAAGCACGTAGACAATTACCTCCAAACTTCAGTCTATCAGGTACAGAAGAGGACTGACAAGTAGATCTCCTGGAAAAAAATTACTAGTGTTTCAATTTTCCTCATTTTCTTCTTTCACTGTTTTGTTAACTAATTACTTACACTTATGGTATGCAGACCTTAAGTTATTTAATGCAGTTGGTTTAACGTGTGATTTAAATTGTGAAAAATCGACCGTGAGCTTGCTATAAAATCACCGTAATTTATATATGAACTATAACTTCATCGTTATCTAACTCCAGTATACACAGGACACAAATAAGAGGTATATTCCTCTTAGTATATATACGCTGAGAGTTGACTTTAATCCCTTTTCTAGGGATTAAATTGTTCTTGTCTGGTGGCGAAACAGGTTCCGTGCATCATTAATGACACTCTTAAAGTCGATAGGTTTCAAACCTAATTATCCAACCTAACTAAACCATAAATACAGTGGAAACATATTTTAAATGATTTTCATCCAATACTTTCTTTTATTTTCAATTAATATATGTATCACGACTAAGGATTTATAACAGGCCTAGTATCTAATCGACATGTTCCTAGGACAAAATGGTAACTCAAACATACGAAATTATTTACAAACATTATCTCTCAGTCCACAGCAGGACTCGAACCTGCGGCGAACTCGGCATCCGAGTACACGGTACTTTATCCACAACGCCAGAATCCAGACACCTGGCGTTGTGGATAAAGTACAGTGCATTCTGATGCTGAGTCTCCAGGTTCGAGTCCTGCTGTGGACTGAGAGATGATGATTATATATATAAACGTGGAAGCTGTCGAAAGAAATACTAATTTTGCGAAACAAAACAATGTTACTCTAGTCGTTTAGTCCAAGATGTGCGTGTGTCCTTACCCGAGTCTCACCCTTTTCGACAACAGGTTATTAGGAGAGGAGCCAGTAGGTGGGAAGAGAGGAGAGAGGTGAGGATGTAGAGGCCGGGGGAGGGTGAGGGTGAGGAAGATTCTGTCGACGACGATTCCAAACTTTTGTAAAACGACAAAGAAAAGACCAGCAAGCGCGGAGGATGAGGGGAAGTAGAGGAGGAATAGCGAGAGTAAGAGGAGGTGCATGCAGCGCTAGAGGCGGCCAAAGAGGAACGCGAAATTCGCACAGTATCACGATCTTGCGCGATGGCGTTTGTGGCGGTTTTGAAATTGCTTCGGCAGATGCAAATTCTGGCAATAAGCGTTCTAGTTTCGCGTGTTTAACGGCCGTAGGAACTTGTGAGGCAGCGACTCACAAATCTGGGTGATGGGAGAGTAAAGTTTGTCTTTTACGGGGGTGGGAAGGAGAAGAGAGAGAGAGAGAGAGAGAAAGAGACAGAGAGACAGAGAGAGAGGACAGCGTGAAACAAGCTTTTATGCCACAAGACGGGCAGAAAGCAGCAGCTTCACTCTGGCTGTACCCTTCTCCAGAACATCACTCTATCTGAGATCATATATACCCAGGATGACTCGAGTATGGAACACATTCGTACAGCATAATGATGTAAACGAGATAAAGTCAGTTGATCAAATGAAAATGCTGGCCCACAGATGGCTCCAACTTCATCCTGTTCCTACTTGTATGTCTCATAACAATAAAAATGCTTTCAAATGAGCTGGTGTAGGTAACAGCTCTTAGCTTCTCAATAAAGTTAGGAATCCTTAACCTGTAAATAGCTTGTCAATAAAACTAGGGATCCTTAACCTAACCTTGTCAAACCCTGTGTAAAAAGAGAGAATGGCTTGTAGTATGTTGGTGGACTAAGAAAAAATTAAAAAGCACGGCGATTTGCTTTTTTTTAGAATTTACCTCCGAAGAGGCCAGTTTATTGTGCGCCCCATAGCCATCCGGTAGACGGTAGCGCAAAGTGATATGGATACACAAAAGGCCTAGGAACTAATCCCCTGAAGGGTTAAATATCTACCAATTATGTCTTTTCTCTTGCAAGCAAATTAAATATATTTTATTAATATGCCTAATAATCGATACCATGCCTAACCCTTCTAGGGTAGGGTAGGTGCCTGAGCTCGAGCCTTTAGCTCGTAAAACTGTTATTCCCATTTGCCCCCTTGGGGCGGCGATGGCAGACCAGAGAGGCCTAGCTTGTGGCTAGGCCTGGGGACAGTTGGGCCCAAAGATGAGGTACTTGTGCCTCCTCCCATGGGAGACTTGGGTCTCAGACACTCCCTAAAGAGGGAGCCAAGGCCGGGCCACCACTTGGAAAAGGCCCGGGCCGGGAGAATACCGGCTAATCTTTAATAATAATAATAATATGCCTAATAGCTTATTTTCCTTAACAAGATCCCCTGGCATATCACACAGGTTATTATGCTATCTCTATATCCTTAAATAAATGGAGAACCAAGCACATAGTGGTCTAGAACGCAACAATTGGGCTGACCACATAATACTTTGCATTCGAACCACGGAACGGGTGGGGCTTCAACCCATGGCAAGTGAGTTCTTTGGTGTATAGAAATATACCTAGTTGGATGAATCTTATTGCAGACAGTTGGCGGAGTGATTAACACACTGGCCTGAAGTTTTAGGCCTCACTCGCCATGGGTTCAAACCTCACCCTTTCCGTGGTTTGCTTTTAATCGTGTTATTAAGATTTCGTGAGTCACTTTGCATTCGGTTTGTTCATAACTATGTATGCTATACCAGCAAAAGTGCTTGTAATCAAGACCTACGCCTGTCCACTATAACAGTCTGTCTGCATCGCAACTCGCTCTGTAAGTATGCTTATCTACGAGTGGTGGGCGAGTGAGAAATTCCCGAGTAACGTTAGTGAAGCTAAAACGTTGTGTAGTTATAAAAATAGGTTAGACAAATACATCATTAGGTGTGGGTGGGTGTGAGTTGGATCTGACTAGCTTGAGCCAGTAGGTCTGATTCATAGATATACCCAATAGATATACCAAAGTGGATGCAAGAAGATCATAGTAAACATGTGATAACACAATATCCAGAACAATCAATGTGAAAAAAAAACAGTGAAATTCCAAGCGCTTTCGTGAATTCTCACATTATAAAGGAACTAATGTAAGAAGTTGCGAAAGCGCTTGGAATTTCACTATTTTTTCACAGTGGTTGCTCTGCACCCAAGTGGATGTGAACTGGACCTGACTGGATTTTGCCAGCAGGTGACTAGCATTTGCCTAGCATGAGCCAGTAGTCCTGCTGCATTATTATAATCAATGGGGAAGTGCTAAGATATCGCTAAGATATTGCAGGCCCGGTGGCCTGGTGGCTAAAGCTCCCGCTTCACACACGGAGGGCCCGGGTTCGATTCCCGGCGGGTGGAAACATTTCGACACGTTTCCTTACACCTGTTGTCCTGTTCACCTAGCAGCAAATAGGTACCTGGGTGTTAGTCGACTGGTGTGGGTCGCATCCTGGGGGACAAGATTAAGGACCCCAATGGAAATAAGTTAGACAGTCCTCGATGACGCACTGACTTTCTTGGGTTATCCTGGGTGGCTAACCCTCCGGGGTTAAAAATCCGAACGAAATCTTATCTTAAACCCGGAGGATTATACAGTGCCTGAGGGGGATGTGGAAGGCATTCAGGCTTAATTCAGGGAACTGGAGCACAGATCCAATTTCCTAAATCAAGAGCCCCTCACCAACATCAAGGAACCTTCCATGAGGGGAGTCCTGCTGCAGTGTTCCTTCTTTCTTATGTTATCAAAATGAGTTATAAAACTTCTCAGGTAGCTAGTGAGTGCATTCCAGTGACATTCAATTCATTATTTACGTCTCTCCTATTATCCTTAAAATCCTAAGGTTTGACAGATATACCCAAGTTATAATTCACATTTTACTTCAGGATACTTTGCTTGCCTAACTTATCAACTTCATTATGTGGGAGTAATTCAGCCAATGAAAGAATCCGTAAGAATTCCTCATTAATTCCGTTTTCTGTGACTTGTGAATAAGCAGTGTTGAGTTGTGATGTGAGAAGTGCCTTCAGTGAGGACAGAATCGGAGACGAATAAAAATGATAAAAGAAAATATTGGAGGATGATGGTCAATAATAAATATATACATGTATAATGATTATGATAAACAGGATACAGGGAGAAAAAGATAAAATAACAGTACAAATAACACGCCAGGATAATGTAAGAGAACAAGAGAACACTTTATAGTAAGGTAAACACAGGAACACTCCAGAAAAAGTTAACGTCACCAAGAACAAATAAACAGCACAAAGAACACGCATAGGCAACATTTAGGTAACTTTATTCCGAAACGTTTCGCCTACACAGTAGGCTTCTTCAGTCGAGTGCAGAAAGTAGGCAGGAGCAGTAGAGATGTGAAGACGATATAATCAGTCCATCACCTTTGAAGTCGTAGATTTGAGGTTGTCAGTCACTCAGCCTGGAGAAGTTCTGTTCCAAAGTCTGGAACTAACTGAAGATCAAGCGACAGTGTTGAGACTTAAATACTGTCCAAAGGAGAGGTGCAGAGTAGTAGTAGTGAGAATGTAGCTACTGAGAGGCCATGTCCCTCTCAGATCAAACGATTCTCACTTGAAAAAGTTGTCCAAGGTGTTTTCTCTTCTGTACCAAGATGCCATTGTGTTGCAGTGTCTGACAGTGAATATCAAAATGGTATACAATACCGACAGGGTGGTAGGTAAGACATAAGCAACATTTAGGCAACTTTATTCCGAAACGTTTCGCCTACACAGTATTGTATACCATTTTGATATTCACTCGGTCAGGCACTGCAACAATGGCATCTTGGTACAGAAGAGAAAACAAGTTGGACAACTTTTTCAAGTGAGAATTGTTTGATCTGAGAGGGACATGACCTCTCAGTAGCTACATTCTCACTACTACTACTCTGCACCTCTCCTTCGGACAGTATTTAAGTCTCAACACTGTCGCTTGATCTTCAGTTAGTTCCAGACTTTGGAACACAACTTCTCCAGGCATGAGGACTGACAACCTCAAATCTACAACTTCAAAGGTGATGGACTGATTACATCGTCTTCACATCTCTACTGCTCTTGCCTACTTTCTGTACTCGACTGAAGAAGCCTACTGTGTAGGCGAAACGTTTCGGAATAAAGTTGCCTATGTGTCTTACCTACCAACCTGTCGGCATTGTATACCATTTTGATATTCACAAAGAACACGTTAAGATAACAGCACAAGAAACAGGTTAAGATAATTACACTGCACACGGTAAACATTAGCAACAAAAACACCTAGAACGCGAAAAAATAACAGCTCAAAGAACACTTCAGGATACCAACACAAGTAACACAAGATAACTTACCAGTACATGTAACAAGATAACTTACCAGTACAAGTAACACAAGATGACTTACCGTACAACACAAGACAACTTATCAGTACACGTAACACAATATAACTTATCAGTATAAGTAACACAATATAACTTACCAGTACAAGTAACACAAGATGACTTACCAGTACATGTAACAAGATAACTTACCAGTACAAGTAACACAAGATGACTTACCAGTACAAGTAACACAAGATGACTTACCAGTACATGTAACACAAGATGACTTACCGTACAACACAATATAGCTTACCAGTACAAGTAACAAAATAACTTACCAGTGCAACACAAGACAACTTACCAGTACAAAAGGTAACTTACCAGTACAAAAGATAACTTACCAGTACAAAAGATAACTTACCAGTACAAAAGATAACTTACCAGTACAAAAGATGAAAAAAAACTTACCAGTACAAAAGGTAACTTACCAGTACAAAAGATAACTTACCAGTACAAAAGATAACTTACCAGTACAAAAGATAACTTACCAGTACAAAAGATAACTTACCAGTACAAAAGATAACTTACCAGTACAAGTAACAGACTGCAGTAAGGAAGCTAATAAGAAAGAAACAGTAATAAAGGGATGAGCAACAACTAGCGCAACGAGCCATGGAAACAGAGGACAAACACAACATTTTAAACCATAACCATAAAATAAAGGTAATGCAAGAGAATAGAAACTGGAAAGAAAGACTGAACAGCCAATGGTAATGGAAGAACCAGAAGACAGAAGAGAAGACAGAGAGAGAGAGAGAGAGAGAGAGAGAGAGAGAGAGAGAGAGAGAGAGAGAGAGAGAGGGAGGAAGTTAGGATGCAGAGTAGAAAAAAATATATCTGAAGTTTATAGGATAATTACGTTTAAGGTTGAAAATATATCGGGAATGACTGAGGCCAAAGAAATAACTTTAACAGCCATAAGTATTTATGCCGAGCGAAACGTCGCAATAAAAGCTTGTTCTGCAACGTTTCCTCTTTCTCTTTATACTTGTCCGCTATAAGGTATTTCCGAGCATGTGGAAAAAAGACATTTATATACAGTTCAGGACATTTATTCGAGAAAACGTTTCGCCATGAGTGGCTTCTTCAGTCTGAAGAAGCCACTAGTGGCGAAACGTCTCCTATAATAAAGGTTCTAAACTGTACACAAGTGTTTTCCACATGTCGGTATCACCATACCATTTTTCATTTCACGGCATTTCCATGCTTACCTTTGACTCATCTGTGATTAGACTCCCTATGTGCCCTTCTGTACCCGTTTCCTGCCTCTTGAGTAGTCTCGTTTTTTTTCGCCCTTTGAAGTATTTGGTTTGTTGCTATGTCTTCTCTGGTTCTTATGTTTAATACCTATTGTCTGTCCATATATTCCCCATCATCTCTGGAACTAATCTCTCTACGAACCTATAAATTGTTGATATGTTTTATCAGGTGTGGGTTCCAAGGTGGCGATGCATACTCGAAGTCGTATGATTCTTTGTTGGGATTCCTGAAAGCTAGCATTGAGTGTTTTCAGGTGTTGTGTGTGTGGTAATTGACATATAGCTCGACCCTAAGTTCCTCTCCGTAAGTGAGGTTTGTAGTCTTTCCCAAGAGTCTGTACTCAGTTGCAGGTCTTTTTCCTTTCCGAAATTTTAAACCCTTTCATATACTTGTGTGTGGGGGGGAGGGAGGGATGAAGATTACACGTGTACATCGATCTTAGAAACGTCTTAAAATTCATGCATACGTGCATGAATGCTTGGGTATACAAAAATGTGTCTGAGTACATGGGTCAGTAAAAATTCTTTAATCACAGTGAAAATAAAAGTGAAAGTTTTCGTTTTAGGAAAATGATAGTAATATAATGGATTTCCGGAATTTTAAATATATGTTTTCAAGGCTGTCCCCCCCCCCCCAACTTACGTGCGGACGAAGCCGAGGAATGGTCCTGCAAATTCAATTTGTTTTGTGTGTCACTAAGTACTACATTTCTGGAAAGATATTCACGCTATATGAATTCCAATTATATATGGGACACCATCCCAAACCCTTCTAGTAGGGTAGGTGCCTGACCCGAGCCTTTATTAAATAAGACTGTCATTCCCATTTGCCCCCTTGTGGCGGGGATGGCAGACCAGAGAGGCCTAGCTTGTAGCTAGGCCTGGGGACAGTTGGTCCCAAAGATGAGGAGGTGCTTGTGCCTCCTCCCATGGGAGACTTAGGTCTCAGACACTCCCTAAAGAGGGAGCCAAGGCCGGGCCACCACTTGGAAAAGGCCCGGGCCGGGAGAATACCGGCTAATCTTTAACTAACTCCAAATTATATTTTTTTTTTTTGTGAAACATGAACAGTTTTGAGACTCTGATCGTGGGTTCTAACCCCGCCCGTGGTATGGTTTGAAACATGAACAATTTATGAGAGAGAAAACGACACTCTCCCCTCACTCTTCCTTCCCACACTCAAAATCGCGATTACAGGTAAATCACGACTAGAAATCCTCGCAGGAAAACATGGGTAAATTAACGAAAATGAGTGAGGGAAAACCTCGAGTTCATTAAAAGCGTGACCCCAAATTTTCCTGAGGCGGTCACTGCCAGTGACGAGTCAAGGGTGAAGGAAGAGTGACAACTGCGCTAGTTGTGGCAGGTGTAGCAGTTATAGTAGGTTGCAGTACTTGCCGAAATGTGGTAGTGTTGACAGGTGGGAAGGAGGGGCTACGACAGACGTGTGTGACACGTGGTAAAATAATTTACATAACAGTATGCCGTCAGACAAGGGACCCACTAAGATATATAATGGTACATCGAGGAGGGGATTATATAACAATCTATAACAGATAACCATCAAACACAAGGCTTTCCTTTACTCGTGCTACAGTATATCAAACAAGTTGCTCACATACTTGTAAAATAGTACACAATAAAGCACGGAACTCGTATAGTAATATAGTATACCATCGCACACGGTACTCGCAGTCACACAGGATACTAACATTTAGTTGTTGGATAGTACACTATCAAACACGAGACACCATTACGGACCTCACAATAACAGTGCACGATCAAACAAGGACCTCACAATAACAGTGCACGATCAAACAAGGACCTCACAATAACAGTGCACGATCAAACAAGGACCTCACAATAACAATGCACGATCAAACAACGACCTCACAATAACAATGCACGATCAAACAAGGACCTCACAATAACAATGCACGATCAAACAACGACCTCACAATAACAATGCACGATCAAACAAGGACCTCACAATAACAATGCACGATCAAACAACGACCTCACAATAACAATGCACGATCAAACAACGACCTCACAATAACAGTGCACGATCAAACAACGACCTCACAATAACAATGCACGATTTAAACAACGACCCCACAATAACCCATGCACGATAAACAACGACCTCACAAATAATGCACGATCAAACAACGACCTCACAATAACAATGCACGATCAAACAACGACTCACAATAACAAATGCACGATCAAACAGGACCTCACAATAACAGTGCACGATCAAACAACGACCTCACAATAACAGTGCACGATCAAACAACGACCTCACAATAACAGTGCACGATCAAACAACGACCTCACAATAAACAGGCACGAATCAAACAAGGACCTCACAATAACAATGCACGATCAACTAACGACCTCACAATAACAATGCACGATCAAACAACGACCTCACAATAACAGTGCACGATCAAACAACGACCTCACAATAACAATGCACGATCAAACAACGACCTCACAATAACAGTGCACGATCAAACAAGGACCTCACAATAACAATGCACGATCAAACAACGACCTCACAATTTAACAGTGCACGATCAAACAAGGACCTCACAATAACAATGCACGATCAAACAAGGACCTCACAATAACAATGCACGATCAAAGACGGGACTCACAATCACGGTAAATAAACAAACTGTTGTGAAAGGCATATTATTGACTTTCTCCCCCTCCTCTTTCTATCTATATTTATCTCTGTCTTCTGCTTCAGTGGCTCTCTCCCCTATTCTCACACTGCATCAGTTCCGTTTTACTCGTGATTACACTTCTATGTGTGACGTTTTACTCAGTGGGATGTTTATTATAATGATTAGAAATGTGAATAGGAGGTAGTAACTGTATATGCATGCACCCCCTCCCCCACCACACACACACAAGTCAGGGAGGTATTCACAGTGGAAACAGAGAGGACTCCAACAAACCGAGGCGGTAGGGTGCACCAGCAATTACTGGACACTGCACACAACCGAGGTGAAGAAACTGCCAAGGAACTAGATACCTCGAAGGCGGTGGGCCCAGATAACATCACTCCTTGGGTCCTGAGAAAGGAAGCAGATGCACTGCGTGTGCCATTAACAGCAATCTTCAATAAATCTCTCGAAACAGGGCAACTACCTGAGGTGTGGAAGACAGCGACCATAGTCCTGATTTTTATGAACGGAGACAGGCAGGCTGCGGTAAACTAAAGACCAGTGTCGCTGATATGTATAGTATGTAAAGTTATGGAGAAGATTATCAGGAGAAAAGTGGTGGATCATCTACAAAGGAACGGGCTCATACATGTCAATCAGCACACCTTCAGGCCTTCAGGGAAGAGAAATCCTGCATCACAATCCTACTGGAGTTCTACGGCAAGGTAACAGAACACAGGAGAAGGGTAGACTGTATCTTCTTGGACTGTAAGAAGGCTTTCAACACAGCACCACACAATAGACTGGTTGAAAAGTTATAGGAGCAGGCAGGAATATTAGGCATTATAATTATTTTAATCATGGAAGAGCGCTAAAACCGTAGATTATAGAGTTCATGTGGCGGCGGGGGGGGGGGGAAGGTATTCAGGCTCAATTCAGGGAACTGGAGCACAGATCCAATTTCCTAGATGAAGACCCCCCTCACCAGCGTCATGGAACCTCCCTTGAGGGGGTTGGAATAGTAAAGTACTGAACTGTATCAGAATAATTGACAGGAAGGAAACAACCTCTGTTGGTACATGACGAGGTGTCAGAGTGGGTGCATGTATCGAGTGGGGTTCCACAAGGGTCAGTCGTAGGTCTGGTGCCGTTTCTTGTATATGTAAATGACATGACGGAAGGGATAAATTCGGAGGTGTCCCTGTTATCAGACGATGTGAAGCTAATGAGGAGAATGCAAGCATATGAGGATCAGGTAAGCCTACAAGGGGATCTGGACAGGTTGCAAGCCTGGTCCGACTAATGACTCCTGGACTTTAACCCAGCGAGGGGTTAAAGTGCAAGGGAAAGGACAAAGAAGACCGCAGACGGAATACAGCCTAGGTCAAAGGCTGCAAAACTCACTCAACCAAAAGGATCTTAGTGAGCATCACACCGAGCACATCTGAGGTGCATATCAACTAAATAATCGCTGCAGAATATGGGAACCCGGCAAACCTAAGAATAGTTTCGACATTAAAGGAGTTATTCATGACACTGTACACTGCGTACGTCAGGCGCATATGGAGTATGCAGCACCACTATAAAACACACATGGTCAAACAAGTTTATGAAATTAGAGAAAGTGCAAAGATTAGCAAACAAGACTAGTCCCGCAGCTAAGGGGTATGTCCTACGATGAGAAGTTAGGGGAACTCAACCTTACAACACTGGAGGACAAGAGGGAAAGGAGGAGGGGTGGGGGGTAACATGATAATGACGTATAAAATACTGAGAGGGGCTGACAAGGTGGACATGGCCAGAATGTTTCTGAGATGGGACACAGAATCCAGGGAACACAACTGTAAGTTAACAACCCAGGCGAATCATAAGGATGTTAGGAAGTATTTCTTGTCACAGAGTGGTCAAGAAGTAGAACAATCTGGAGAGTGATGTAGTGAAGGCAGGATCCATACATAACTAAGAAGAGATACGATAGAGTTCTTGGAGCAGGGAGAGTGGACCTAGTAGCGACAAGAGGCGGGACCAGGAGCTGTGACTCGACCCCTGCAACCACAATTAGGTGAGCGTACCACACACACACACACACACACACCACACACACACACTCCTGGTGAGTATACCTCATATGCCAGTCTTGTCGTTATGGCCTCGTTTAATACTGCATTGTTCCGTACTGTATATATTTCCTAATTATGTATTATACCAGTCTATAACACAACTAGCATTTTCACTGCATGAGTGCATTAATACGTTTTAATTTATTACCCAGGAACTTTACTGCACCATAATAGTGTTCTCGAATCTCTGAGGCAAAACACTTCAATACAGAGCTTCGTCACTGGGGAAAAACTGACAAGCGAGTACAAAAAGTTTTCGCTCAGATTTAAGCTTTGTCCAGTCTTGATGGAGCTCAATCAAGTCTTGATGAACTTCAATTAAATCTTGATAATGCTCAATCAAGCTTTGATGGAGCTCGGTCGGGTCTTGATGGCGCTCAATCCTGAGCGACACGTCGTCGAAAATAAAGCCTTATTCTATATGACTTTTTTTATACCCAGTTTATAGAAAAAAACACTTTCAACAATATTTAAAACAAAAACAAAAAATCAGCTAAATCTTTTACTCCTGTATGTCAAATACTGACATTATGCCAACACTATATACTCGTCCATTATTGAAAAAAAAAACTTAAAAATTAATATTTCTGGGATACACTTGCCTTTCTTAAAGGTTATCTTAGAGGTGTCTTCTCTCAACGGCTGAAGACGCTTGTTTGTGTCAACAATGCACTTGAATCATTAATTATATCCTTAACTCACTATAATACTAACAATACCAACACTTTTATCACTAAAATATAAGTTCAAGAGTAAATACCTTGTTAGATATATACCTCTCAGAGTATATACACACATATACGTTATGTCTCGGTATATATTATACAAGTGAAACAGTAATCGCAACACAGCACACACGTTTACGTCCATTTAACTGAACTAAAAGATCGCTTTTTTTAATTGGGTATTATTCATGGTACCTGGTAGAGGTCAGTCAGCCAATGGAAAATCAGGCTGCGTAGCGAGAAGCTAAAACAGACTTTTCACTGACCAATCATAATCCATTTCCTTAAGCGCGCTATTGGTGGTTGATGAACAGGCCTTAGAGCCCCTCATCTACTAAATGGGTCATTAAAGATACATAGCATCTGTTCACCACCAATATCCCTGACACAGGGATAAAACTCTCAATGTATATACACAGTGATATACTCCTCTCTCTCACACCCCCCTCAAGGGAGGTTCCTTGACGCTGGTTAGGGGCTCTTGATCTAGGGAATTGAGTCTATGCTCCAATTCCCCGAATTAAGCCTGAATGCCTTCCAGTCATCATCCTTCCCCCACAGGCGCTATATAATCCCTATGGGTTTAACGTTCCCCATGATAATAATAATAATCCTCTCTCTCTCTCTCACACACACACTCTAAACACATAAACGGAGATAACAAGTCTCACTCACACACTCAGTATATATACAGAGTGATATACACCTCTCACACACACAACACACACACGGAGATATACAAGTCTCACTCACACACTCTTATATATGTATATAATAAAATATATATATATATATATACTATATATATATAATATATATATATATATAATATATATATTTTATATATATTATATACACAGTGATATACACCACACACATACCCTCAGACTATATACACAGATACACATCCTAGTGTATACAGTACGCGCAATTTGGATAAACAATATCGCTGATGGGATTTTCAGACTGCGTCGGCCGAACTGGCCGAGCAACCTTTAAAACTAATACCAAAAAAAAATTATGCATTGATAAATACATTTGTATTATTTACATGGTAAACATTTTATTTTCATTTTGCACCAAAATTAGCGTATTAAATTCTTTACCCTTATTAATAAAAAGTGATATAATTTAGTGCTGTCCTACCCAACTCATCTAAGGTCAGCAAGAATTTAGTTTATTTGACGTTATTAACATAATTTAATTTCACTATGTTCAGATTGATTTTCGTAGTTATTGCAACAGTGAAGTTGCACTCTGCTTGATTCTCTTGGAGATAAGGTGCCTTGATGCTGGTGAAAGGCTCCTGATCTAAGGAACTGGAGTGAACCGCACCAGCATGGAGCCTAAACCCGGTCAGACATGTTCGGAAACTCGAGAAGGTCCATAACTTTGTAACAAAACTAGCTCCAAAGCTGAGCCATGGGGATGTTAGGAAGTATTTCTTTAATCATAGAGTTGTCACAAAGTGGAACACTCTGGAGTGATGTAGTGGAGGCGGGATCCATACATAGCTTTAATAAGAGAGAAGAACCAGGGGAGACATAATTACTACGTGAAAATACGAAGAGGATTTGAATGAGTGGATAAGAAGAGTGTTTGAAATGTGAGGCACAAGATCGTGGGAAGGCCAGTGGCGAACCTACATTTTTGGGCCCCTGAAACTTCAACTGTTACTGGGACCCCTTCCAAACCCCTTCTCATAGAGTAGACCCAAAATTTTTACACAATGTGAACTAAAGTCGCTTCTGGGGCCCCTCCGGGATTAGGGGCTCTGAAGCTTAAGCTTCATTAGTTTCGTAATGGATCTAATAGATCCGCCCCTGGGGAAGACTCATGAGGAAGACAAAGACACAGAGGAGCCACAAAGTTGTCAGAAAAACTTCTCCAGTCTTAGAGTTGTAAATCAACTGAATGATTTACATGAAGAACTAGTAAAGGTAAACACCGCTTCAAGAATAAAGATATTATGGCCCAAGAGACCAGAGACCTATAATGACGACACACACACACACACACACACACACACAAACAAACAAACAAACAGGCCATACACTTGCTCTTTCTGTCAACTTCCATCACCCTCACCTAAATCTACGTTTTCTTTACACTCTTCCTCGCAATCTCTCATTTATTCTCTCTCCCTCACACTATCTCCTTCACTTTGGCCCCCTTACTCTTCATCAAACTCCCTCACACTACCTGAGCATTCCTTATCCTCACCTCCTCGCCCTTCTATAAACTCTCTCCCTCACCCTCCCTCACACTCACATGAGCACCTCAATAACTTGTACCAGAGTTTCCCAATCAAGCAAGAAATTTAGGCAAACTCTTCCATATCCCTTTCGTTTTAACACATTGTGGCTCCTCTTTCCCATTGCCCCCCTTTTCCCTCTCTCTCTCTTTCTCTCCCCCTCTTTTCTTCTTTTATTTTTTTTTTTTTTTTTACACAGGGTTTTTAAAACAAGGTTAAGGATCCCTAGCTTTTTGACAAGCTTTTTAAAAGGGTTAAAGGGATTCCAACCCTTTATTGGCAAGTTTTAAAAGCTTTTTTCCCTACATCACTAAAATTTAAAAAGCATTTTTTTTTGATGACACATACAAGGGGGAAAACGGGTTTTAAAATTTGGGGGCCCTTTCTGTGGGCCAAAATTTTTCCTTTTGTTAAAACTGCTTTATTCGGGGGAACATAATTATGTTTGTACGAATTTTTTTCCATACTCGGTCATCCTGGGTATAATGATTCGGAGGGAGGGGATGTTCTGGAAAAAAGGGTTTACAGCCAAATGAATTTGCTGCTTTCTCCCCTTTCTTGTGGCAAAAAGCTTGTTTAAACGCTGCCCTTTGGGAAGTGGACCCAAGTGGGGTACTTTGGCAAAAGGGCCTTGTAAAATAACTAAGGCCACCCACATCCCTCCTATTTAAAGGCCTGCTGAAATGAAGATTATCCAGGATGGGTCCGGGCCCCGAAAAGATAGAGCCCTTGCTTTTCTCTACTTCTCTCCTCTCTCCCCCTTTTCTGGTTTTAAGTCCTCTTAAAATCCCAAGTCCAAGAAAGCCAGGAATGCACATGGGGAAGAACTGTTTGGGAAACCCCCCTTGCCCTTGTAGTCAATTTGGGCGCAGACGAGGGTATACATCATAATCAACACCGGGAAGATCCGGGAGGGACGGGGTCCCGATCGCCCCCCGAAATCACCCCCTATAAAAGCAAAAAAATTTGCAGGTGAGAAACAAAACCCCCAGCGAAAAGTAGGGGCCGGCCATTAGTAACTAAGGTAGGGGGGCCCAAACTGTTAAAAAACAGGCCCCCCACCAGCCATAGGGGAAAAATCAACGACCCCCCTGGTTGTCTTCAAGGGGGGAAACCGGGAAACAATACCTAAAGCCCTTTACCGGATCAGCCGGGCTGTAGTTCGTACGTTGGAAAAAGAACGACCGCATTTAAAAGCCTCGTTGATCAGGAGCTGATCCCCCGGGGGGCCAGGTCAGGGGCCCGGGGCCCGCGGGGCCGTTAAAACCCGGGAAAAACCCTCCAGGTAGTGGTCAGATTATAACAGGTCCTTGATAATGGGGAAAAAATCTCGAAAGGGCTTAAAAATTTCACTATTTTTTTCAAAGGGTTGTTTTGCATATTGTGTACCCCAATTTTTGCATCCCAATATATATTATATATATATTTATATTAAAATATAAAATATAATTTAAAAATATTTATATTATATAATATATGCAATAAGATACAGCAAACAGGTAAATTTAAAAGAATATGCAAAAAAGGTATAAAAGGGGGTTCGGCCAACCCTCATATCAGTTTCCCCACAACGGTTAAAACACCAAAACGCGGGGGCCGGGGCCCCCCCCAACTTGACAGGCCTTTGCAAAACCCCAAACCAACAAACTATTCTCCCAAAAAAATTTTTAAAATTATTATTTGTCCAGTGAATTAAATTAAATTTTCCCCAAAGTTCTTTTTAATTTTATAAAGGGAAATCTAATTTATAAAAACCCAAAAAGGAAAAATATTCATATTATTGTCAAAACTGCTTTTTATGAAACAAGATTAAATTTTTTATTCCTGCGCCCAGGACTTGCTTGATACTATTTTTTGCAAACCCCATTTTTAAAAAGGAATATAATTAAATTTTGTTTCTTTAAAAAGAGTTTTGACAAAATATGAATTTTTCCCTTTTGGGTTAAATATAAATTAATCCTTTTAAAATTAATGGGAATTTGGGAAAAAAATTTTAATAATACACTGGCCCAAATAATAATTTTAAAAATTTTTTGGGGTAGAATAGAAATGTTGGTGTGTTGTGCAAAGGACCGGGTCAATTTGGGGTTTCCGCCCCGTCAGGTGTTTAAACCCGTTGGGGGAAACTGATAGTGGGGTGTTGGCCAGCCCCCTTTATTTTCCCTTCCTTGGAGGCTTTATTTTTTATTTTCCTTGAAAAATTTTGAGTGGGCCCACGAAAGCGATTGGAATTTCCCCTATTTTTTTCAGAGGGTTGTTTTGAAATTATATAATATATATATATATATAATTTTTTAAATATATAATAAATTAATATATATATTTTAATTTTAAAATATATATTTTTTATATATATATATAAAAATTTATATAAAATATATATATGTCGGGGCCGAATAGGCGAAATTTGCGTTTCTTGGTTAAAATTTACCAAACGTTCAACTTGCTAAAAATAGGACAAGTGAAAATTTGTGTATCCCAATAATTTCCCCAAAAATCATTCTGAACCAAAACGAAAAAAAAAATATTTCACTGTATTTGTTTGAAATTAAATTATTTTAAACCCAAACTAAAAAATATTTAGTTGGGTTAGGCTAAAATAAATTTTTCTTGTTATAAAAAGGTTTGGTAAGTTTTCTAAGATTTTTTTGGGGCAAAATTAAAAATTTTTACCCTTTTAAAATTAATGAAAAAAAAATATCTTTAAAAGTATAAGATAAAATTTTATTAAAAAAACTTAATTTTAAATGATTCTTTAAAATTGGGGCCCGTTTTTCCCTATTCGGGACCCCACATATTAATATATATATATATAATATAAAAATATATATATAAAAATATTATATAAAAATATATTTATATATATAAATATAATGTTGTGTTTTTGTGTTTTTGTGGGGTGTGTGTGTGTGTTGTTGTTTTTTTTAACTGCCAAAAAATTTTTTGTACGTTTGTCCCCTTAATTTTTAACAGGTGCTCCCCTTGTCTAAAAAGATCCATGTTAGTCCTTAAAAAAACATAAGTAAAACTTTTAATTTAAATTTCCCGTTTTTCAGCTTTCCGAGTTAAAATTTACGTCACTCTGGAGCTGTGTCCACAAAGTTCTTTAAATTTTTTGTGGTTTTGTGTTTTTGGGTGTTCCGTTTGTTGGGGTCCCTTTAATTAGAGCAGAGCTTCATGAAGCCGAAAATTTTAAAAGAAAAATTTATTAATAAAAAATATAAAAAAATCAAATGAATAATAATAATAATAAAAATAATAATAATAAAATAAAAAAAATAATAAAAATAAAATAAAAATAATAATAACTCTGACGAGTCGGGGTTTCCCTCAAAAGAAGAAAATTTTTTTTTTCTTTTGACATTTTAGTAATTATATAAGAGAAGGGGTTTTTTACCCCCCTTTTTCCTGGCAATTTTTTGTTCCCTCTTGAGACACGCCAAAAGCTTACTGGGGAAAAATGTTTTTTCCACTTTTCCATTTGGGTTAAAGAAAGGGAAAAAAAAAATAACTTTAAAAAATTTAATAAAATAGAAGAAAAACTCCCCGTGGGTTTGTATACAAAAAAACGGGGAAAATGCAGGGGTAGTGTGACCCAAAAATAGCAAGATGTACCTGTTGTCTTGCGTTTTGGGATCAGGGCAGAAAGACGAGGACAACCGGGAATGCTAAAATTTGTTTTTTAAGGGAAAATTTCTGGTTTTTCCCTTTCAACTTAATTTTGGGAGGACGGTGTACCTCCCCCCGGGTGGTTTTCTGGTTTTACCAACCTACTAAAACCCCGGGGCGGTAGTAAAACCCCCCTGGGGGGTTTCCCCGTTACCAACCAAAAATTTCCCCCAGGATGGAAATAAACCCCCTGGGGGTTCTGTTACCAACCCAAATAAACCCCAGGTTTGGAAATACCTCCCGGGTTTGGGTTTCTGTCCCCCCCAACCTCTAACCCCAGGATGCTATACCCCACCCCCGGGTGGTTGCTGTCCAAAAAACCTTTCTAACCCCCAGGGCGGTAGTAAACCCCCCGGGGGGTTGTGTCTACCAACCCCACTACCCACAGGATGGTAAATACCCCCCCCTGGGTGGTTTCTTTTTCTACCAACCTACACCCCAGGGCGGTTTGTAAAATCCCCGGGTGGGGTTTCTGGGCTACCAATTAAATAACCCCAGGACGGTAGTACCTCCCTGGGGGGTTGCTGGTTTTAAACCAAAAATTACTACCACAGGGGGTAGTACCCCTGGGTGGTTGCTGTCTACCAACCTTTTACCACAGGAAAAATAGTACCTCACTGGGGGGTTGCGTTACAAAAAACCCACTACCCCAGGAAAAGGTAGTACCCCCCCTGGGTGGGGTTTCTGTTTAACAACCTACTACCACAGGGTGGTAGTACCTCCCCCCGGGGGTTGCTTTTTCTACCAAAACCCCAACCACAGGATGGTAGTACCTCCCTGGGTGGTTGCTGTTTACAAACCCACTACCCCCAGGCGGTAGTTTCCTCCGGGTGGGGTTTCTGTCTACCAACCAAAACCAAAAGGACGGTAGTTTCCTCCCTGGGGTGTTGGGCTACCAACCTTCTACCAAAAGGGCGGGATTTCCTTTTCCCCGGGTGGGGGGCTGTCAAACCCAAAAAAACCCAACCAAGAACGTTTGACCCCCCCTGGGTTGGGTTTCTGTTTTCCAAAAATACTACCAAACAAAGGGGGTAGTACCTCCCCGGGGGGGTTGCTGGGCTACCAACCCACACCCCAGGATGGTAGTACCTCCCTGGGTGGGTTTCTGTTACCCCAACCCCACTACCCCCAGGATGGTGTACCTCCCCGGGTGGTTGCTGTCTTCCAACCTACTACCACAGGACGGTAGTACCTCCCTGGGTGGGTTGGGTGTTACCAACCAAATACCACAGGATGGTAGTTTCCTCCCTGGGTGGTTGCTGTCTACCCAAACCCAATACCAAAGGAAAGGTTAATACCTCCCTGGGTGGTTTTCTGTCCCACCAACCTAAAAACACAGGGGGTAGTACCTCCCTGGGTGGTTGCTGTCTCCCCAAACCCATACCACAGAACAGTAGTACCTCCCTGGGTGGTTGCTGTTACCAACCTACTCCACAGGACGGTAGACCTCCCCGGGGGGTTTTCTGATACCAACCTATTAAAAACAGGATGGGAATAAACCCCCTGGTGGTTTCTGTCTACCAACCTAATTAAACCCCAGGGGCGGGAGTACCTCCGTGGGTGGGTTTTGTCTACCCAAAACCCACTCCACAGAAACCCGGATTCCTCCCCCGGGGGGTTGCTTTTCCAAACCCAACCTTTCTTCCACAGGGGTGGTAGTAACCCCCCTGGGTGGTTTTTTGCTACCAAACCCCACTACCACAGAACGGTAGTACCTCCCCGGGGGGGTTTTCTGTCAAACCCAAACCCACTACCCCAGAACGGTAGTACCTCCCTGGGTGGTTGCTGTCTACCAACCCACTACCACAGGGTGGTAGTACCTCCCCCGGGTGGTTTCTGTTTTTACCCAAACCCACTACCACAGGGGAAAGGTAGTAACCCCCCTGGGTTGGGTTTCTGTCTACCAAACCTTTCAAACCCCAGAAAAGGGAAATACCTCCCCGGGTTTTTTGCTTTTTTTACCAACCTACTTTCCACAGGACGTAGTACCTCCCTGGGTTTGGGTTTCTTTTTCTACCAACCTAAATTTCCACAGGGGCGGTAGTACCTCCCGGGGGGTTGCTTTCTAAACCAAAACCCACTCCCCAGGACGGAAGTAACCTCCCTGGGTGGTTTTCTGCTAAACCAAACCTATACCACAGGACGGAAATAACCCCCCCTGGGTGGTTGCGGGCTACCAACCTACTACCACAGGCGGGAGTACCTCCCCGGGTGGTTGCTGTCTACCCCAAACCAAAAACCACAGGATTTGGGAGTACCCCCCCCTGGGTGGTTGCTGTCTAAACCTTATACCACGGGGAAAAAACGTAGTCCTCCCCCGGGGGGTTTTCTGTCCCACCCCAAACCCACTAACCCCAGGGCGGTAGTACCCCCCCTGGGTGGTTGCTGTCCACCCCAACCCCCCTACCAAAGGACCGGGGTTTCCTCCCCGGGGGTTGAAGGGATACCAACCAACCCACCCAGGGCGGTTTTACCTCCCCGGGGGTTGCTGTCAAACCCAAACCCACTACCACAGGAAGGGAGTACCTCCCTGGGGGGTTTTTGTTACCAACCTACACCACCCGGATGGTAGTACCTCCCTGGGTGGTTTTGGGCTACCAACCCCCCTTAACCCCCAGGGTGGTAAGTAAACCCCCCTGGGGGGTTGTTGCTACCAAAAACTAAACCCCAGGAAAGGTAAATAACCCCCCTGGGGGGGGTTTTTCTGTCTACCAAAAACCCCACCCACAGGCGGAGACCTCCCCGGGGTGGTTGCTGTTCCAAAAAACTAACCCAGGACGGTATTTCCTCCCTGGGGGGTTTTCTGTCTACCAACCTACTACCCCAGGACGGTAGTACCTCCCTGGGTGGTTTTCGTCCACCAACCCACTGCAAGAACGGTAGGACCTCCCGGGGTGTTGCCCGCTAAAACCCAAACCCAAAAACCCCAGGACGGTTTTGTAAACCCCCCTGGGTTGGTTTTTTTTTTGGGCCCCCAACCTACTACCACAGGACGGAGTACCTCCCTGGGTGGTTGCTGCTACCAACCTACTACCACAGAACGGGGAGTACCCCCCCTGGGTGGTTGCTGTCACCAGCCCTACTACCACAGAACGGGAAATACCTCCCTGGGTTGGTTGCTTCTACCAACCTACTACCCCGAACTTTGTACCTCCCTGGGTGGGGTTTCTGTCTACCAACCCCACTAACACAGGACGGGAGTAAACCCCCCTGGGGGGTTGCTGCTACCAACCTACTACCCCAGGACGGTAGTACCCCCCCTGGGTGGTTCTGTCTAAAAAACTACTTTCTTTGGGGGGTGTAAACCCCCCTGGGTGGTTTTGCCCAAACCCAAACCCACCCCCTATTAACTATTATTATTATTTAATATTATTATTAATTTTTATTATTTTTATTAATTTTTTTAATTATTAATTTTTATTTATAAATTTTTTAAAAACATTTAAAACATAAAAAACATAAAATTTATAAATGCAAAAATATATTTTAATTTAAAAAAAAAACTACAATTTTGTAACATTAAAATAATTTTATCTGTCTAGCAAAATAAATTTTTTTATAATCATAAACCATAATTTTTTTAAAAAGGGTGGAAACCCGGTTTAAACCCGTGGAAGGCCTCGGGGCCCGATGTTTTAAAGCTCCAGCAGCGGGTCAAACCTTACCAAAATTTAAATTTAGCTGTCGAAAGAAAAATATTACCAAATTTTTAATGGGGAAAAAAAGAACAATTTCGATTTTAATTAATGTTCTTTTTTTCAAATTTTTTTCAACCCCGTGGACCCTTTTTTTAAAACCCCTAGGGTTTTGCGAAAAACAAAATAAAAAATAATATTGTTTATAAAATTGAGGGGATTAGTTTATTTTTTTGCGTGGGGATTCTGTTTTTTTTGGGGGTTTTGGGCCCCTCGAAAATTTTTTTTTTTGAATATTTGGAAAAAAAACAGGCAAACAACAAAAACAAAAACTTCAGAGTAAACAATAATAGCAACATTTAAAACCCAAACCAAAAATCATCCAACTGTCAAACCACAACCCCAGCAAAATTAACGACCCAAAAACCACAACAGCCCAACAAAAATTTTCCCCAACGAAACAGAAAAATTACAACAATAACACAACAATCACAGTTTCAAAACCCCCAACAGCCATTAATCACAGAATCAAAAAAGCGACAACAAACCCCAAAAATTTTCGAAAAAACCCCCAAACATCTTAAGCGAAAACCCGCAACCCAAAAACAGAACAACAATAACAACCACAACAGCAAAACCCCAATCAACATCAATAATAACCCCAACCGGGGTTTCAAATTTACCCTAGTTTGGGCCCAAAACCTTTTTACTACTTTACTTCGTTACTCCATTTAAAAACCCAAAATTTCTCTTACCATTTTAATAAGCTACTTAATCTATGCTCCTCCATTAACATAAACTAGTCATTAACTTTTATAAAATTGGTTTAAAGGTTGCGAATCGCATAACTAATTTATTTGCACATCACTTAATTTAGTTAATGAAATTCCGAGTTGTAAATTAGGTCAAAATGCTTATAAAAGTGTCATGGGAGTTTTTTTTTTTTTGGGGGGGGGAGCAACAAAGGGGAGTTTTATTGCAGGTATATTGTAACAGGAGGGGAAATATTATTAAATGAAAAGAACAATAATGATCATTGCTAAGAAGGCGACGTTATTCGGAGCCAAAAACACCTATCACCATAGAAATTTATCACTACTACTACTACTACTACTACTAATACTACTACTAATACTACTACTACTACCATCACTACCACCATCACCCCAACCACCAGCCCAGAAATACCATGACCACCACCACCACCATCAAGAGTTGAGTGATTGATGTGGGTGAAAATCATCCAGTGGAACCTAGGCTGAAGGCATGAACCAGACTTGCTACTCTCCCCCACTATTCCATCTCTTCCACTACTTCATCTCTTCCACTACTCCACCTCTTCCACCACTCCACTTCCTCAGCCACTTTATTCACAATGCTTTTAATAAAAATTACAGGAAGAGGGGAGGAACATATTACGTTAAGTCTTTGGTTATATCAAAAAACGGAAATAAAGTCTCCTAGCACTGTCAAAAAGATTAAATCTTGTTACAGTGATGCGATGATTTACTCAATTTCGGGAAAGGAGGATCAAGCCGTCAACACTCCTGGTACTAAATGACCCACATGGGTTTGGCGCTACCCACTACTTTAATACTAATAATCAATTTCACTGTAAACTAAAAGGATTCTTTTAATGCCATGAAAGTGTCACGTCTACTCGCCTACTCTCTCTGCTTTCCCAATATATATATTATAATATATATATATATATATATATAATATATATATAATATAATATATTATATCTATATATATTACGTGGACACACCCTCTCCACCTCCCTCTCTCCCTCTCCTAAAACTCTGGCATCTCCTGACCTTAAAGATTCGGGTTCACTCAAGCATAGCGTGACAACCACATAAATTAACTAAAAGGAAAAAAAAGAGAGTTTCGGAAATGGAGCATGATAGTTTTTTTCCCTGCAATATTCGGTCGGTGTTCCGAACCATAATGATAATATATCCGCCTTCAAGAGCAAGTGTTTAGGGTTATTTGGCCATTTTCTCTTGGTATTCTTTTTCTCTCAAGCCTTTACATGTTTTTTTTTTTTTTGGTGGGGGTGAGGGGAGGGTTTTCTCTCGCCCTCCTCCTTTTCCTCTTGTAATGATATCTTATGTGTGTGTGTGTGTGTGTGTGTGTGTGTGTTGTGTGTTGTGTGTTGTGGGGTGTGTGGTGTGTTTTAACTCACCTGTTGAGGTTTTCGGGGGGCGAGTCCGAGCTCCTGGCCCCGCCTCTTCACTGATCGCTACTAGGTCACCCCTCTCTGGGGCCGTGAGCTTTATCTACCTTTTGCTTAAAGCTATGTATGGATCCTGCCTCCACTACATCGCTTCCCAAACTATTCCACTTACTGATTACTCTGTGTGTGTACTCACCTATTTGTACTCACCTATTTGTGGTTGCAGGGGCGAGTCCTGCTCCTGGGCCCCCCCTCTTCACCCGGGTTTCTACTAAAGGGCCCTCTCTCTCCCCGCTCCATGAGCTTTATCAAACCTCGTCTTAAAACTGTGTATGGTTCCTGCCTCCACTACGTCATTTTCTAGGCTATTCCACTGCCTTACAACTCTATGACTGAAGAAATACTTCCTACTATCTCTCTGACTCATTTGTGTCTTCAACTTCCAATTGTGGCCTCTTGTTTCTGTGTCCCCTCCCTGGAACATCCTGTCCTTGTCCACCTTGTCTATTCCACGCAGTATTTTATATGTCGTTATCATGTCTCCCCTGACCCTCCTGTCCTCCAGTGTCGTCAGGCCGATTTCCCTTAATCTTTCTTCATAGGACATTCCCCTTAGCTCTGGAACTAACCTTGTTGCAAACCTTTGTACTTTCTCTAGTTTCTTGACGTGCTTTATCAAGTGCGGGTTCCAAACAGGTGCTGCATACTCCAGTATGGGCCTGACATACACGGTGTACAGTGTCTTGAATGATTCCTTACTAAGGTGTCGGAATGCTGTTCTCAGGTTTGCCAGGCGCCCATATGCTGCAGCAGTTATCTGATTGATGTGTGCTTCCGGAGACATGCTCGGTGTTATACTCACCCCAAGATCTTTCTCCTTGAGTGAGGTTTGCAGTCTTTGGCCACCTAGCCTATACTCTGTCTGTGGTCTTCTGTGCCCTTCCCCTATCTTCATGACTTTGCATTTGGCAGGATTAAATTCGAGAAGCCATTTGCTGGACCATGTGTCCAGTCTGTCCAGGTCTCTTTGAAGTCCTGCCTGGTCCTCATCAGATTTAATTCTCCTCATTAACTTCACATCATCTGCAAACAGGGACACTTCTGAGTCTAACCCTTCCGTCATGTCGTTCACATATACAAAAAATAGCACTGGTCCTAGGACCGACCCCTGTGGGACCCCGCTCGTCACAGGTGCCCACTGTGATACATCATTACGTACCATGACTCGTTGTTGCCTCCCTGTCAGGTACTCTCTGATCCATTGCAGTGCCCTTCCTGTTATATGCGCCTGATGCTCTAGCTTCTGCACTAATCTCTTGTGAGGAACTGTGTCAAAGGCCTTCTTGCAGTCCAAGAAGATGCAATCAACCCACCCCTCTCTCTCTTGTCTTACTTCTGTTATTTTATCATAAAACTCCAGAAGGTTTGTGACACAGGATTTGCCTTCCGTGAATCCGTGCTGGTTGGCATTTATACTCCTGTTCCGTTCCAGGTGCTCCACCACTCTCCTCCTGATAATCTTCTCCATAATTTTGCATACTATACACGTCAATGACACAGGTCTATAGTTTAGTGCCTCTTTTCTGTCTCCTTTTTTGAAAATGGGAACTACATTTGCCGTCTTCCATACCTCAGGTAGTTGCCCAGTTTCCAGGGATGTGTTGAAGATTGTGGTAAGTGGTACGCACAACATATCTGCTCCCTCTCAAAAGACCCACGGAGAGGTGTTGTCCGGTCCCATTGCCTTTGAGGTATCGATGTCCCTTAGCAGTTTCTTCACCTCCTCCTCATCTGTATGTATGTCGTCCAACACTTGTTTGTGTATTCCTTGTTGGTGTCCCCATCTGGTCTGTCTCCCCAGAGTCCTTCCTGTCTCTACTGTAAATACTTCCTTAAATCTCGTGTTGAGCTCCTCACATACCTCTTGATCGTTTCTTGTGAGTTCTCCACCTTCTTTCCTCAGCCTTATCACCTGGTCCTTGACTGTTGTCTTCCTCCTAATGTGGCTATACAGCAGTTTCGGGTCAGATTTGACTTTCGATGCTATGTCGTTTTCATACTTTCGCTGGGCCTCCCTCCTTATCTGCGCATACTCGTTTCTGGCTCTTCTACTAATCTCCTTGTTTTCCTGGGTCCTATGCCTCCTGTACCTTTTCCATTCTCTGTTGCACTTAGTTTTTGCCTCCCTACACCTTCGGGTAAACCAAGGACTCGTTTTGGTCTTCCTATTATTTCTGTTTCCCTTGGGAACAAAACTTTCCTCTGCCTCCTTGCACTTTGTTGCCACATATTCCATCATCTCGTTTACTGATTTTCCTACCATTTCTCTGTCCCACTGAACCTCCTGCAGGAAGTTTCTCATACCTGTGTAGTCCCCCCTTTTATAGTTTGGCCTGTCCCCTTCAGTTCCTGTTACCTTCTCCACTTGTAACTCTACTATATAGTCGCTAGCTCCAAGGGGCCTCTCGTAAGTGATGTCCTCAATGTCTGAACTGCTCAGGGTGAACACAAGATCCAGTCTTGCTGGCTCATCCTTCCCTCTCTCTCTGGTTGTGTCCCTGACATGTTGATGCATGAGGTTTTCAAGTACCACATCCATCATCTTGGCTCTCCATGTTTCGGGACCCCCATGTGGCTCCAGGTTTTCCCAGTCGATCTCCCTGTGGTTGAAATCGCCCATTACCAGTAACTTTGCTCTGCTCGAGTGAGCTCTTCTTGCCACCTCAGCCAGTGTGTCCACCATCACCCTGTTGTTTTCTTCGTACTCCTCTCTTGGCCTCCTGGAGTTCTGTGGTGGGTTATACATCACTCCAATGACTACTTCATGTTCTCCGGACTGAATTGTACCTACAATGTAGTCTCTTTCTCCAATCATGTCCATGCCTTCCATTTCCTCAAATCCCCATTGGTGTTTTATGTGTGTGTGTGTGTGTGTGTGTGTGTGTGTGTGTGTGTGTGTGTGTGTGTGTGTGTGTGTGTGTGTGTGTGTGTGTGTGTGTGTGTGTGTGTGCGTGTGTGTGTGTTTTCAACAAATCGCCCGTATCCCACCAAGACAGGGTGACCTAATAAGAAAAACGAAAATTGTTCTTTCTAAATGTAGTAAATTAGACAGAAAGGGTTAACTAGCCCTTTGCTCCCGGGGTTTTAGTCGCCTCTTACGACACGTATGGCTTACGAAGAAAGAATTCTTCTACACCTCTCCATGGATATATAATATATATATATATATATATATATATATATATATATATATATATATATATATATATATATATATATATATATATATACATACTGTATACCCTCTAAACATTTGCTCTCGTTTTCCCATGAAAACAGCGAAAACTAGCCCTGCGAGCTGTCAGTAACTATGTGATATGCCAGTATCATACAGCACCAATACCACCATAACAACCAACCTTACTTTGCTAAAATATACATACTAAAAATAAATCCTATAATTCAACTAATCTGATAACAATCAACTATATTTCACAATTAATCCTGAAGTGACTCCATGATTTTGTGCTTCACTTGTGAGTGTCTGGACGAAGAGATGTTGAAGGAGGGGCTACGTGAGTGACGACTTACTAACTCTTGAGCAACCGTGACCCAAGAATGAAGAAAGATAGGATATTGACTTTTAAGGGTAACGAGCGTCTGACCTGACCAAACCGTCCCACGGCCAGACACGACTCATCAGATACCTCAAGAGGTCGACACCATCTATTGTGTTCTTTTTTTTATGACCCACTCATATTTTTGTTACCACTTATTTCTTTGTATTTGACGTACTGACCTATTTCTTCGTTTAAGGTAAACGCACCTATTTATTACCCCTTGTTTTTGCCTGTTAAGTTTGACTTCCACGTGAGGGGTCTCACGCATCTTCCTTGAGACCGATGCTTACTGGTTGGTTAGTTAGGTTTAGATTGTATGTAATCCGTTCACCACAAGAAAGAATACTGTAATCTATTAAAAATATAATAAACTCAGTGTTCATACAATGAGATTTACACACACACCTCTCAGTGTACGTGACTTTATTTAGTGCTGGAATTTTTTATTAATAACTAGTGTGTGATCTTAAGTGTTTTTGAAAGTGGACACAGTATTTAGTTTGCCCCCACCTCCATTTGGCACTCAAACATTATTTGATCTTTTCAACTTCTGAATAATGTTTTCTTATGTCTCTGATCTGCTGAGGAGTAACTTAGATAATATTAACAATTACCACTTGGAGGTATTGGAAATAAAGATTGAAAAATTAAAAAAAAAAAAATTAATTAGCAAAATTGCATATATCAACAATGTGCTGCTTCCCTATATGAATTATAGGCACACGGCGAAAACAAAAGCTAGCCATATATCCTTGTCAGGAGAAATGGTAAGACGATACCAACAAGAAAAAAAAAGGTACTTATGAGCAGTTCAGGTCATTTAATAAATGTCCTAAACTGTATATAAGTGTCTTCTTTCCTTGTCATATTCCATGACGCAGGATGCATTTCACTGTGTTAAAATCTGTCAGTATGAGCTGACAGACTTCAATAGAAAATCCTCAAGTGTTCCATTAAAAGGTCGTCAGGTGCCGCAGCTACACAAAAGTTACTACAACTTGAGAATCACTATCTCAGGATCAACACTCGCATACTTAAGATAATTGTATTTTTATGACGATATCTGAAGAAGTAAATTATATATATATATATATATATATATATATTATATATTATATATATATATATATATATATATATATATATATTATATATATATATATATATGTCGTGCCGAATATGTAAAACTGGTCAATTAGCAAGAACTCATTTAAAATTAGGTCCTTTCTAAAATTTTCTCTTATACGTTTAAAGATATATATTTTTTTATTAATGTTAATGTAAAAAAAATTAATTTTGCACCAAAACAATCTTAGAAAACTTACCTAACCTTAATATAACAAGAACAATTTATTTTAGCCTAACCCAACAATATATATTTTAGATTTGTTTACAAAAATTTAATACTAAACAAACACAGTGAAATATATGTTTTTCGTTAGCTTCAGCATGATTTTGGCGAAATTATTGCATACACAAATTTTCACTTGTCCTATATGGCAAGATGAGTGTTGCTATTTAAGCCAAGATTGCAAGTTCTGCCTATTCGGCACGACATATATATATATATATATATATATATATATATATATATATATATATATATATATTATATATATATATATAATATATATATATATATATATATATACATATATACATATATATACATATATATATATATATATATATATATATAATATATATATATATATATATATATATTATATATATATATATATATATATATATATATATATATATATATATATATATATATATATATATATATATATATATAATATATTATTTAAAGACAAAATACATTGACGAAACATTCACAAAAATATGATACAAAGTAAAACAACATAGGTAACTCAGAGGTACATCTCGAATACTTCGTCCAGCTCCCCTGCGGTGGGCCGCGTGCCCAAAATGCTGCAGGCATTTCCTCTCTGGATCGCAACACTGAGTCTCTGAAAGAGGAAGCTGGTCGCCCTGTGGTAATATATATATATATATATATATAATATATATATATATATAATATATATATATATTATATATATATATATATATATATTATATATATATATATATATATAATAAAGAGAGAGAGAGAGAGAGGTATATATAGATATAAGTAAGTGGAGGAAACGTAGAAAATAGCCTGATGATGAAGAAATTCCGCTCACTTTTTTCATTGCTTTGTTCAGGGGTGTTTAATGGTGAACGCTGATTACGGATTGGCGAGACGCTTTGAGTGTCTGTCGCCGCACTCACTGTTCGTCCTCCATGTCTCACTCTCTCGGACTTACGCCGCTGTATAGCCCTTGTGGCTTAGCGATTCTTTTTGATTATAATAATAATCTGACTTACGCTTACACTTCTGTTTGCTATTATTATTATTATTATTATTATTATTATTATTATTATTATTATTATTATTACTTTTACTCGCGAAATCGTAATAACACGACTCATTATTATTATTATTAGTAGTAGTAGTAGTAGTAGTAGTATATTTTTCAAAGCACTAAAGGCATATAGGTCATTATGACTACAACACACACGCTACTTAAGCCATGCATTACTCCTCAAGATTTCAGGAGAAGCCAAGTGACCCAGACGGGTTCAGCGGTTCATAAAATTCAAGACAAATCCTCCTGACGAGAAATGTGTGAATTAAATGAGTGTGAAGTACAAAAAAAAATAGGACCTAGTTTACTAACTGGACTCAATGTTGACAAGAAAAATAAATCGCAGTTTTGCTACTTATTCTGATCGCACAAGAACAGATCTGAATCTCTCGCAATTAGCTAACCTGGAAGATAAATAACTGTTATAATCCAGCTGTGTGCCTTCAAAGTTGAAACAACTAATTTACGTTAGAATATAAGAAACAAAATCTTTGTAAGTTCAGAAGAGAATTTTTTCCGAGTTGGTTCTTGGAAGTAAAGATACGTAATGAACAGATGATGTTTCGCTCAGGACTGACTTTTATTAAGCTCATGCCTGATCGAAATGGCGTGAGAAATACATGTGAGTACATGGAAAAGTCAGGTAGCAGAGGACTTGGAAACCCTTACCTAGACTATCTACTTGTAGTTAGGTTCTACTTGTAGTTAGGTTCAGAACTGTCGTGTATATCTAGGTATATACAGAGAGAGATCACAGTCAGTAGGATTTGAATCCACATGGAGTGACGTACCTCCCAAACCTGACGTTTTAGACCACTCAGCTACAGATGCCTCAAAAAGCTAGGTACCTTGGTTAAAAGAAATGTTTCTTCTTAGGCTCTAGCACACTAGTGAACTTCACGCATAGTTTCCAGCTACTTCGTTCTCCTTCTGTATGTTCTGACCACACGTTGCTGTATAGTCCTTGTGGCTTAGCGCTTCTTTTTGATTATAATAATAATAATCTGACCACACGTGGGCTCGAATCCTGCTGACTGCGATCTTTTTCTGTACATACTTCCGCTTATTTCTGCGTGGTGCAGTGTTCTAGGTGTATAAATTTAAAATAGAAAACACAGGTGTGTTCTGCATCACAAAAAAACACCAGTGACCAAGAGAAACCAACCCAGACCAACGAAGAGCCTAGCAGACCAACAACTAATCATTCTTGTATATAGTCATATATCCTTTTGTAAAATTTCGCTGACCTCTCCAGAGAATATCGCTTGCCTGTTTACATCTTACGGCAGTGTATTATTTCTCCCAAAGGAAAACACTCATTTTCACGTGTAAATAAAAATTTGAGTATTTAAATAAAAGTGAAAATAGATAATGTTTACTAATGGATCCAGCCTTTGGAAAACCACTGGAAATGAAACAGACAAAATTACTTTTTTTAAATACCTCATGAGAGAAATTGCAGTTGTGAACAACAGTACTCTGATGAAAACAATAAAAGATTTTAATACTTTTTTGAGCTAAATAAATATATACTAAAAAATCAATGAAAGATCATTATCTCTCTCCCTCACACAAACAGGGGCTAGGAGCTGTAACTCAACCCCTGCAACCACAAATAGGTGAGTACACACACACACACACACACACACACACACACACACACAAAGGCACTCAAAGGCAATGGGGCCAGATAACATCTCCCCATGGGTATTGAGAGAGGGAGCAGAGGCGCTATGTGTACCCCTAACAACAATATTCAATACATCTATCGAAACAGGGAGATTGCCTGAGGCATGGAAGACAGCAAATGTAGTCCCAATCTTTAAAAAAGGAGACAGACATGAAGCATTAAACTACAGACCAGTGTCACTGACATGTATAGTATGCAAAATCATGGAGAAGATTATCAGGAGAAGAGTGTTGGAACACCTAGAAAGGAATGATCTCATCAACAGCAGCCAGCATGGTTTCAGGGACGGGAAATCCTGTGTCACAAACCTACTGGAGTTCTATGACATGGTGACAGCAGTAAGACAAGAGAGAGAGGGGTGGGTGGATTGCATTTTCTTGGACTGCAAGAAGGCGTTTGACACAGTTCCACACAAGAGATTGGTGCAAAAACTGGAGGACCAAGCAGGGATAACAGGGAAGGCACTACAATGGATCAGGGAATACTTGTCAGGAAGACAGCAGCGAGTCATGGTACGTGGCGAGGTGTCAGAGTGGGCACCTGTGACCAGCGGGGTCCCGCAGGGGTCAGTCCTAGGACCAGTGCTGTTTCTGGTATTTGTGAACGACATGACGGAAGGAATAGACTCTGAGGTGTCCCTGTTTGCAGATGACGTGAAGTTGATGAGAAGAATACACTCGATCGAAGACCAGGCAGAACTACAAAGGGATCTGGACAGGCTGCAGAACTGGTCCAGCAATTGGCTCCTGGAGTTCAATCCCACCAAGTGCAAAGTCATGAAGATTGGGGAAGGGCAAAGAAGGCCGCAGACGGAGTACAGTCTAGGGGGTCAGAGACTACAAACCTCACTCAAGGAAAAAGATCTTGGGGTGAGTATAACACCAGGCACATCTCCTGAAGCGCACATCAACCAAATAACTGCTGCAGCATATGGGCGCCTAGCAAACCTCAGAACAGCATTCCGACATCTTAATAAGGAATCGTTCAGGACCCTGTACACCGTATACGTTAGGCCCATATTGGAGTATGCGGCACCAGTTTGGAACCCACACCTAGCCAAGCACGTAAAGAAACTAGAGAAAGTGCAAAGGTTTGCAACAAGACTAGTCCCAGAGCTAAGAGGTATGTCCTACGAGGAGAGGTTAAGGGAAATCAACCTGACGACACTGGAGGACAGGAGAGATAGGGGGGACATGATAACGACATACAAAATACTGAGAGGAATTGACAAGGTGGACAAAAACAGGATGTTCCAGAGATTGGACACAGTAACAAGGGGACACAGTTGGAAGCTAAAGACACAGATGAATCACAGGGATGTTAGGAAGTATTTCTTCAGCCACAGAGTAGTCAGTAAGTGGAATAGTTTGGGAAGCGATGTAGTGGAGGCAGGATCCATACATAGCTTTAAGCAGAGGTACGATAAAGCTCACGGCTCAGGGAGAGTGACCTAGTAGCGATCAGTGAAGAGGCGGGGCCAGGAGCTCGGACTCGACCCCCGCAACCTCAACTAGGTGAGTACAACTAGGTGAGTACACACACACACCACACACACACACACACACACACACACAGTGGGCACCTGTGACGAGCGGGGTCCCACAGGGGTCGGTCCTAGGACCAGTGCTATTTTTGGTATATGTGAACGACATGACGGAAGGGTTAGACTCAGAAGTGTCCCTGTTTGCAGATGATGTGAAGTTAATGAGGAGAATTAAATCTGATGAGGACCAGGCAGGACTTCAAAGAGACCTGGACAGACTGGACACCTGGTCCAGCAAATGGCTTCTCGAATTTAATCCTGCCAAATGCAAAGTCATGAAGATAGGGGAAGGGCACAGAAGACCACAGACAGAGTATAGGCTAGGTGGCCAAAGACTGCAAACCTCACTCAAGGAGAAAGATCTTGGGGTGAGTATAACACCGAGCATGTCTCCGGAAGCACACATCAATCAGATAACTGCTGCAGCATATGGGCGCCTGGCAAACCTGAGAACAGCATTCCGATACCTTAGTAAGGAATCATTCAAGACACTGTACACCGTGTATGTCAGGCCCATACTGGAGTATGCAGCACCTGTTTGGAACCCACACTTGATAAAGCACGTCAAGAAACTAGAGAAAGTACAAAGGTTTGCGACAAGGTTAGTTCCAGAGCTAAGGGGAATGTCCTATGAAGAAAGATTAAGGAAATCGGCCTGACGACACTGGAGGACAGGAGGGTCAGGGGAGACATGATAACGACATATAAAATACTGCGTGGAATAGACAAGGTGGACAAGGACAGGATGTTCCAGGGAGGGGACACAGAAACAAGAGGCCACAATTGGAAGTTGAAGACACAAATGAGTCAGAGAGATAGTAGGAAGTATTTCTTCAGTCATAGAGTTGTAAGGCAGTGGAATAGCCTAGAAAATGACGTAGTGGAGGCAGGAACCATACACAGTTTTAAGACGAGGTTTGATAAAGCTCATGGAGCGGGGAGAGAGAGGGCCTAGTAGCAACCGGTGAATAGGCGGGGCCAGGAGCTAGGACTCGACCCCTGCAACCACAAATAGGTGAGTACAAATAGGTGAGTACACACGAGGACAGCAGGGTCAGGGGAGACATGATAACGACATATAAAATACTGCGCAGAATAGACAAGGTGGGCAAAGACAGGGTGTTCCAGAGATGGGACACAGTAACATGGGGTCACAATTGGAAATTGAAGACTCAAAGGGATATTAGAAAGTATTTCTTCAGTTACAGAGTTGTCAGGCAGCGGAATAGCCGAGAAAGTGACGTAGTGTAGGCGGGAACCATACATAGTTTTAAGACGAGGTTTGATAAAGCTCATGGAGCAGGGAGAGAGAGGACCCAGTAGCAATCAGTGAAGAGGCGGGGCCAGGAGCTATAACTCGACCCCTGCAACCACAAATAGGTGAGTACAAATAGGTGAGCACACATACACACACACACACACACTACTTCATAGCCCAAAAAATGTCAAAAGGAATATGCATAACGAGTTTGCTCAAAGCCACAGATATGGAAAGCTTACAAAATAAACTGAATATTGTTGAAGACAATAGAGTTCGTTGTCTTCTGGGATATGACTGTACCTTTCTCTGTCTTCTGCGGACCTTCCCTCCCCCCCCCTCATATCTACATAAAAATTGTACGCTTATATCTCGGTCTTTTGGCTTTTCGAATAAACTCAAAGGACGGTCAAACCATATGAAGTTCGACGAAGATGAAGGGGAATTGGAATTGCATACAAGTGGGAGACTGATACACAGGGAAGGAAAAGTGAATGAAAGGGAATGAGGGAGAGAAGAGAGAGAGAAAGAGAGAGAGAAAGAGAGAGAGAGAGAGAGAGAGAGAGAGAGAGAGAGAGAGAGAGAGAGAGAGAGAGAGAGAGAGAGAGAGAGAGAGAGAGAGAGAGAGACAGAGACAGAGACAGACACACAGAGAGAGAGAGAGAGAGAAAGAGAGAAAATTAACATGAACAACAGGACTGTCACCAATGTTATATGAAATTCACTTTTCGTATTCACGCTTTATTTGGGCTGATAAAATTTGTCTGACATTTCCTTTCGCAACTATGTATATTTTCCATAATTCCCATTTTTGTTTCTTTCAATTTAAATCACTTACACACCTTGTCTTTCTCAAAGCAACTCTAGAATTTATTTGCCTAGCCACACCAATTTAAACATTAAATATAAGGGTACTGTTAGAGTTTGAGCGAGGTAATATTTATGAATGGTTCTAGGGTAAACCGGTAGGAGGACTCGAGTCCTGGAGGTGGGAAGTATAGACTTGGCCAACGCAGTGAAAAAAATCTTAGCCCACCTGAAAGGTGTTTCGGGGATCAACGCCCCAGAGGCCGAGTCCTTGACTAGGACTCCCGGTGAATCCAGGCCTGATCAACCAGGCTGTTACTATACATTTAACGACAAGGAAAATATACTCAGAATAAACATCAAAAGGGCAGTTTGACATTTCCGAGGCCGAGTATATTCCGGAAGAAAGGCGACAATTACATTCATATTCCCGACAAGTGAGGGAAAAATTTTCACGCTTTGTTATGTAATGTCATTCGTCACATCAAAGGCAAAACACGTGAAATGATTTGAGTGTGTGTACTCACTTATGTGTGGTTGCAGGGGTCGACTCTCAGCTCCTGGCCCTGCCTCTTCGTTGGTCGCTATGTTCCCTCTCTCCTGATTAAGAGAGCCTTATCGTACCTGTTACTGAAGTTGTGTGTGGATCCTGCCTCTACCACTTCATTATCCTTCCTGACTACTCTGAGGCTGAAGAAATGCTTCCTAATATCCTCTGATTTATCAGTGATTTTCAACTTTCAGCTGTACCCTCGTGTTCCTGATCCCCGTCTCTCAAACAATCTCCCTATCCACCCTATCAGTTCCTCTCACATCACTAGTCCTTCTGTCCTCCAGTGTCATCAGGCTGAGATCCCTAAACATTTCCTCACAGGACACAGTCCTTAACTCCGAGAGTAGAATTGTTGCAAACATCTACACTTTCTCCAGTTTCTTAACATGCTTGACCAGGTGTATGTTGCATACTGCATACTCCAATATAGCCTGACGTCGTGAATGACTCCTCACCTGATAGATGTCTAAGAGCTTGTCTTAAATTTGCCAGACGTGAATTTGCTGCATCCGTTATTTGGTGTGTGATAAATGTGAGAAATCACGAATTTCACTATTTTTTTCACAGTGGTTGTTTTGTAAATTGTAGTATCACCTGTTTACTGTGATCTTAATATATATATATATATATATATATATATATATATATATATATATATATTATATATATATATATATATATATATATATATATATATATATATATATATATTCATTCGCACATACACACAAGCACTTCCCTTCGTTTCTTTCCCCTACGATCCCTTCTTCCCCTTCGTTCCCTCCCTTCTTCCTTTCAGTTCACTTTCCCTCTCTCTCCAAATCTGTCTTCAAAGACCTAGTTAATTCTGATATTTGCACATTAATATTTTTTCTGTCTCAGGTTCAAGTGGTATTCCTGAAGTGTACCTTTAATGACTGGCTGAATGTTTTTTCCCCTCCTACTGTCGATTTTATTTCACTCATAACTCTAGAACTCCTATATTTTGAACACCTGAGTGTAGTAAAGAGAACCAGATTTTAGTAAAAACTGGGATGTGCAGATGCTCTATGACCAGAATTACTGAACTCATTCCCAGCATCCTGGAATGACTGGGATAACTTCCAGAAGCCTCAGTGGCGTAGTTTCAAAACTTCAACAAAGATGCTTCTTACACCAACATAGAGTGGAATTCAAGTGTGTGGGTGGCAATTTGATCCTTTTATGTGTAGGTGTGAAACTTTGATTTCCATGAACACGACGAAAGTCGTGATCATGAAATGAATATCCCCCCCTCCCTACGTCATTCCCCGCCCTACGTCATTAACTGGTTGCAAGAGCCGTGACGTAACCCGATTTTTTACCTAAATCGGACATAATGCCTTAAAAATGCCTTAAAATGACGACAGACGTAAATAACTCGCGAAAGTAAATAACTACTGCTAAACCTTAAACAACGCTAAAAACATATTTTAGTCATTTTTTTAAAGAATAATGAGTACAGTTAAAAAAATTATGACGTAGGTGACGTTGCTGAATGACGTAAATTCGGACGTTATCACGGTCGCTGAACTGAAGTTTACTCCAGAAAAGTGACGTAAAGGCGAATTTGACGTAGGCCGAAATGACGTAAAGCGGGGTATGACTGTACAAGTATCTACGTCTTCTGAATGCTTCAGTATTTAATAAGCGATGCGGCTTAAGGCTACGAGACTACTTTTCCATCTAATTTTTTCTTCTGTGTTGGCAAATTTTTATTGTGTGTTGGCAAATTTTTATTGTGTGTTGGCAAATTTTTATTGTGTGTTGGCAAATTTTTCAACGCAGTAAAATAAAATTTAAAACTTGGAATCTTTGATTTTTTTATTAAATTAAGAAATCTTAAAAAAAATTAAAAACATTGAAAAATATTGAAAACACGCTTTTTTTTACAATGTTTTTAAATTTCCTAAGTCGAGGGAACCTTAAATACCTAAAATCTTCAACGGTAATAGTTAACTGCATTACGAACTTATGCTGCACTCTGCACTACGCCTTTCGCGTGCATTGAGGCGCAGGAGAAGTTATATTTGCCTTCATGGAAGGGGATGGTAGCGCTAAACCACTAGGGGTCGTACAGCACCTAGGGGAATGGGAGGCAATGAGCTTCGAACCAACGAAAGATAGGCCAGGTCTGATTCCTTGGATCAAGAGCTGCTCACCTGCATCAGGGAACCTCCCCAGAGATGAGCTAAAATTCTAGTCAGAATTCGGAATGGAAATATGTCAAGTACATCCCTGGGTTACAAATTAAGCTATTTACACAATTATTTATACATAAAATGAGTGAGTGAGAGAGAAAGAAAGAAAGAGAGAGAGAGAGAGAGAGAGAGAGAGAGAGAGAATGGAAATGGAAAATACCTTTCTAGAAATCACATACTGAGGAAGAGATGAAGGGTGATAATGAAGTGATGACATAAGGGGAAAGAAGAAAAAGAAGGGAAATGATTAAACAGTGAATATTTGGAAAGGCGAGAGAGGAGAGAGCAACGATAGGGTAATGTTTAGAAGGGTGAAGAGAGAGGGCAGGACAATGATTAGGAGTAAGAAGATGAGGAGGAAGAGGAGGCGGAAAAGTAATCAGGAATGAGGTCTGTAGATTGTTAACAAAAACAGAGGGAAGTGTCACATTACTATACAAATCATGCCCCTCAAGGAAGGTTCCTTGATGTTGGTGAGGGGCTCTTGATTTAGGGAATTGGATCTGTGCTCCAGTTCCCCGAATTAAGCCTGAATGCCTTCCACATCCCTCCCCCCAGGTGCTGTATAATCCTCCGGGTTTAGCGCTTCCCCCTTAATTATAATAATAATAATAATATACAAATCATGACACAGAGAGATAAAGTATTTTTAAGTGAAAATATTAAAACGTAACTTGACATTAATATTTTTATGTCCATCGGTAACAAGAAATACAAAAAGTGTCAGTAATAAGTGGAAATAAATAATGATAGAAATGTATAATTTCTGTGAAAGATATGTTGTAAATTATAAATTATAAATTAAGATAACTCTTAAACAAACCGTGTAAAACCATTGTGTAAATACAACTGGACAGGTCATTACACACCAAGTTTTTTGAATCAGGACTCAGTAAGGACACTGCTGCTCAGGAATGTTTAGCAAATGGCAAACACATTAAATAACATCAAGTATTTTCAAGATGATTCCAGTGTCGCTTTTTGAAGGAGAGCAACTGTGATGTGTCATATAAAACATTAGCGAGGCTGTGCAGCGAGGCTGTGCAGCGAGGCTGTGCAGCGAGGCTGTGCAGCGAGGCTGTGCAGCGATTCTGTACAGCGAGGCTGTACATAAGGAATATTATAGTGATCTACTCCTGGAGTGGCAGGAGAGATGATAATTTTGAGATAAGACTCAACTGTAAAAAGTTACATAGCCCTATATGAAGGGGGTTTATATTATGTGCTTATTATATAGTAGATCTGTGTTTCATTCAGAGCAAGGTGTGGTGCAGGCTCAAGCCTCCGTCCGCTAATCGCAAGAAAGATTCCCATCTACCTCTACTCACTCGATATTAAGCGTATACGTAAATCATAAGTTGCCCAGGGCAGACATCCTGGCTGTTTAACTACAAGGAAAACTCGGAATTAGTCATCCGCTTACTTAGAAATCAGTAGATTGTGTCGTATGCTGATATATCCACTGTTGCTAAAATAAAAATATAGAGAAGTTCGACTCACGAAATCCCAATAACACGATTGTAAACAAACCACGGAACAGGGTTTAAGACTCACTCGCCATGGATTGAAACCCCACCCGTTCCGTGGTTTAGAGCAGCTCACTCTGCTGAAGTGACTTCCCCTGCGTCGAGGTATTTCCCCTTCCCCCCTCCCTGAAGGGAAGTGTTAGTACTGATCATATTTTTTTCTGATATCATAGGGATAACATTGTTATTGGCTTCAGGCTACCCAGTGTCTGCATTGCACCAGTGTTCCTCCCATCAGATACAACCTGATATTTCCCGGATGTTTTCGCTCGGTTTTCTACACACATGAGCCCTTTTCGAAGCTTTTGATTTCAATCGGTAAAAGTTTGTAGATTAATCCAGTCGAGATTATAGTTCCTTTTTGTTTCGTCTATCTGTTCCTCTCTCTCTCTCTCTCTCTCTCTCTCTCTCTCTCTCTCTCCTCTCTCTCTCTCTCTCTCTCTCTCTCTCTCTCTCTCTCTCCCTCTCTCTCTATTGTTCCTTATCACCTTCCTCTCTTTCTGAATTCCACCATCTCTCATGTTACTCAATTATTCAATCCATCCATCCATCTATCACACCATTCATCATTCGCTGGCTCCCTCCATCCATCCATCCATTTGGTAATCAACGTCGTGAATTCCCTCTACCTATCACCTCACCATCTATTCAGTGACTACCTATCCATAACCCTACCATCTATGCCCTAGACGACCTGCCACCTCATCATCTATCCTCACGACACTGTATCATCCCACTGTCTATCACGACGACGACTGATCACCTAAATATTTATCCAAGCGATCATCTATCTTTCACTCACCCCCATCCTCTATCTCTATTCCATGATAACCTATCAATCATTCCATCGTCTATTCCAAAACCAGCGTATCCCAGTGACGACCCAGCAACTACCCTACCATCTATCCCTATCTATGATCCCACCGACAATAACCAAACCGGCTAATCTATTACCCTCCCCTCCATCTATCCCAGAGACGACCAATCTATCTCCTTACCATCTATCCGTATGACGAGCCTGTAAATCGCTCTCTGTCTATTCCCTGTCGATCCTCGGCTGTCCATAGAACACAATATGGAAAGTGCTGGTCTCGGGGCCCACAATGCACAATTAAATGCTGGGAGTTGTTAGGAACGTGACGGAAAAAACTCTCACCTGCGGATTGCATTAGCCGAGCACAATGTAGATTGCATTTCACGGGAGTGTCTGTGGTCCTGGCAATATGGCTCCACCAGCCAGCCACCGAAGTCAAAAGGTCGACCCCCAGTTCAATTTCTTAAGTGCACTCGGGGGAGAGGAGGAGGAGGGGGTTATGGAGGAGAGTGGATGGAGGTAGTATAGGGGAGGGGAGGGGGAATGATGGAGGGGAAGGAAGTAGGAGGGGTAGGGGAAGAGGGTGGGAGGAGGCTGGGCAAAGAAATAAGCTACGGATAGGCAAGGACAGAGGGACGAATGGGTAAAACGGGAGAAGCAGGACAGGAGAGAGGACCTGGGACAGAGGCAGTGGCAGGCGAAGTGGCAGGGGCAGGGGTATTAGCAAGGGCAGTGGCAGAAGAAGAAGTTGCAGAGGGCAGGGGGCAAGTGTTGTCGAGTGTCTTGGTATGGACACTTTAACCTCAAGAAGTCTTCACTGAACACAAAGCCAGATTTTTATGGCTCCAGTATTTCTCTGGGGCGGCAGAGTTACTATCTTTCTTTCTTTTCCTGGAGATGTTCTCCACCCAAGTCTCCTTAACCTCTCTCTCTCTCTCTCTCTCTTCTCTCTCTCTCTCTCTCTCTCTCTCTCTCTCTCTCTCTCTCTCTCTCACAACAGTAGACTATCCTTTATCAAAACAGAGTCAGATAGTCCTATTTTCCCTTTGCCTCCTCTTCGTGTTCAACTTACTCCCTATTCTCCTCTTCCTATTACATTGTTCTCCACCAATTCCCCCTCCTTCTACTCCTTAGTAGCGGAAATTGGCTTCAAGTGACTAGCTGCGACTGACACTTTGTGTAGGTCAAGGTTACTGTCCGTCTCGTATTGTTTTACAAGATGATTTTCTCCGTCCCTTCATGATTCCAATTAGGTTGTACTTTCCTCTCATCATCATCATCATAATAATAAAAATGATAATGTAAAGTAAAAGGACACAAGTGCAACTAATGTGACAATAAATGTCACATTAGTTGCACTTGTGTCCTTTTACTTTACATATTGTCGGTAATTCTACCAACTTTATTACAAAAATGATAATAATAATAATAATAATAATAATAATAATAATAATAATAATAATAATAATAATAATAATAATAATAATAATAATGGTAATAAAACTAATAGTAATTTTAATAATAATAATAATAATAATAATAATAATAATAAAAATAATAATAATAATAATAATAATAATAATAATAATAAAGCACAGACCGCAAATTTTCCTGCTATTCTATATTTCTGTCTTTTCCTACAGTGAGTACATTCTCTCTCTTTCCCTTTCTCTCTCTCTCTCTCTCTCTCTCTCTCTCTATACCCGGTGAAGCTCTCAGATAAGAGAAACACGTCATCTACCCCCGTCTGTCGACGTCCAACACTATCTCCTCTTTCGATCTCTTCTTCATGGCGACCGACTTAATCTTCCCAACTCTCTTTTTAATGCTCGTTGCAAAGCTGATGTTCTCCAAGATGTCCCCACCCACCCCCCTCCACTTCTTGCATTGTTGCATCTTCGTGTTTCATCATCATTCTTCGCATCAACATCTCTTCATAAGGCAACGACTTTGCAGGGGGCAGCTTAGAGGAAGAGCTTAAAGGAGCAGCTTAGAGGAGGAGCTTAAAGGAGCAGCTTCTGCTGTTAAGGAACGAAATTTGCGTACCAGCCGAACTCAGGGGATCTGAGCATCAAATGCGAAAGAGTAAACCAGAAAGGAAGAGATGATCTAAATTGATGACTTCCAACAAGGATTGCAAGAGAAAAGATAAAAGTAATGGAATATGGATGCTTATATTTTTATTATTTTGCCTGTGAAGTGACTGGTTAACTGATAAATTAGACACATGTGCAACACTTGGGTATCTTTATTGAGGAAACGCTTCACCACACAGTGGCTTCATTAGTCCAAAACAAAGGAGAATGGTGAAGATTAGAAGGAGTTAGAGGTAATCAGTCTCTCAGCCTGGCTAGTTAATTGCCCACCATTCATCCCTCCTATGAACAATAGCAGACAGTTAACTGCTCACCCCAGTAAAATCCTATGAACATTAGTATCTTGTTCACTGTGCACACTACATTCTACAAAGGGTAACAGCAAGATTATTGGGCATCCTGATCAATTCTATGGACAGCAGCTTGTTTACTGCGCACCCAATAACCATCCTGTGAACGGTAGCAGATAGTTTACCGCGCACCCTATATCCATACCGTTGGTTGTAACTCAAGAGCATTAAACTACATAAAAAGCCTAGGAAGTAGGCCCTAAAAGGGTTAACTGGAGTACACTTGAGTATACAAGAGAAGAGGCAGTAAACCGTCAGAGTACAAATGAGGAGTACCCAGCTACACTGACGTACCCGGCCACAGTGACGTACGCGGCCACACCGAGCACAGGTAAGATAGAGAACTGAGGAAGTATAGATGGGAATCTGAGAGACAAGACGGGATTTAATGCACAAAGGGAACGAGGTAAAGCAGATGACATCCTGAGATTATTGCTGATGCTGCTGTCTCTCTCTCTCTGTGATTCTACTGTGGATAACTACGGCTACTTTCTCCCTGGCTGGTGGTGTCTCCTTGAGATAAGAAGATCACTATATATCAGAGGTAAAATAGATCTACAAGTATGTGAATAAGACACATGGGGTTTAAGGCATGTACTAAGAAGCATCGTTTATATTGTATCTTATTCACATAAGGCGGTCAAAAATGCTCACCCCTGCCCTCGTAATTTGTCTTTTGTACTTGGATTCTTGTGCTTAGTCACCTTCTTAAGAGAGTGGCTTATATGAATTTTCAACTCTCTCTCTCTCTCTCTCTCTCTCTCTCTCTCGCTCTCTCTCTTTCTCTCTCTCTCTCTCTGTCTCTCTCTGTCTCTCTGTCTCTCTGTCTCTCTGTCTCTCTCTCTCTCTCTCTCTCTCTCTTTACTCAGTTTTACAAGGTTACGCTAAGATTCCTAACTCCATTTACAAGCTAAGAGCTGTTACCTAAATCAGCTCATTTTAAAGCCATTTTATTGTCATGAGACATACAAATATGGAACAGAATGAAGTTGGAGGAAAGTATGGACTCTCTGGCTCTCTCTCTCTCTCCTTCCCTCCCTCTCTCTCTCTCTCTCCTCCCTCCTCTCTCTCTCTCTCTCTCTCTCTCTCCTCCTCCTTCCCTTCTCTCTCTCTCTCTCTCTCTCTCTCTCTCTCTCTCTCTCTCACACACACACACACACACACACTAATTAGTCATGAGTTAATTCCAAAACTGATGTCATTGAATTTTGAGGATAATTGGGTATAACACGTGACTTGTCAATGCCAATAAAGCTCTTGATGCAATTAATTCCTCGTAGCGACGCGTAGTTTCATTTTTACTGTGGTTAAACTTTACCAAGTTTGCTATAGTCCCCTGCGGTGCTCTTGTTAACCTTCCTTATAAGTTTGCTTCCACGGACCAACATACAATATAGTAACTCTCTAAGTTGCGTTCTTTTATTTTTTAATAGCAGCTAAAAGCTATTTTTTATGCTTTTTTTTTTCTTGGTCTCTTTTCTCGCGACTACTGTTGGTCTGATGGGGAAAAACTATGATGAAGAATTACACTGTAAATCGGAAAAATCTATGTAAAAGGTGAGGCTGGAACAAATTTCGTGACGCCCTGAAAAAGCTCATGGCCCCAAAAATATGTCTTCAGTGGAATAATGGTGAAAAGCGAAACGGTTTCTTGCATTGTTCATGGCGACCGAAAGTTCGATGACGTTATACGTCTGTCTGTCTGTCTGTCTGTCTGTCTGTCTGTCTCTGTCTCTCTCTCTCTCTCTCTCTCTCTCTCTCTCTCTCTCTCTCTCTCTCCCTCCCTCTAAAATACAGTTTTCAGCATCATAATAAACATTGAGGATACGTCTCTTACTCAAGACTTGACCATTGTTGTCAGGTCCAAAGATAACTAAAAGGCTTCAATTGGTTCCTGAATGAGCCCGCATACTTGATAATAGAAGATTTGGTCAAGCCCTCTCGCTTCGTCCAAGTGTTTAATGGTTTCTATCTCGACGTGGAGAAAGTCAAGTTGAAGGCCAGAGCAATGGATTGAAATGACCGCGGTAGAGTGGATGATTGAGGTGGAGTGGGTAATTATTGTGGAGTGGGGGAGTGTGGTGGAGTGGTGACTGTGGTGGAGTGGGTTATTGGAGGAGTGGAGAGGGGGAGTTAAGATGTCGAATGTGTTTGTGAACATGTGCAACATCGTGAGATGTTACGCCCATAAGGAGGCTCACTATGACAGCCTCAGCTCTAAAACTCTATTGCTCAACATCTGGACCACTTTCTGGCCCTGACCTACTTCCAATAGCGGCCTCCGGCACTTATGTAATTGCGCCTACAACTACTGCATCTCTCCTCCTCTTCCACTGACTCACCTATAATTGGCTCCATTCTTATGGCTCCATATTGGATTGATAAATCTCATGGCGGGTGAAACATCTCTCACTAAAGATACCCAAGTGTTGCACATGTGTCTTATTCATCAAATTGTGGGTATTGTAAACCTTTGATCTATTGTGTTTGTGTTGGTGACACACCTCAGTAACACACCATGTTACACTTTTTGTGCTCTATACATAAATACCCGCACATGGGAGAATGAAACTTATGACGACGACGTTTCGGTCGGACTTGGACTAGTTGGTGGTCTAAGTCGGAGTGAAACGTTGTCCTAAGTTTCATACTCCTATGTGCAGGTATTTATGTTGTTCCAGTCAGGGTATAGTGCACTTTTATTCATCACAGTCTAACCAAGAATCCTGGTTATACCTGCAACGTCTCACCCTCCCAGTCACCTAAGGTTGCAACCCTCAGTATTTCTCCATAAATAATCATCGGCAATGCTGGGACGCCTTGTACATGCTCCACTATCACTGTCTTCGCGTTTTCTTCCTTACACGCACTGAGATAAATTTAATAATAATCCTACTCTTTTTCTACAGGGATGGGGGATATAAATAATTAAGACACATGTTCAACAGTTGGGTATCTCTATTGTTAGAACGTTTTGCCCACACAGTACGCTTCTTCAGTCAAATACAGAGGCAGTAGATGTAGTAGTGAAATGAAGATGTAATCAGTCCGTCAGCCTTGGGGAAACAGTATTTGAAGTGATCAGTCCCTCAGCCTGGAGAAGGGCTCCAACATGTGTCTTACTCATCAGCTTGTTCATATTTTACATAATTTTCAACAAGGGGGGACATTATACTGTATAAGTACCGACACTTGAGAATTTAGCAAACGGAGTTACCTACACGTTGTCTATGGAACAAGGCTGCCAAGTGAGGCCTTAAGATATGATTTGTTCGGATTTTTAACCTGGAGGGTTAGTCACCCAAGATAACCCAAGAAAGGCAGTGCGTTATCGAGGACTCTCTTATTTTCATTTGGGTCCTTCAATCTTGTCTCCAGGATGCGACCCCACACCAGTCGACTAACACCCAGGTACCTACTTACTGCTAGGTGAACAGTGCAGCAGGTGAAAGGAAACATGCCCAACGCTTCCACCCATGCCATGGATTGAACCACGGGCATTCCGTATGTGACTTACGAAATCGTAATGACACGATGGCAACCAAACCATACCACGGGCGGGGTTTGAACCCGCGATCAGAAAGTCTCAAAACTCCAGACCGTTGCGTTAGCCACTGGGTCAGCTAGCCACAATAAGATTCATCCAACTAGGTATATTTCTACACCATAGGAAGGTTAGCACAGGCACCACTGTGACCACAAATGCAAGTTTTTACAGACGAATCTCCCGCTAGCATGGCCGTGACGAACTCTAGCTCAAGTCCCCTCAAAGCCGTCAACATGCGGTCACAGTGGTGCCTATGCTAACCTTCCTATATTGTATAAATATACCTAGTTGGATGAATCTTATTGTGGCTAGCTGGCCCAGTGGCTAACACCCGTGGTATGGTTCGTATGTGACTTATCAGTGAGGCCGATTACGAGAGCCTTCTTCTCAGACTGGGGTTCTATGCGAACCAGCTTCTGAATGTACTGAGAGTCAGTCTGACAGGGAATGCATATCTACACTACCCTCTATAACACATCTTCCTTACCCCTCCTCTCTCCCTCTGTACCTCGTACCTAGGTTTTTGGTAAAGCATTTCTCATACCCCGCCCATCATGAGACAAACATTTGCTGTCCCAGATACCCATTGTCCAGCATCCATTTTGTCTTCTCTAGCTCAGTGTCCCCTCCAACACAAGACAAGCGTCCAAAATTGGCTACTGAACCAGTTTTAATTGCTTCAAGTACCCTTTGTTTAAGCTCGAGCATTGTAATGGAAAAGAGCGACATTCTAACATTTAAACAAAAGGAAAAAAACGCAACCCACGTTACAGTGGAGTAGGTAATTATGGTGGTGTGGGTGATTGTGGTAGTGTGGGTGATTGTGGTAGTGTGGGTGATTGTGGTAGTGTGGGTGACTGTGGTAGTGTGGGTGACTGTGATAGTGTGGGTGACTGTGGTAGAATGGTTGATTGTGATAGTGTGGGTGAGTGGAGGCGAATGGATGACTGTGGAGTGACCTTAGGATGCTCTTCGTTGGTGGTTAAACCCAGTACATACTGACTGGGTTAAACCATGTGTTCTTGTAAACAATAAAATACCATCATACTGACTGGGTTAAACCATGTGTTCTTGTAAACAATAAAAGACCATCATACTGACTGGGTTAAACCACGTGCTCTTGTAAACAATAAAAATATGCTCGGGGGAAACGCTACTGAATTCTTGTTCATCCTTGGGATTTATGAAGCTAATGTCTTCAAGGGAGAGCTTTACATGCTGGCAAAAATAAAGTAATCCAGGGAACTGGAGCTACATTGTAACGTTTTACAGTGACGTTATATAGTGACCTTGTATAGTGGCTCTGTATAGTGACCTTGTATAGTAAATCTGTATAGTGACCTTGTATAGTGACTCTGTAGTGACCTTGTATAATCTCACCATAAGTAATGAGCTTCATCTCCCTCAATCTTTCAATCAATTCTTCTTTCCTACCTTCTCTCCTACACTTCTCACCATCCCTCCCTCATTCCTTCCCACCATCCGTCTCTCACTCTTCCCACCATCTCTCCCTGATTCCTTCCCACCATCCCTCCCTCACTCCTTCCACCATCATTCTCTCACTCCTCATCTTTCCCACTCTCCCTCACTCGCTCACTCCCACTCTCTCACTCATTCCCATTATCCTCCCTCCCTCCTCTCTCTCTCTCTCTCTCTCTCTCTCTCTCTCTCTCTCTCTCTCTCTCTCTCCCCATACTCCTAGCCACCCGCCTCACCCCTCCCTCAGGATCCCTAAGTAGTGACAATCAGCTCAGTGTGTCCTTCGCCTCTGTCAGTTTATCTTAGTGAGTTAATTGGCACACAGTGGTGGCTCCTGGTGGCCCTCCTGCCACTCTGGAAGTGAGCTTCCCCAGTCTCTGGTGTTGACCTTCTTCCCTCACCTAGGCACTCTTGATGCCACTCCTGGCACTCTATCGGAATCCCCACTTACTTTTTTTTTTTAACTAAACTGCCAGTAAAGCTTATTTAATCAGTCCCTTTATTAAAATTTGTTAAAACTCACATTTGAGCGAAACATCTGACATTTAGGGTCAGTCAACATTAGGCGTCTTAATACACTCTTTTCGGCTCGTTACTCCAGTCAACACACAATAATGCATTTTTGAACGTTCCTAAGTCGATCCCTCGACACCAAACGGAGTCGAGGGATCGAACCTACGGCAAAGCCGTCCAAAAATTAGCAGGGCATTTTCTTACCCTGCACACTGGCCTGCTCACTGCTGGTTTTCAGACCGCCTCACCGTAAGCTCGATTCCACTCCATTAGCGGACGGCGTAGGTCAGATGACCAAAAGCTCCATTTGACAACACCCGTGTCAGGAAACACTTGTCCTCTTTTCTGACAGACCTTAACTAACCTAACCACTCCGTTCAGTGAGTTGTTAACTATCGTGTCGTTACAATTTAGCGAGTCAAATGGGTCACTGCTCTTTTTTTTCCTCAATTAGGAACGTTCGATTATGCTTTTCTTTTTCGTGCTGACTGACGCAACAAGCCGAGAAACGTGGATAAAGATGCGTAATGTTGACTGAACCGATAGTTAATATGTTTCGCTCGGAACTGAGCTTGATTATGACTTAATGATGCTCAGTTCTGAGCGAAACTTCGTCTACAATAAAGACTCGCTCAGTATTACACGTCACTGTGCATCGTATGTTGCGAGAAGGCGATTAAATCTTCTATATTTTTTTTGCTATATTTTTTTATTTAACATTGTTTAATTAGCTCCCAGAGTTTATAAGCGACATTATTTGCATCTCATTGTTTGCCATTATTTTGCCACTAAAACTACTCTCCCTAGTTTCTACTACCACTACTACTTGACTCACGAAATCGTAATGACACGATTGCAAACAAACCATACCACGGGCGGGATTTGAACCCGCGGTCAGTGGCTAACGCGACGGTTAAGAGTTTTGAGACTCTCTGACCGCGGGTTCAAATCCCGCCCGTGGTATGGGTTTTTTTTTTTCTACCACTACTGCTTCTAGTACTACTTCCACTACCAGTCTTACCGCTATCACTACTTCTTTTTCTTCCTCTCTTGGTCCCGTCCCTGTCCTTCTTGCGTATATATTTTGACTCCCTCACTCTTTTGTGTTAGTGTGACTTTGTAAATGGTCCAAGTCGGACCAAAACGTCGTAGTGAGCTTCTCTCTCTCCTATGTACGAGTAATTTGCTTATTGTTTAGAAATCATTAACAATCACCCAAATGATTCCTTATCTTAAATACCTTGGGAATGAAGACCCAATTATTAGTTCGATAAACTGAGTATTATTTTCCAGCCCATGAACGTGACTGTAATTTTCTAGTTTGGGAGATTGACCTGGAACACAGAGTGGTCAATCTATCTGGAGTCTGCTGGACGGTGTTCCGAGGGTTAACGCCCCCGCTGTCCGGACCTCGACCAGGCCTCCCGGTGGACCAGGACCTGGTCAACCAGGCTGTTACTGCTGGCCGCACGCAATCCAACGTACGAACCACAACCCGGTTGATCGGTCACTGACTCTAGGTGACTGTCCATTTCCCTAGGAGTCTACTGATAATTCTGCGATTTCATTTGCTTTGAATGGAGCTATTGGTGTACAGCAGCATTCCAGCCTAGAGAGAACAAGTGACTTAGAGATAGTAATTACTGGCTTGGCATCCCTTGTTTTGAAGGTTCTCATTATTCATTTTATCATTTTCCTCGCAGATGTGATAATGACACTGTCGTGATCCCTGAAGGTGAGATCCTCTGACACATTAGTTTTTCGTTCCGTTGTGTAGTTAGAATTGATTTTATACTCCGTTCTAGCTATTATTTCCTCCAGTTTGCAGTAACGGATTAAATGAAATATATCCTCACTGAACATCGTACTGTTTTCCACGGCCCTTTAAAAACTGGCTCATATCCACTATGTAGCAGGCAATCACAAAAACAGGACTCGAATTATTTGAGTCCTAGTTATATCACCATGTGAAAGTCTGGAAAAAGGATTTTTCCTGTTCTCCCGTAGGCGACACCATAAATATAACTTCCTCCGCTTGGATCCTCTGCATTTATGTCAAGCAAGAACGCTAGGCGAACCGGAACGCCAGGCGAGCTGGAACGCCAAGCAGACTTGACTGCCAGATGAACTAGAACGCCAGACAAACTCAAGCGCCTGGCGAAGTGACACCCAAACCTCTTCGTTTTCCTCCCTTATTCCAGAAATCAGAAATCACAGATGAAATATGCCTTTACAAAAAGTGTTTTGTTACACTCAGGACCACGAAAACTTGCACTGGAAGAATGAGTGGGAAATTCTGGAGTGGATGGTGATGAATGCACCCAGGACCATGAAAGGTGTACTGGAAGGAGTGGATGACTATGAGGTGGACAGGGTGGATGCACTCGGGGGCTACGATAAGTTGCATTGTAAGAAAGAGTGTGAGACTGCCATGGATGGAGGTGGATGCACTCAGGAACGAAGCTTGAGGCTGAGGAACTAGGAACACAGTTAAGTAGGGTAGGTGGGACTGCAGCGGCCGGGGCAGCCACGGCAATATATGAAGGAAACCAGGCTTATAAAAGAGGTGCCGGTGTGTGTAACTCAGACCTTTATGATCGCTGGACACGGAACAGAAAGGAAGAAACTTATCGGGTGACATTTTCGCTCTGCCTCTCTCTCTCTCTCTCTCTTCCCCTCTCACTGTCCCTCTCTCTCTCTCTTTCTTATTTCCCCAACATTAATATATCCGCCTCCTTCATTGTGGGCGGCTCTTAATGATAGCGGGAGCACAAAGCATCGTGTGTGAGGCGTCTTCACTCCCATTACACGCAACAACGAGGCAGGTATCCACAAAGGCACGATAACATGACCTTCTCTGCTTCACAATGGCTCTATGTGTATGTGTATACATATGTACACACACACACACACACACACACACACACACACACACCACACACACACACACACACACACACACACACACACACCATCAGACAGAGAGATTTGCGTATTGAAAATAAAATTGTCGCCGGAAGATCGTATAAGCCAAATTGTGAGTCTCATAAGCTACACTGGAGAACTATAAGTAGCTTTTAAATATGTGGATGAAGAAATGCTAACGTAGGTGTTTACAATATATTTTAGGCCAAAATTAGAATATGCAGCGGAGGCGTGGTGCCCATACGTAAAAAAAATGAATAGGCTAGAAAAGGTCGAAAGAACTGCAAAATGGTTTCCAGAGACAAAACTAATGAAGAGTGATGAAAGGGTGAAAACGCTTCAAATATCCACGCTGGCAGATACCAGGAAGTAGAGAAGATACATGATAAGTACATGTAAGGTCATTAAGAGCTTGGAAGATTAAGAAAAGATTTCTAATTACTAGCAACAGGGAAAACAAGACACCAAAGTTGTAAATTGCTGAAAAAAAAATGGAGCCGAATGGATATTAGATATTTTCTCTTCCAGTGGCGAAGGGATTAATATGTGCTATTACCGCCTGAATTAACAAAAAAAAATTATGCTGAACAATTTTTCTGACAGACACACATTTAAACAACAACGTACCGAAAACAACGAACTAAGAACTATAAAATATCAGTTAAAAAAGACCCACACTGAATAGCAGTTTCGTAATTACTAAAATAAATATTAAATACGATTATTGCATTTTCTAAAAAAAATTTTGTATAATTTACAAATCATGACAGAGTCAAAAAAAGGGGAGATAAGTCATTATTTATGTGATCACATATTTCTTCTCTCTCTCTCAGCCTCGAGATTTAAAAATGCTTTGAAATTTGGACGGCAATTTAGCATGGGATCAACTCCCCTTCCGTAAAACGGTTACGGGAAAAATTTAATTACCGGACACTAACTCGTGTTACAACCCACGTCCCGGTGTTCGGATGTAAACCCGGTTACCGAACACGGATGGCATGCACTGATAACATTATATTATATACCGGATATATATATATATATATATATATATTATTATATACATATATATATATATATATATATATTATATATATATATATATATTATATATATATATATATATAATATATATATATATATATATATATCGTGCCGTATAGGTAAAACTTCCGATTTTGGTTTAAATAGCAACGTTCTTCTTGCCGAATAAGGCAAGCGATGATTTGTGAATGCAATAATTTCGCAAAAATCATTCTGAACTTAACGAGAAACAACATATTTACATTTTGTTTGTTTATTATTAAATTATTGTAAACTTATTTAAAACATATTTAGTTGGATTAGGCTAAATTAAATTGCGCTTTTTATAATAAGGTTAGGTAAGTTTCCTAAAGTACTTTAGGTATAAAATTATTAGTTTTTACATTAATATAAATGAAAAATATATCTTTAAATGTATAAGAGAAAATTTTAGAAAGGATTTAATTTTAAACGAGTTCTTGCTAATTGACCAATTTTACCTATTCGACACGACATTATATATAACCGTATATATATATATATATATATTATATATATATATATATATATATATATATATATATATATATATATATATATATATATATATACTAACGGCTGCCTGGTCTCATTTAAAGTTAATTATTATCTATTAGTGGTTTCTGGGACTGTCCTTCCCGGCTGCCTGGTCTCATTTCACTCCTCTTCAAGAGGAAATATTATACGAATAAGAATTATTAAGAAGCGAGGAAGTAAAGATAAGTTTATACTGTATTTAAATTATTTTTTTTAAGATTTTTAACTGCCTTTTTACGTATTTACGAGTCAGGAGGAACCATCAGTTGTACCAGAGTGCAAAACATTTAACAGGGTTCCGTTTGACACTCCTACAGATAAGCCGGCAGGAGCAGCCTACAACAGTAATATGAATAATGAGTTGTGAATGTTTTAATGAAGGATCAGCTGGCTTAAATAAAGAAAAAATCAAGATTAACCTCATCACTAAATAAACATTTTTAGTGACCTCCCATTTCGCTCTCGTTCAATTAACTAATCAAAGAGCCAGGAAGATGTCAGTCTAGAATGCAATTAGGGGTACACCAAAAACTTAGATCAAACGATCCAGTCCTTGATTAACATTTTTCATTTTAATTTGATGATCTTGGAGTGAATTTCAGGAGAGAGAAGGCTTGTGCCCCTTTCCCTAGTAAATGAGAACATGAATGTATACACTTTGGTGCGCACACACACACACACACACACACACACACACACACACACACACACACACACACACACACACACACACACACACACACAAACACACACACACACCAGTGCTGTTTCTGGTATTTGTGAACGACATGACAGAAGGAATAAACTCTGAGGTGTCCCTGTTTGCAGATGACGTGAAGTTGATGAGAAGAATTCATTCGATCGAAGACCAGGCAGAACTACAAAGGGATCTGGACAGGCTGCAGACCTGGTCCAGCAATTGGCTCCTGGAGTTCAATCCCACCAAGTGCAAAGTCATGAAGATTGGGGAAGGGCAAAGAAGACCGCAGACGGAGTACAGTCTAGGGGGCCAGAGACTACAAACCTCGCTCAAGGAAAAAGATCTTGGGGTGAGTATAACACCAGGCACATCTCCTGAAACGCACATCAACCAAATAACTGCTGCAGCATATGGGCGCCTGGCAAACCTCAGAACAGCATCCCGACATCTTAATAAGGAGTCGTTCAGGACCCGTGTACGTTAGGCCCATATTGGAGTATGCGGCACCAGTTTGGAACCCACACCTAGCCAAGAAACTAGAGAAAGTGCAAAGGTTTGCCACAAGACTAATCCCAGAGCTAAGAGGTATGTCCTACGAGGAGAGGTTAAGGGAAATCAACCTGACGACACTGGAGGACAGGAGAGATAGGGGGGACATGATAACGACTTACAAAATACTGAGAGGAATTGACAAGGTGGACAAAGACAGGATGTTCCAGAGACTGGACACAGCAACAAGGGGACACAGTTGGAAGCTGAAGACACAGCTGAATCACAGGGTGTTAGGAAGTATTTCTTCAGCCACAGAGTAGTCAGGAAGTGGAATAGTTTGGGAAGAGATGTAGTGGAGGCAGGATCCATACATAGCTTTAAGCAGAGGTACGATAAAGCTCATGGTTCAGGGAGAGTGACCTAGTGGCGACCAGTGAAGAGCCGGGGCCAGGAGCTTGGACTCGACCCCTGCAACCTCAGCTAGGTGAGTACACACACAAACACACACAAACACACACACACACACACACACACACACACACACACACACACACACACACACACACACACACACACACACAAACACACACACACACACACATAACGGAAGAGATAGACTCAGAAGTGTCCTTGTTTGCAGATGATGCGAAGTTAATGAGAAGAATCAAATCGGATGAGGATCAGGCAGGACTACAAAGAGACCTGGACAGGCTACAAGCCTGGTCCAGCAACTGGCTCCTTGAATTTAACCCTGCCAAATGCAAAGTCATGAAGATTGGGGAAGGGCAAAGAAGACCGCAGACACAATATAGTTTAGATGGCCAAAGACTGCAAACCTCACTCAAGAAAAAAGATCTGGGGGTGAGTATAACACCGAACATATCTCCTGAGGCGCACATCAATCAGATAACTGCTGCAGCATACGGGCGCCTGGCAAACCTACGGAAAGCGTTCCGATACCTCAGTAAGGATTCGTTTAAGACTCTGTATACCATTTACGTCAGGCCCATACTGGAGTATGCAGCACCAGTTTGGAATCCACACCTAGTCAAGCACGTCAAGAAATTAGAGAAAGTGCAATGGTTTGCAACAAGACTAGTCCCAGAGCTACGGGGATTGTCCTACGAAGATAGGTTGAGGGAAATCGGCCTGACGACAATGGAGGACAGAAGGGTCAGGGGAGACATGATAACGACATATAAAATACTGCGCGGAATAGACAAGGTTGACAAAGACGGGATGTTCCAGAGAAGGGACACAGACACAAAGGGATGTTAGGAAGTATTTCTTCAGTCATAGAGTAGTCAGGCCGTGGAATAGTCTAGAAAGTGACGTAGTGGAGGCGGGAAACATACATAGTTTTAAGGCGAGGTATGATAGAGTTCATGGAGCAGGGAGAGAGAGGACCTAGTAGCAATCAGCGAAGAGGCGGGGTCAGGAGCTGTGAATCGACCCCTGCAACCACAAATAGGTGAGTACACACACACACACACACACACACACACACACACACACACACACACACACACACACACCACACACACACACACACACATACACACACACACAAACACAAACACACACAAAAACACACACACACACAAACACACACACAAAAACACACACACACAAACACACACACACACACACACACACACACACACACACACACATATATATAATGTCGTGTCGAATAAGTAAAATTTGCGACTTTGGCTTAAATATCAACGCTCTTCTTGCCGAATAAGGCAAGCGAAAATAAGTGTATGCAATAATTTTGCAAAAATAATTCTGAACCTAATGAGAAAAGATATTTCATTGTGTTTGTTTATTATTAAATTATTGTAAACTTATATACAGTGGACCCTCGAATTTAGTCCTGCCTTTTCTGTATGCAAAACTATTTTTATTATCTATAAAATGTATTTTTTGTTAATATTTCCCATAGGAAATAATGTAAATCCAATTAAACCATTCCAGACACCCAAAAATATTAACAAAAAATACATTTTATAGATAGTAAAAATAGTTTTGCATACAGAAAAGGCAGGACAGAATTCGAGGGTCCAATATATAATATATTTAGTTGGATTACGTTAAATTAAATTGCTCTTGTTATAATAAGGTTAGGTAAGTTTCCTCAGGTTCATATGATATAAAATCATTAATTTTTATATTAACATACATGAAAAAATATATCTTTAAATGTATAAGAGAAATTTTTAGAAAGGACTTAATTTTAAATGAGTTCTTGCTAATTGACTATATATATATATATTTTTTTTTTTATTATCACACTGGCCGATTCCCACCAAGGCAGGGTGGCCCGAAAAAGAAAAACTTTCACCATCATTCACTCCATCACTGTCTTGCCAGAAGGGTGCTTTACACTACAGTTTTTAAACTGCAACATTAACACCCCTCCTTCAGAGTGCAGGCACTGTACTTCCCATCTCCAGGACTCAAGTCCGGCCTGCCGGTTTCCCTGAATCCCTTCATAAATGTTACTTTGCTCACACTCCAACAGCACGTCAAGTATTAAAAACCATTTGTCTCCATTCACTCCTATCAAACACGCTCACGCATGCCTGCTGGAAGTCCAAGCCCCTCGCACACAAAACCTCCTTTACCCCCTCCCTCCAACCCTTCCTAGGCCGACCCCTACCCGCCTTCCTTCCACTACAGACTGATACACTCTTGAAGTTATTCTGTTTCGCTCCATTCTCTCTACATGTCCGAACCACCTCAACAACCCTTCCTCAGCCCTCTGGACAACAGTTTTGGTAATCCCGCACCTCCTCCTAACTTCCAAACTACGAATTCTCTGCATTTATTCACACCACACATTGCCCTCAGACATGACATCTCCACTGCCTCCAGCCTTCTCCTCGCTGCAACATTCATCACCCATGCTTCACACCCATATAAGAGCGTTGGTAAAACTATACTCTCATACATTCCCCTCTTTGCCTCCAAGGACAAAGTTCTCTGTCTCCACAGACTCCTAAGTGCACCACTCACTCTTTTTCCCTCATCAATTCTATGATTCACCTCATCTTTCATAGACCCATCCGCTGACACGTCCACTCCCAAATATCTGAATACGTTCACCTCCTCCATACTCTCTCCCTCCAATCTGATATTCAATCTTTCATCACCTAATCTTTTTATTATCCTCATAACCTTACTCTTTCCTGTATTCACCTTTAATTTTCTTCTTTTGCACACCCTACCAAATTCATCCACCAATCTCTGCAGCTTCTCTTCAGAATCTCCCAAGAGCACAGTGTCATCAGCAAAGAGCAGCTGTGACAACTCCCACCCTGTGTGTGATTCTTTATCTTCTTTCTTTCAACACACCGGCCGTATCCCACCGAGGCAGGGTGACCCAAAAGGAAAAACGAAAGTTTCTCCTTTTACATTTAGTAATATATACAGGAGAAGGGGTTACTAGCCCCTTACTCCAGGCATTTTAGACGCCTCTTACAACACGCATGGCTTACGGAGGAAGAATTCTGTTCCACTTCCCCATGGAGATATATATATATATATATATATATATATATATATTATATTATATATATATATATATATATATTGATGTGTGGCAGCACATCAATGCCTAAAACTATGCAGACATAGTCAAGAGGTTCTGGCGTTGTTTAGACCAAACATCAGAATGGGGAAAAAATGTAACGTAAGTGACTCTGACCGAGAAATGATTGTTGGTGCCAGACGTTGATCTCTCTCTTGAGTTTTTCTCGAGTTTACAGAGAATGGTATGAAAAAAAAAACATGCAGTGAGCAGCAGATCTGTGGGAGAAAACGTCTTGTTAATTTTAGCCTTGCTAATGAGAGAGGTCAGAAAAGAATGGCCTAATTTGTTCAAGCTGATGGGAAAGTTTGTGTAATTCTTAATTACCATGTGTTACAACAGTGGTATGTAGAATAGCATCTCTGAATGCACAACACGTCAAACCTTGAAGTGCACTGGCAGAGCAACAGAAGATCACACCGGATTCCACTCCTGTGAGATAATAAGAAACTGAGGGTACAGTGGACACAGGCTCACCGGAACTGTACAACTGAAGATTGAAAAAGATGTCGACTGGTCTGACGAATCGTGATTTCTGCTGCGACATTCAGATGGTAGGGTCAGAATTTAGCGTAAACCTCTGGGATGTGGTGGAACAGAAGATTTGCAACATGAATGTGCAGCCGACAAATCTGCAGCAACTGCATGATGTTATCATCTCAACATGGACCAGAATTTCTTAGGAATGTTTCCAGCACCTTGATGAATCCGTGTCACAAAGAATTTAGTCTGTTCTGGGGGCAAAGGGAATGCCCGAGCCAACACTAGAAGATCACATATAACAGGTGAAATCTTAATACCCAATATAACCACAGCGAAATTATTCGAAGCGCTTTTCGTAATTCCCTTGACAATGTGACCAACCACGATACTACCTGAAATACTATTGCTTTTCGCTATGGTAATATTGCATATACGCATATTATGAATGAGTGTCTGTTTCTCTTTTTTAGGGGGGGGGGCAGGGAAGCTCAAGTACATATCCATTTACATGTTGTTCGCGATTCGCTTTGTTAATTGCACTCGACAAGTGCCAGATTAGGCAAATGCAGATTCCACCTCTGTGATGGTGTGTTCGTTGCTAGTTGACTGCTTTATATGAAGACAAAATTTATTCCAGCCAGCGGGCTGTGTGCGTTGTACGGACAAGTGATTGGTAATGTATGAAACAGTGATTGGAGACGTGTTGTATGAAAGTTATTGGTTACGTATTGTATGAAAGTGACGGGTGACACTGTCATGTCTCCAAATTCTTGACGTTATCATGTCTCCAAATTACCAATCAGCCCATCTTCGTAATTATATTTTTTTCTTAATTTGGATTTTCCTCGAGAGTTTTATTTGGGTTTTATTTATTTCCCTTCGGACTTCCATTTGAGTTTCATTTAAGTGTCATCATATTTGAGTGTTATGTTTCATCCGAGTTTCATCTGGTTTTCACATGGATTTCATTTAAAATTTGTTTTAGTCTGTTTCAATTAAGTTTCACTTGGGTCCTTTTTGGGTCCAGTTTTTTGGGTGTGTCGCTGGTTCACTAAAGGAACGTATATGAGAGCAGCAATTGGCTAAGAGTATATACACAAACATATGTACATTTATCACACACGCATGCATAAAAGCATGAATGGAGAGAGACAGAGAGAGAAAGAGGGAGAGCGACCGCTGTTACGATTATTTGCTTAATTTATATTATTATCCACGTTACCAGCTTCGATACATTCGCCTTCCTACTTTACAACACATTACCTATGCTTAACCCCCTTCCTGCTACCATGGGAAGATCCTCTTCAATATTAAGGCCAATATGTGCAGCGCAGGACGGCCCCATGAAACCCATTTACTCCTAGACTCCAATACGACCCCAGCTTCAAACAAGCCCAGGCTACAAATTTATGTCGCAAGACTTACTAAAGACCAATTTGGCAGTCGGGCGAACTCTTTGGCCGCATCTATTATTCAATGGTACGACGGTGAGGCGCATCCCCAGCACCTCATAGCGCCTGGCGAACGAGCGCCCTTTATTAGCCATAATAAAATGTATCTCACCTTAAGTTTACTACATGGCTCGACCGTCCTCCAGCGAGAAATTTTTTTTTAACGTGTACCGGCGGTTCGAAGATAGTCGTAAATTGCCCCCCACGTCGCCTTAACGCTTTACGATGCTCAACCATCTTCGTCTCAATCAGCTGAGTGCAGGAGCCAACCACTTCAAAATGGCTGAAAGGCAGGCGGGCTGGGGGAAAAAAATGAGAAAAGAAAAAGGTAAAACAAGAAATATCAGCCATCCTACTTCTATCCAGTCATCCTTTTTCCCCTTTCCCCTTTCCCCATCCAAAAAAAAGAGTAATCGTCCAAAAAACAAATCTCTTTCCACCCTCCCTAAAAAAAAAAAAAAAAAAAAAAAAAAACACTAATAGCCCAAGAGGAGTTGCGAGAATCAAGGCGAAACTGCAGCAAAGAAAACGAGAAATCGCCGTCATTTTCCGAGGCGTAGACCCAAATTTTTGGCTGCCGCCTTGAGAAGTGTCTGTCAAAATTAAAATTGCATTAGGTTGGAAGGATGGGGAAAATGGTGGTAACGTGATGCGTCTCGACAGCCAGGTAGGATGATCCCTGAGATCATGGGAGGTCAGGTCACACGATCACCTATGGGAAGTAAGTTAGACCACGCGAACGCTAGCATGAAGAGTGACATGTCTGGACACACGAAAGGCAATGCAACTACTCTCAAAATAAACAGGATGGGAGACACGGTGAAAGAAGGTAAAGAGGCAAATAAGAAGTGAAGCATCATGAGAGAGGGAGGCAAGAAGATATGCAAAATAAAGAGATATGAAGTGGACTGAAGGAGAGAAGGGTAGGGGAGAGGACAGAGAAGTAAGGTAGATGGGAAACAAAATATCATGAGAGGGAGGGGAGGGCTGAGAATGAATGTTGAAAGATAAAGGATGAGGGAAAATCATAAAGAATAACATAAGCAAAATAAAAATATTCTAAATTCTATAAAACCTTTCTTGTGATATACAAAACAAAAGTAGCAAATACGAAAAAATGGAGAAAATATAATGAGGAAGATACATGCATCAGAACAAGGTATTATTAGGACATATCGCTTCGTCAAAGCTTCTCGCTCTCTTAGAGCTTAGGTTTTGAATTCATCCAGTTATAACACTATCAAGTCATGACTCGACAAAGCTCTACACAGAGCAAACCGTTTTTCTAATATAAGCTTCTTCCGCAATGTGCGTCCGTAACTCGTTATTGTCAGCAGTACAACATTATCGAACTGCAACACCAACGGAGATCATCCATCACTACCAATCGTGTGTAGCAAGTCTATCAATGTTCCGCTCTAGAGCCACAACATCACTTACTGATGGACACTCTCGTAGCCTCATACACCTGATCCAGTCCTACCTAATAACAGCCCCAGCCCCTCCTCTTTCCAACCAGTAACACCCTTCCGTGGTCCTTCCCATCTGTAATTTGTAATGTACATATTTATCTGATATATAATTTATTATATACTAGTGTATATATATATATATATATATATATATATATATATATATATATATATATATATATATATATATATATATATATATATAATTCATTACTTGTTAAGATAATGTCTCTTAATAATAATAATAATAATAATAATAATAATAATAATTATATTTTTATATACAATGATTGCCTAAAATATTTATATCAAAACCTTACGATTTATTTTATAATTATTGTTTATGATTACCTTCAATTATCATGATAAGTTACATTGTAACTTACTCCCATTAAACCACGTCAAATGTCTGACGTAATCCTGAACGTCGGTTCCTAACGCTTCCAGTTTTTAATTCCATTCATTTGTATTTAAATTTAGGTTAAGGTAGGTTACAGTAGATTAGTTTTGTGTTAGATTACATACACCTGCTAAAATAAATAGTTAGCCACAAAAAAAAAAAAAAAAAAAAAAAAAAAAAAAAAAAAAAAAAAAAAAAACTTCGAAACGTCTTTCAACGAAGTGGCCGAGGAAGACAGCTGAAACGTTGCTAAATGAAAGTTTATCACTCGCGGAGCAAGAATGGGCTGGAGAATTATATTTTTCCAGCGATTACACTTAATCACTGGAGTGCTGTCTGGCCCAGACTTACGGCTATTTCATCGTTGTTAAGCATTTCTTTGCAGCGTGGTACCGTGACGATTTGGGAAAATTGAATAGTACACCTAATTTAAAACTTCGGATATAAAAAATGCGGATCTGGCCCGATTCCCAAAAAGAGTACCTTTTTGCTTCCTCTCTTTTTCTTTTTTTTTTTCTTTGAACACCACCATCCCAAAAATTTTAATTTTGGCACTTCTAAAAATATCAATGACAACCATCCCTGCTGGAAAAAATCTCAGCCCCTTTTGGGAATAACCAGCGGGAAAAAAGAAGCCCGGGACCATTTTTGGGAAACCCACTGCACTATTTGCGATTTAAGCCCCCTTTTTTTCGTGGGGGTTATTTTACGCTTTTGGGGGGGTCGTCTTGATAAAAAATATTTTTAACCTTTTCCAGGGGGAAAAAAAAAAATTTTAAAGCGGGGAAAAGAACCGGTAATAGGGGAAAGGTTAACCGCGGTCGACACAATATTAGCACTATAAAGCAAGGGGCCCGGAGTTTTTGGCCCAAAGCCCCCCGCTGGTTAGAAAATGGCGCGCAACCTTTGCTACGTTATAATGCCGCCTTAATGCTTCCCAATTAGCACGAGGTGCCATTATATACCATGCTCGGGGCTGATTGACTGTGGCGTGTATACATGACCCCTTAATATCCCCCGGGGTGTGTTTTGGTTGCGTGTACTTACAGTACACGATGGCGAGTGCCCCGGAGTCATGTCGTGCAACTGTATTACAACACCATTGTGGTTAACGACAATTTACCACATTGTACCCGTGAAAATATAAGCACAATTATGTACGTTTTTAAACGCACAAGAAATAAGCATGGGTTATGTATGGATATTACTGGGATTAAGGAGAAAGTATTTGTTTTGCTTTGTTCCCGTCCCCTTTTAAATATATATATATATATATATATTATATAATATAAAAAATATATATATATAATATATATATATATTAAGAACATGTATTGTGTAGCAATTTTGGAGGTCTACCCAAAAGAGCATGAAAGACAAGGAAACTTTTTAGCAGGGTTTTTTCCCCGCAAGTTAGGAATCATACTAAGAACATAAGAAAATAAGAACGAAGGAAAAACTGCAGAGGGCCCACTGGCCCCTGCGAGGCAGGTCCAAGTTCCCCTATAATACCCATAATATTAACGGAAGGCGGCTTCAGTCAAACGAAAGCTAAAATCCTCTAATCAATACTGCTACACCCTGACTTAGGTTTTGACCCCTCCAAGGGCAGTGGAAAAAACCCATGCTTAAATGCTCTCAGTGAAAGGTTTCTTGTTCATGCACCTGCAAGTCTTATAGGGGTTTAGCCCTTTTAATAAAATTCCTTGCAATAAAACATTCGTTCTTGCATCTAACACGGCTCGCACCTGACACACCTCCTGCACACTGACACAGCTCCAGCACCTGACACATCTCCTGCACCTGACACGCTTCCTGCACCTGACACAGCTCTGCACCTGACACAGCTCCTGCACCCGACACAGTCCTGCACCTGACAACGGCTCCTGCACCTGAAACAGCTCCAGCACCTGACCACAGCTCCTCACCTGACCACAGCTCCTGCACCTGACACACTCCTGCACCTGACACGGCTCCTGCACCTGACACAGCTTCCTGCACGTGCTGACACAGCTCGCTGCACCTGACACAGTCCTGCACCTGACACAGCTCCTGCACCTGACACAGCTCCTGCACCTGACACGGCTCCCGGGGGGGGGCCAAAACCTGACACAGCTCCTGCACTGACACAGCCTCACCTGACACAGCTCATTCTGCACCTGACACGGCTCCTGCACCTGACACAAGCTCCTGCACCTGACACAGCTCCTGCACCTGACACAGCTCCTGCAACCCTGACACAGCTCCTGCACCTGACACAGCTCCTGCACCTGACCACAGGCTCCTGCACCTGACACAGCGCCAGTCACCTGACATCAGCTCCTGCAACCTGACACGGCTCCTTGCCAACCTGACACGGCTCCTGCAACCTGACACAAGCTCCGCACCTGACACACTCCTGCACCTGACACAGCTCCTGCACCGACACAGCTCCTGCTCCTACACAACTCCTCACCTGATCACAGCTCCTGCACCTGACAAGCACCTGCACCTGAACGGCTCCTGCACCTGACACAGCTTACCTGCAACCTTGACACGCTCCTGCACCTGACACAGCTCCGCACCTGACCAACAGCTCGGGCCCTGCACCTTGACACAGCTCCTGCACCTGACACAGCTCCTGCACCTGACACAGCTCCTGCAACCTGACACGGCTCCTGCACCAAGACACAGCCTCCTGCACCTGACACAGCTCCTCACCTGACACAGCTTCCTGCAACCTGACACAGCTCCTGCACATTGATCACAGCTCCGCACCTGACACAGCTCCTGCAAACCTGACAACAGCTCCTGCACCTGACACAGCTCCTGCACCTGACACGGCTCCTGCACCTGACACGCTCCTGCCAACCCACACAGCTCCTGCACCTGACCAGCTCCTGCACCTGACACAGCTCCTGCACCTGACACAGCTCCTGCACCTGACACGGCTCCTGCACCTGACACACTCCTGCAACCTGACACAGCCCTGCAACCTGCAACAGCTCCTCACCTGACACGCTCCTGCACCGGACACAGCTCCTGCACCTGACAACAGCTCTGCACCTGACACAGAGCTCCTGCACCTGACACGGCTCCCTGCCACCTGAACACAGCTCCTGCACCTGAACACAGCTCCTGCACCTGACACAGCTCCTGCACTGACAACAGCTCCTGCACCTGAACACAGCTCCTGCACCTGACACAGCTCCTGCACTGACACAGCCTCCCTGCACCTGACACGGCTCCTGCGCCTGAGACACGGCTCCTGCACCAGACACAGCCTTCTGCACCTGACACAGCTCCTGCACCTCTGAAACAGCTCCTGCACCTGACACAGCTCCTGCACCTGACACACGCTCCTGCACCTGAACCACAGCTCCTGCACCTGACACACTTCCTGCACCTGACAACAGCTCCTGCACCTGACACAGCTCCTGCACCTACACAGCTCCTGGCACCTGACACAGCTCCTCCTGCACCGACACAGCACCTCACCTGACACATAGCTCCTGCAGCCTGAAACAGCTCCTGCCCCTGACACAGCTCCTGCACCTGACACAGCTCCTCACCTGACACAGGCTCCTGCACCTGATCACAGCTTCCTGCACCTGACACGGCTGCCTGCACCTGACCACAAGCTCCGTGCACCTGACACAGCTCCTGCACCTGACACAGCTCCTTCACCTGACACGGCTCCTGCACCTGACACGGCTCCTGCACGCTGACACAGACTCCTTGCACCTGACACAGCTCCTGCACCTGACACAAGCTCCTGCACCTGACACAGCTCCTGCACCTGACACACGCCTCCTGCACCTGACACAGGGTCCTGCACCTGACACGGCTCCGCACCTGACACAGCTCCTGCACCTGACACAGCTCCTGCACCTGTACACAGCTCCTGTCCTGCACCTGACCACGGCTCCTGCACCTGACACAGCTCCTGCACCTGACACAGCTCCTGCACCTGACACAAGCTCCTGCACCTTGACACAGCTCCTGCACCTGACACAGCCCTGCACCTGACACAGCTCCTGCACTTGACACGGCTCCTCACCGACACGGCTCCTGCACCTGACACGCTCCTGCATCTGACACAGCTCCTGCATCAGAACACAGCTCCAGCACTTGACACAGCTCCTGCACCTGACACCCCAGCTCCTGCACCTGACACAGCTCCTGCAACCAGACACGCTCCCTGCACCTGACACGGCCTCCTGCATCTGACACAGCTCCTGCATCATACACACTGCCTGCACCTGACACAGCTTCCTTCACCTGACACAGTCTCCTGCACCTGACAACAGCTCCTGCACCTGACACGGCTCCTGCAGACCTGACACAGCTCCTGCACCTGACACAGCTCCTGCACCTGACACGGCTCCTGCACCTGACACAGCTCCTGCACCTGACACAGCTCCTGCACCTGACAACAGCTCCTGCACCTGACCACGGCTCCTGCACCTGACACAGCTCCTGCACCTGACACAGCTCCTGCACCTGACACAGCTCCTGCACCTGACACAGCTCCTGCACCTGACACGGCTCCTGCACCTGACACAGCTCCTGCACCTGACACAGCTCCTGCACCTGACACAGCTCCTGCACCTGACACAGCTCCTGCACCTGACACAGCTCCTGCACCTGACACAGCTCCTGCACTGACACGGCTCCTGCACCTGACACAGCTCCTGCACTTGACACGGCTCCTGCACCTGACACGGCTCCTGCACCTGACACGGCTCCTGCATCTGACACAGCTCCTGCATCTGACACAGCTCCTGCACTTGACACAGCTCCTGCACCTGACACAGCTGCTCCTGCACCTGACACAAGCTCCTGCACCTGACACGGCCTCCTGCACCTTGACACGGCTCCTGATCTGACACAGCTCTGCATCTGACACAGCTCCTGCACTTGACACGAGCTTCCTGCACCTGACACAGCTCCTGCAAACCTGACACAGCACCTGCCCTTCCTGCACCGACCACAGCTCCTCACCTGACACGGCTCCAGCAACCTGACACAGCTCCTCAACCTGACACAGCTCCTGCACCTGACACATCTCCTGCACTGACACAGCGGCTCCTGCACCTGACACAGCTCCTGCAACCTGACACAGCTCCTGCATCTACACGGCTACTGCACCTGACTCGTGCTCTGCACCTGTGACACGGCTCCTGCATCTGACACACCCTGCATCTGACACAGCTCCTGCACTTGAAACACAGACTCCTGCACCTGACACAGCTCCTGCACACTGACAACAGCTCCTGCAACCTAGACACGGCTTCCTGCACCTGCCAACGGCTCCTGCATCTGACACAGCTCCTGCATCTGACACAGCTCCTGCATCTGACACAGCTCCTGCACCTGACACAGCTCCTGCATCTGACACAGCTCCGCATCTGACACAATACAGCTCCTGCACTGCAAACAGCTCCTGCATCTGACACAGCTCCTCACCTGGACACAGCCCTGCACCTGACAGCTCCTGCACCTGACACAAGCGCCTACCACTGACAGCTCCCCCCCCCCTCTCCTGCGCCTGACATCAGCTTCCTTCACCTGACACAGCTCCTGCACCTGACACAGCTCCTGCACCTGACACAGCGCCTGCACCTGACAGCTCCTGCACCTGACACAGCGCCTACACCTGACAGCTCCTGCGCCTGACACAGCTCCTTCACCTGACACAGCTCCTGCACCTGACACAGCTCCTGCATCTGACACAGCTCCTGCACCTGACACAGCTCCTGCATCTGACACGGCTCCTGCACCTGACACAGCGCCTGCACCTGACAGCTCCTGCCCTGAACACAGCTCCTTCCCTGACACTGTAACAGCTCCGCACCTGAACACAAGCTCCTGCATTGACACAGCTCCTGCATCTGACCACAGCTCCTGTCAGCCTGACAACGCTCCTGCACCTGACACGGCTCCTGCATCTGGACACAGCTTCCTGCATCTGACACAGCTCCTGCACCTGACACCAGCTAAGCTCCTGCAACCTGACACAGCTCCTGCACCTGACACAGCGCCTGCACCTGACAGCTCCTGCACCTGACACAGCTCCTGCACCTGTAATGTCTTAGGTCAAGTGTTAAGCCTTGTATATAAATTGTTTCTCTTCTTTTAGTGGTAATCCTCGGATTTCTGAATCCGGTTATTAAACCTAACTGCAGTAGGACGGTGGATGCTTAACTACTAACTGAGTCCTTCCTCACAAAAGGCCCTGTCCAGGAGACAATTGTTTTTTTTTTCTGGATTTCCCCTGGACATCCAAAACACCACCAACATTTTAGCTCACGAACGGGTTACCATATGCCTAAAACCCGCGTCCGTATGCTTTCACCTGACGTTTAATATATACATACCATTCCACGGGTGGGGTTAGAACCCGCGATCAGAGTCATAAAACTCTAGACCGACGCGTTAGCCACTAGGCCAGCTGGCTAACGAGTCGGTCTGGAGTTTTGTGATTCCCTGATCGCAGGTTCTAACCTCACCCGTGGTATGGTTTGTTTGCAATCGTGTCATTACGATTTTGTGAGTCAATATATACATATTTGAGTCTGCCTAACAGGGCCTTAATCTTAAGCCTAAATATATAGTAATCTTATCACCTAATTTGTTTTACACAGAGTATAACGAAATACAATAACTTTGTTAAATTAATGAGTTATAATGTTTAATTCCACCTAAGGTTTATAAGTTCATTCTTAATGAAGTTAATACTATTTAACATCAATTATGTTAAAACCTCCAACGAATGTTTGCAAAATTACGGTAAACTGTGAATATTCACTCGACTTATTTTAGGCAGAATGATCGTTGGAATCACATGGTAAACTGCCGACGAAAGTCAAGATTCACGCTGCTGAAAATGTTTATATTGGGAAGACGTTTCACTCTGTGTGCTCTATAAATCTCTACACAGAGCGAAATGTTGTCTTAATAAAACATTTTTCAACGTTGGTCTCTTTTTCTTTCCCTGGGACAAGTGTGGAAGTTTTCAACAGGAAACTGATCAAATATCTTCACCAGGTCTCAGATCAACCAGGCTGTGATCTATATGTGGGGCTGCGGGCCACCAACAGCAACAGCCTGGTTGATCAGGCAAGCACCAAACGATCCTGGCCTATGGCTGGGCTCCTTGAGTAGAAAAACTCTCGGAACTCATCAAAAGTATATCAAAGGTATTTTCTTCAGAACGATCGTTGGAAAAATAAACCAAGTGTATTTGGTATAACTATTGTTTTCCCTACCCCTTTCTCTCCTACATAACTTAAAATACCCAGTCACATGAATGAGAAATATGAACAAGGATTATTAATGCATTCACTGGGGAAGGACTAATCCCATAGGGTTCGTATAGTGCCTAAGGAATTAATAAGGGGTAATCAGATTTGATCAAAGGGGAGGGTAGTTCCAGCTTCTGGTATCAAAAGCCCCTTCGCCCCATCAATCGAGGTACCCTTTCTGTAAGGAGTTCAGACAGGAGTAACGTGAGCCGGATCAAGGATAAAGCCGAGGCCAGAACTGTGAGCCGACCACCACCAGAACTTCCAGTCGCTGGAGTACCTTAGCGGGGTGTTCCCTTATGTCTCTGACGTGACTTGAGAGTTAGTTACTCAAGAACTTTGGGAGTCCCCAAGTTTGTGTATGAGAGAGAGAGGAGGAGGAACAGAAAGCAGAAAACCACAGTCCTCACCAAGGCTATCTGCAGAGAAGTAATATTTACCGCTTAGTGTATAGTGGACTATCTACTATTATCAGATGACTGAGGCAATAATAGTAACGTAAAAGGCTCTTTCCCGCTCTCTACCCCTTCTAGCCACTGTCAGCATTAACACGAGAAGATAATAAACCACAATGGAAAAACGGCTATTGACATTTTACTGGTTAGGGAGAAGTAGACTTGGTTGGCGTATCCTCAGCTCACACACCGAGGGTCCGGGATCATCCCAGGCATGGGTGAAACGCTGACAATGATTCATTACACATGTTGCCCTTGTTCATCTAGCAGTAAGTAGATACCTGACTGTTAGCCGACTGTTGTGTGTCGCATCCTGAGAGGACAGGATTAACTTAGGTTGCTAGAAATGCTCTTCAGAACCAAGGGCTTGCTATAATGTATACCAATAATGTCGACTACGTCTGAATCAGTTGTATCATGTACTTTTTAGAAATTAAAATTATTTTTATTATGGTTCACTATTTCTACTACTAAATATTGTGTTGTAGGTGGCATTCTTGATGGATGGGAGTAGCCACTGCGTGGATTAGACTGTGACATGCAGAATCCTGTATTTTGCAAAGTATTTGTCACTGAATTCATAAGGGGCAGAATTGATTCTGGCACTAATAACTTCTATACGCGAGACTATTCATGCTCCATTATTATTATTGTTTCTTCTGCAGACTGAGTGCTCAAAAAACAGATCTCCTTACCCTCCCCCTCCCCCCACCGGCACACAAATACGGAGACTATGTAGTATCGTTGCTCGCAGATGATACGAAAGCAATGTGGAAAATAAAAGTTGGAGAAGACAAGGAAAAGTTGAAGATGGACTTGCTTACGGTGCATAATTGGCATGATAAAAAGTTATTGGAATTCAACTAGAGTAAATGCAAGGTTATGAAAATTAGGGAAAGGAAAAGAAACCATGAACATTAAAATGGTATAAAATACCGACAGATTGTTGGGTAAGACACATATGCAACAGTTAGGTATCTTTATTTCGAAACGTTTCGCCAACACAGTAGGCTTCTTCAGTCGAGTACAGAAAAGTTGATAGAAGCAGAAGATACTTGAAGACGATGTAATCAGTCCATCACCCTTAAAGTTTTGAGGTGGTCAGTCCCTCAGTCTGGAGAAGAGCATTGTTCCGTTGTCTGAAACAATATGAAGTTGAAGTGACAGGATGGAGCCCTTTATAGTGCAAGGAGGTGAGACGTAGGTTGCGTTGGGAGGGCAGGTCCTCTCAAACCCAGCCGTTCTCACTAGTAGAGATTGTCGAAGTTGATGGTCTGTACCAAGATACCCTTGTGTTGCAGTGTTCATTCTGTCAGACACTGCAACACAAGGGTATCTTGGTACAGACCATCAACTTCGACAATCTCTACTAGTGAGAACGGCTGGGTTTGAGAGGGACCTGCCCTCCCAACGCAACCTACGTCTCACCTCCTTGCACTATAAAGGGCTCCATCCTGTCACTTCAACTTCATATTGTTTCAGACAACGGAACAATGCTCTTCTCCAGACTGAGGGACTGACCACCTCAAAACTTTAAGGGTGATGGACTGATTACATCGTCTTCAAGTATCTTCTGCTTCTATCAACTTTTCTGTACTCGACTGAAGAAGCCTACTGTGTAGGCGAAACGTTTCGAAATAAAGATACCTAACTGTTGCATATGTGTCTTACCCAACAAAAGAAACCATGAAATAAGAGCACAGGCTCGAGGGATAAAGGCTGCAAACAACACTCGAGAAGGACCTCGAGTTGAACATAATGCCGAAATGCTTTGCATACTAGAGGCTTTCTTTTAACATGTAAACTACATTATTATTATACCACAACAAGAAATAAAAGATTTGAATTTGAAGCTGCACGTCAGCTGAGTAACCTCTGCAGTTAATATGCACTTGGCAAATTTAAGACTGCCTTTCAGGAATCTCAGCAGTCATTCACGACACCATCTACGACACAGTCAGGACCATCTTGAAGCATGCAACGCCAGTATGAAACCCACACACGACCAGGCATGTCAAGAAAGTGAAGAGTAAAGTTCAGAGATTTATAATGAGGTAAGAGGTATGTGGTACGGGGAGAGAATATAGGAACTAAATATGCTGACATTGGAGAACAGAAGAACAAGAAGATACATAATAATGACGTACAAAATACAGAAATTAATTTATATGTTGGTCAGGAATAGGCTGTTCGGAAGGACAGAAACTGGTACACAAGAGAACAACTGTAAGTTTAAACACAGATGAGTCATAAGGATGTTAGGAAATATATCTTCAGTCTCAGAGTGGTCGGACGGTATAACGATCTGATTAGCGGAGTGGTAGAGGCAGGATCCATATAAACATAGCTTTAAGAATAGGTATGAGAGGGCTCACGAAGCTAGAGGAGAGTAAACGCAATTGCGATTAATTCGACAGGTAGGCCCAGGAGCTCAAACTCATTTCCTGCAGCCAAAATAATGAGTACACACCACACACACACACAACACACACACACACAAACAAAACCCCACACACACACACACAACACACACACACACACACACGCACACACATGCACACATACAAGCACGCATATACAACAGGCCTAGTGTCTAATCGCATGTGCCTAGGACAAAATGGTAACTAACACACACCACACACACACAACACAAACACACAAACACACAACACACAAAACACACACACACACACACCCCACACACAACACGCAAGAAGGCGTTTGACACATTTTCCACACAAGAGATTGGTGAAAAAACTGGAGGCCCAAGCAGGGATAACAGGGAAGGCACTAAAAGGGAAATCAGGGAATACTTGTCAGGAAGACAGCAGCGAGTCATGGTACGTGGCGAGGTGTCAGAGTGGGCACTGTGACCAGGGGGGGTCCCGCAGGGGTCAGTCCTAGGCCCAGTGCTGTTTCTGGTATTTGTGAACGACATGACGGAAGGAATAGCCCTCTGAGGTGTCCCTGTTTGCAGATGACGTGAAGTTGATGAGAAAAATACACTCGATCGAGACCAGGCGGGAACTACAAGGGATTGGACAGGCTGCAGAACTGGTCCAGAAATTGGCTCCTGGAGTTCAATCCACCAAGTGCAAAGTCATGAAGATTGGGGAAGGGCAAAGAAGGCCGCAGACGGAGTACAGTCTAGGGGGTCAGAGACTACAAACCTCACTCAAGGAAAAAAGATCTTGGGGTGAGTATAAACCAGGCACATCTCTGAAGCGCAACATAAACCCAAATAACTGCTGCAGCATATGGGCCGCCTAGCAAACCTCAGAACAGCATTCCGACATCTTAATAAGGAATCGTTCAGGACCCTGTACACCGTATACGTTAGGCCATTTTGGAGTATGCGGCACCGGGTTGGAACCCACACCTAGCCAAGCACGTAAAGAACTAGAGAAAGTGCAAAGGTTTGCAACAAGACTAGCCCCAAAGAGCTAAGAGGTATGTCCTACGAGGAGAGGTTAAGGGGGAAATCAACCTGACGACACTGGAGGACAGGAGAGATAGGGGGGACATGATAACGACATACAAAATACTGAGAGGAATTGACAGGTGGAAAAAAAACAGGATGTTCCAGAGATTGGAACACAGTAAAAAGGGGACACAGTTGGAAGCTAAAGACACAGATGAATCACAGGGAGTTAGGAAGTATTTCTTCAGCCACAGAGTAGTCAGTAAGTGGAATAGTTTGGGAAGCGATGTAGTGGAGGCAGGTTCATAATAGCTTTAAGCAGAGGTACGATAAAGTCACGGCTCAGGGAGAGTGACCTAGTAGCGATCGGGTGAAGAGGCGGGGCAGGAGCTCGGACTCGACCCCGCAACCTCAACTAGGTGAGTACAACTAGGTGAGTACACACACACACACACACACACAAACACACACACACAGTGATATCACCACTTCACCCACTCACATGATCCCTGGCATCTCCTTTGCCCAAGTCACAGACTTGGGGCATTTCCGTGGGAGCGATGGTCAACTTGCTTCCCACACTAGCCCCTGCAACACACACACACCTCCCTGCAGCCCTTCCAGTGGTCAGACAAGGTAGGCCGTGTGCTGTACTGATAAGCTTAGTGCTCTTCTTGTCCCCTGAGGCCGTCGTGCTCTTAATATCCATAATGTTTTGCAGGTGGCGCACGCCATGGTTCGAGCCCACGGTGATAGCTAGTAGAAAAAGTTCTTCCCTCTCTCTCTCTCTCTCTCTCGATATCGCCTGTTTATTGTAAAATTATTGCATATTTTATATATATATATATATATATATATATATATATATATATATATATATAAATATATATAAATATATATAAATATATTAAATATATATAAATATATATATATATTTTATATATATTAATATATTATATTTATATATATTTATATATATATATATTATATATATATTTTATATTATATATTTATACTTTATATATATTATATATATTTTATATAAAATATATATATTATATATATATTATATATAATATATATATATATATATTTTACACTATTGTTTGCGGGAAGATAGTGATCTTGACGTGCATTGAATGAGCATATTATTCAAAAATAAAAAATAATGAAGGTACAATAACTAAAATCGAGATTTACGGAAATGTATGTGAGCATCACTGTACCGTAGCCACCGGGAGACCGTGAGAGAGCCACCTCAAACATTACTGGTATTTCCAGGACATTCGGATACGCAACCCCATCCTCCAATTTAACAGCGAGTGTGGGGATACCAACGTTCTGAGGAACGGTGACATGTCCAATGCTACCAGACGATGCTGGCCACTTAGGATATTTTGTTATCGACAGTTACGCACATGCAAACTATGTTCAACTTATTCAAACAGTATGGATATTTAAGCTCATCCAAGATGTCCGTGAATGAAGGGCAAAAGACACAATACTGTGATTGGAACAACGCATAAATAACTCGCACATAGGAGAGAGAGGCCTGCGACGACGTTTCGGTTCGACTTGACCGACTAGTCAGTGGTTCAAGTTGGACCGAAACGTCATCAAATGCTTCTTTCCCCTATTTGAGGGTTATTTGTGTATAGTCTGAATAATCTGCCCTTCCAAGCAGTGTGTGAATGATCTGCTACCAACATTCAACTCTTCCAAGAAGGATGTGAAGGAAACCCGATAGAGAATTATAACCTATCAATTATTCAGCTTCGCATACATTAATTTGGGAGCACAAATCGCCAATTTAGGGAAAGCAGAAAATTAGTGTTTTTTGTTCTCGGGCAAAATGTGATGTTTAATTTTACCCAAATTTGATATTCAGAGGCAGACACATGGATTTTTTTTTCTCAGTGCACGATCGCATCACTAACAATTACATATGTAGTTTCCTACCAAAAGTCGAAGAACAAACAACAAAACCAAACCACACACACACACACACCACACACAACACACAACACACACACACATACACAAGGTGGACAGAAACCAAATGTTCCAGAGATGGGACACAGCAACAACGGGACACAGATGGAAGCTGAAGACTCAGATGAATCACAAAGATGTTAGAAAGTATTTCTTCAGTCACAGAGTAGTCAGGAAGTGGAATAGTTTGGGAAGCGATGTAGTGGAGGCAGGATCCATTCATAGCTTTAAGAAGAGGTATGATGAAGCTAATGGTGCAGGGAGAATGACCCAGTAGCGACCAGTGAAGAGGCGGGGCCATGAGCTATGATTCGACCCCTGCAACCACAACTAGGTGAGTACACACACACAACACACACACACACACACACACACTGAGAACACTGCAATGGATAAGGGAATACCTGACAGGGAGGCAGCAACGAGTCATGGTACGTGAAGAGGTATCACAGTGGGCGCCTGTTACGAGCGGGGGTCCACAGGGGTCAGTTCTAGGACCAGTGCTATTTTTGAATTGTGAACGACATGATGAAAGGAATAGACTCTGAAGTGTCCCTGTTCGCGATGACGTGGGAAATTGATGAGAAGAATTAAATCGACGAGGAGAGGAGGACTGCAAAGAGACCTGGACAGGCTGGACATGTGGTCCAGTAACTGGCCTTTCTCGAATTCAATCAGCCAAAAGCAAAGTCATGAAAATTGGGGAGGGGCAAAGAAGAACCGCAGACAGAGTATAGGCTAGGTGGACAAAGACTACAGACCTCACTCAGGGAGAAAGACCTTGGGGGTGACCATAAAACCGAGCACATCACCGGAGGCACATATCACCAAATAACCGCTGCAGCATACGAGCGCCTGGCAAACCCGAGAAAAGCGTTCCGAACCTTAATAAGGAATCGTTCAAGACACTGTACATGTGTATGTTAGGCCCATACTGGAGTATGCAGCACCAGTCTGGAACCCACACCTGGTCAAGCACGTCAAGAAGCTAGAGAAAGTACAAAGGTTTGCAACAAGGCTAGCCCCAGAGCTCAAGGGAATTTTGTACGAGGAAAGGTTAAGGGAATCGGACTGACGACACTGGAGGACAGAAGGGTCAGGGGAGGGACATGATAACGACATACAAGATACTGCGGGGAATAGACAAGGTGGACAGAGATAGGATGTTCCAGAGAGCAGACACAGGGAGAAGGGGTCACAACTGGAAGCTGAAGACTCAGACGAGTCACAGGGACGTTAGGAAGTATTTCTTCAGTCATAGAGTTGTCAGCAAGTGGAATAGCCTAGCAAGTGAAGTAGTGGAGGCAGGAACCATACATAGTTTTAAGAAGAGGCATGACAAAGCTCAGGAAGCAGAGAGAGAGAGGACCCAGTAGCGATCAGTAAAGAGGCGGGGCCAGGAGCTGAGTCTCGACCCCTGCAACCACAATTAGGTGAGTACAATTAGGTGAGTACACACACACACACACACACACACACACACATATATGTATCTCACAAACTCACACGTCCCTTAGCCAACAACATACTGGCTTGGATAATTTCGGTACATGTCTAAAAGAGAGAAGAATTTAAGTATCACATTCCTTTAGCTGAAGAAACACTCAGTAGTGACCTCCTGCCGTTTGCGTAGTGCAGGTGAGTCAGGTGGAGAGAGAGAGAGAGAAAGAGAAAGAGAGAGAGAGAGGGAGAGAGAGAGGAGAGAGAGAGAGGACGGAGAGAGAGAGAGAGAGAGAGGAGAGAGAGAGAGAGAGAGAGAGAGAGAGAGAGAGAGAGAGAGAGAGAGAGAGAGAGAGAGAGAGAGAGAGAGAGAGAGAGAGAGAGAGAGAGAGAGAGAGAGAGAGAGAGAGAGAGAGAGAGAGAGAGAGAGAGAGAGAGAGATGGTAATGCTGGTGCAGTAGTAAGGATGAATGGGAGGGTGTTGGCACCTGGAGAAGTTGATATCCTTGGGGTGAAATTTGACTCCAAACTAACCATGAAGAACCATGTTGTAAATCTTGCAAACAAGGCAGCCAGGAAGCTTACAGCACTTCGCCGTATCTCGCATCTGCTTGACAGTAGGGGCTGCAAGATTCTGTACGAGGCACAAGTACGCTCACACCTTGAGTATGCTCCACTTTCTTGGTTTGCCTGCCCCCCCTCTCATCTGCGACTGCTTGACAGAGTAGAGAACAGAGCAAGATGTCTCATCTCTCGCCTGGACCCATCCTGGATAGATCTGTCATTTCAGCAGAGCCTTCAACATAGGAGGGATGTGGGTGGCGTTAGTGTTATGTACAAGACCAATATTGTCAAAGTACCACACTTGGATCCACTTCGAGGACAGCGTGAAACAAGCTTTTATGCCACAAGACGGACAGAAAGCAGCAACTTCACTCTGGCTGTACCCTTCTCCAGAACATCACTCCATCTGAGATCATATATACCCAGGATGACTCGAGTATGGAACACATTGTACAGCATAATGATGTCAACGAGTTTAAAGTCAGTTGATCACATGAAAATGCTGGCCCACAGATGGCTCCATTCATCCTGTTCCCTACTTGTATGTCTCAAAAACAATAAAAAATGCTTTCAAATGAGTTGATGTAGGTAACAGCTTTAGCTTGCCAGTAAAGTTAGGAATCCTTAACATGTAAATAGCTTGTAAATAAAGCTGGGGACCCTTAACCTTGTCAAACCCTGTGTAAAAAAAAAAGAAAAAAAAAAAAATGAGAAAGAGAAAGAGGGGAGAGAGAGAGAGAGAGAGAGAGAGAGAGAGAGAGAGAGAGAGAGAGAGAGAGAGAGAGAGAGAAAATGGTTATATTATTATTATTACTGCTATTATTTTTATTATTATTATTATTTTCACTATTGCTGAATAAGTGATGTTCTCTAAGTCAACATTATCTCTGTCCAGAATGCCATTTGCTGAGTCGTCATCGCGGCGTCAGATTATAAACATCATTTGGTCACAAGTGGGTGCTCCTGGCGTGAGTTGAAGCTCAGGCTATATTTCTCCTGGGCCATTTTTTTTCTCATGCAATATAAGCATGTCGTGTAGAGTTGACATTCCTTTGTTCGTTTACATATCTTTTTTCATCTACGATTATTATTATTATTATTATTATTATTATTATTATTATTATTATCAGTAGTAGTAATAGTAGTACCAGTAGTAGTAGTGGTGGTGGTAGTATATTCAAGATGATTGGCCAAGCACAAGCACGTAGAGATCTCAGAGATTACAGAATACGTTTACTCTCTTGCTTGTGTTTACAATAAGTCTGAGAGGCAGAGCATATGCTGGTATCACCTCAGGTTGCGAAACTTTACAGATGTCAATTTGTCTGTCGGGTTCATATGAATATATTAAACAATAATATGTCGAAAGGGGCAGCCTATCTTCCCAGGATGATACCTTAAATTATTAAACTGACGTGCTATGTCTTTTTATGAGATCTGTGATGGCTCATGCCTCGTGTGAACAATGGTCTTGAAGCTAATCTTCATGGTTATATAGAAAATGACATTTCATCCCTTCGGGCTTTTACTTTCATGCATATTATGCATGCTGGTGTCAGTGCAGCACGGGTGAACACACCAGCAACGCCTACATTGCATAAATAAGTGAATGAATGACATTAAGATTTTACTGTGCATGAAGTTTTAAACATACAGTTAGATCCCCCCTTATTATTTTCTTTAAATCGAGTGTATATTTGTAGAAGCAATGACATCTAATTAAACTAAATGGCGCAGAGGGAGCGAATGAATTATCTGATCCATTCTTCAGTTCAAGATGAAGATTCAAATTTGGTGATACCAAAAATCATGGTCTTTCTGGGGAAAATTGAGAGCAGTTGAAATGAGATTGATGCTACTATCTTAGAGATAACAAAAATCTTGCCTCATGTGGAGATAACACAAGTGACCTGACACAAGAGATGTAGATAAATGTAAATAAGAGACAGTGTCTTATTTACATACTGTTAATATACTTTACTGACCATAATTTTTAAAGGGGTGGACCGGTAAGCCAGCGGAAGGCCTGGGTCAGATGACCAAAAGCTCCAAAGGCGGGTCATCATCTGACTAAGACCCGCGTCAGGAAACATTTGTCCTGTTTCCTGACGAACCTTACCTAACCTATACTTTACCATTGTACTAGTATGTCGTGATGGTATTAGTGCCAAAGAAAATCCCATAGGTGAAGCCGCATTAGAAGTTTCAAGAAAGAACGTGAGACAAAAACCATATCCATCAACAGTTTATGAGACAAAGTGCATTTTTCTGAGAGAATATAAACACTTGAAAGTTGCAATACAAAAGAGCTTCTAACATACTGCACTAAGCTAAGAAAATTCATCAAAGTTGCAGTCACACAATCCCACCTAACATATCAGAACTAGAGCACAGGAACAGCAGCAGCTCTGCGTCAGTGACTCTTTTTCTTCCCATATTGCTGACAGGCACAGTCAAATGAGCCAGCTTTTGAAAGAATGCAGAGGCTTGCCAATTCCTTAATGACATCACCTTGGCTTGCCAAAGAAACACATTCCGCCTTTATCGGTTAAATGTAAAGTTATACAGAAAATGAACAGGATGGGTTACAACGAGTCATACCATCAGCATGAAAAAACTGACACACTATTTATCTTCAGAACCTGAAATGCTCAGAAGGCGGTGTTGCTTACAAAGAAACAAATTCAGGGGCGTTAGCAACCTTAGCTTTAAATAACACTGATCGGCTACGAGACATCCTACAGAATAAATGAATTTGTAATCCAGGCTAAAGTTATTTAGCCTCATTCCTTCAGATTCATGCTCTGCGTTGATAAAGTTAAAAACAGAAGTATCAGCATCAAACCGTTGATGCTTCAAATCTACAATGCTGAGCAGGGTGCAGGTCCACCACCAGTCCAGACTGTGAAGACTAGCACTGCAACTGTCATGCGGCATTAAGAGTAAGGTTTGTGTGCATACTCTCTCGCTTGTCTGACTCAGATGCTCATAGCAACAGCAGGTGGACTGGCTTCAAGAATAAGAACTCAGTGGTCCAGGATAGTATAGGCTACCTGCAGTCAATCTATGCATTTGAAACCCAGTCTACGAAATACTGAACCAACTTCGTACAATCATGCTGTCTCTTGATCTGAAATCAAATGCACATACATTTAACCACGCACTGTATGTTAAAGCTGTTGCAGTAGCAGAAGTTCAAGAACATGTTCCTGAGTGGGGAGTCGTCCACAATATTTGCACGCCAATATAAAACACTGGAAGGAGGTTCCAAGATGCAGGACTGAGGGACCAGCGCGTATGAGGAGGGTATCAGTGCTGCTTCCTCCACAGGTGGGGTGATGGAAGGATACAAGTACAACCGGGCAGTCAGGCATACACTTGACATGTGAGTACAGGAACTCAATCTTCAGGGAGCTGATAGACAAAGACAGTTCGTTCTCTCTCTCTCTCTCTCTCTCTCTCTCTCTCTCTCTCTCTCTCTCTCTCTCTCTCTCTCTATCTATCTATCTATCTATCGTCATCTATCTCTATCTCTCTCTCTCTCCCCTCTCGATCAATTGATGCATTCAAATGATGCTTTGCACAGTCGAACATGGGTCTAGTAGAGAGACATCATTTTGGGTGGGACATCTTACCAAGTTTTACAGCTTTTTTATTGTTATTCTCTCATTGGTTTATACACATTCCGCCCTGGAGATGCTGCACAGCCGAGTTTCAAGGAGAAGACGGCTTAGTGCACCAGCATCTTATTAGAGTCAAGTGTATCACCGCATCTTATGAGTCAAGTGAGTCTCAGCAGTTTATGAGATGAAGCTTAGTGTATCACCGCATCGTAGTAGAAGAGGAAGCTTAGAGAATCACAGCATCTTCAGGGAGATGACAGCTTACTCTAGTAGCATCCGGTGTCTACAAACATTCCAGAATCTGCCGCGGCCCCAAATGTTCTTAGTCCACTGGGACACCCAGGAGCCGCCGCTGGTTCCTCTCAATCAGGAAGCCGAGGAAATAACATCAACAACAACAACAATAAAAACGCCAACAAAAACAACAGCAACAAAAACAACAAATAATTCTACTACTCCTACTATTACTACGCCTCCTCCTCTTCCTCCTCCTTCCTCCTCTTCATCTTCCTGAATGAGCTCGCAGCAAATCCACTCGTATGAAGACAACAGCTACGACAAAAACACACGAAATATGCTTTTTGCTAAATGAACGCTTGCATCTATTCCGCCACCCACTTTACTCACAATCCAATTTTCCCTCTATGTGATGCTTGCGTATGAAATTTAGAGAACGGGCAAATTCCACCGGAATTCCTCCTCATACCCCTCTCCCCTTCCCCAGGAATTTGTACCAGAATTTCATTCGCGAATCCCCAGGAAATGATTCGTAAGAGTGGAAGCTCATCTGTGTATACAGGGAAATGTGAATAAGAGAGGCCATTGTGTAAACAACGCTCCCGTCACATCTGCAGGATCAACATTACTTAATATTTTTTAATCAGGGGGAATCGCTCAACTCGCTGGGGTCATATAGCCCCTGGGGGAATGGGACCACACGTCCCCGGGGGGGAAACCTTTTCCACATAGTTCCAAAACTCCCCCCCTAGGGGAAAAACTTGCTTGCAAACTAAAGAAACAGGCCACCAACGTGCCAGAACACGCCACCACAGGGCCCTAAAACCCACACCCGTCCCAAAAACACCACCACCGGAAAAACATTCACCACCGTGCGAACACTGCCCCCCCACACCCCCAAACATTCCCCTCCAAAAGAACCCCGTTAAACTCCCCCCGATCCCCAAAACAAAAACCCCCAGAAAGGGAAACACAGTGGGGGAAAAACCTGTTTTTCTTCCCCGGGGTCCGGCCCCAACCCCGGGAAAAAACATTACCCCCGGGCAAGCACCCCCAAGGGGGGGTTTTGGGGTTTTTCCAAGAGGGTACGGAACTTTATAAAAAATGTATTTTGGGCTGGTATTCGATAGTTTGTCGTGGGGGGGGGGCTGCGGGTCTGGTTGTTGGGGTTTCGGGGGGTTTACTGCTTCCAAAAAAATTTTTCTATACCCCATGAGTGGTTAGGTCTTTTTCCCGGGCCTTTTTGTTTGGGTTGCTTGTTGTTTGTTTGGGTGGGGGCGGGGCGGCGTTTGCGCGTTCCCCTTGTTTTTGTTCGGGGTTTTCTGTTTCTCTTTTCTGAATTGGTTCTCCCTTGCCGGGGTTGCTGCTGCGCTGCTGTGCGTCTCCGTGCTGCTTCTGCCTGTGCCCCCTTTTGGGGTTTGCTGTTTGTCGTTCGGGCCTTCTCTCTCTGCGTCTGGGCTTGGCTGCAGGTTTAAAGGTTTCTGCTTCTCCGCCCTTTCCTCGAACAAAAAAGTGTTTACCCCCTTTTTTGGAAAGGTTTTTGAAAAACCCTGCTGAAATTCTTAAACTTTACCTGGGCTTCACTGCCAGTTCATGAATTTCAATTATTTCCCTTGCAATTAAGCAGGTTGACTTTCCCAAGGGGTTTTAAAAATAAAATTTCAAATTTGTATTTTTTTTGCCAAGGGGACAAGAATACATGATTTTATTTATTCCCCTTGAATAAGGGGATAGATGGGTTAATTTTAATAAAATAAAAATAAAATTTAAAAAAAAAAAAAAAAAAAAAAAAATAATATTTCCTTTGATGTGTTGGGAGGATGTGGTGAGGAAATTTTTAAAAAAATTTTTTAAAAATGTTTAAAAAAAATTAAAAATTTTCCCCGGAGTGTGTGGTGAGCGAGGAAGGGGTTTTGGGGTGAGCGGAAGGGTTTTGGGTGACGAAAAGGGGGGTTGTGACAGGAAGTGGGGTGGTGACGAGGAAGTCGTTTTGACGGGGGAAGTGTGTTGGTGAGCGAGGAATGCGTTTTTTTGACGGGGAAGTGCTTGGTGACGAGGAATGGGGTGGGGGCCGGGGAAGTGTTGGTGACGGGAAGTGGTTGTGACAGGAAGTGGTTGGTGAGCAGGAAAGTGTTGGGCAGGAAGGGGTTTGGGAGCGGGAAGTGGGTGGTGAGCCAGGAATGTGTTGGGAGCGGGAAAGTGTTTTGGTGAGCCGGGAAGTTGTTGGTGGCGAGGGGGTGTGGTGGGCCAGGAAGTGTTGTTGGGGGGTGGGGGGGGGAAAGTTTTTGGTGAGGGGGAAAGTTGGTGGTGAGCCAGGAGGGTTTGGGGGGGAGGAAGTGTTTTGGTGAGCAGAATGGTTGGTGAGGAGGAAGTGTGGTGGTGAGCGGGGAAAGTGGGTGGTGACCCAGGATTTGGTTGGGGGCGAGGAAGGGGGTGGTGAGCAAAAAGGGGTTTTGGGAAACGGGGAAAGTGTGGGGGTGAGCGGGGAAGTGTGTTGGGGGCCCGGGAAAGGGGTGTTGGTGACAGAAGTGGGGGTGGTGAGGGGAAGGTTTTGGTGAGCGAGGAATGGGGTGGGAGGAGGAAGGGGGTTTTGGTGAGCAAAGGTTTTGTTTTGGGTACCCAGGAAGTGGGGTTGTGGGGGGAAAAGGTGGTGGGGGGGAGTTTTTTGGGGGTGAGGAGGAAAGGGGTTTTTTGGGAGCGAGGAAGTGTGGGGTTAGGGGGTGGGGGTGGGGGTTGGGAAATTTTGGGTGGTGATGGGAAGTGGTGGGTGGAGGGGGGAGAAGTGTTTTGGGGAGCGGGGATGGGGTTGATTGAGGAAGTTTTGTGGTAGGGGGGGAATTTTGGTGAGCAGAAAGGGGGTTTTGGTGGCAAGGAGTGTTTGGGAGCAAAAAAAGTGTGTTTGGTGGGGAGAATGTGTTTTAGGAGAAGTGTGGGGGTGACGAGGGAGTTTTGTTAGGGGGAAAAAGTGTGGGGTGGCGGGGGAAGTGTGTTGGGGGGCGAGAAAGTGTGGTGGGGCGGGGATGTTTTGGGAGGGGAAAAATGTGTGGTAAACAGAGAGTGGGGGTGAGCGAAATGGTGGTGTGACAGAGTGGTTGTGGGGGAAAAAAGGGGAGTGTGGGAGCGAAAAAGTGGTGGTGGGGGCGAGAGTGTGTGGTGAGGGGAGTGGGGGGTGGTGAGCGAGAGATGGGGTTTTGGGTGACGGGTGGGGTTTGTGAGCGAGGGGGGTGGAGCGGAGATGTGGGGTGGGGGGGGAGGGGGTGGGGGGTGAGGGAGAGTGTGGTTGTGGGAGTGTTGGTGGGGAGCGATTTGTGTGGGGGACGAGAGAGTGGGGTGGTGAGGGTGGTGGTGGTGACGAGGGTGTGGTGGTGGGAGGTGGGGTTGGTGAGCAGGGTGGGGGTGAGCGAGAAGTGGGGTGGTGAGGAGAGTGGTGGTGTGACGAAGAGTGTGTGGTGAGCGAGTGTGTGGGGGTGAGGAAGAGGGGGGTGGTGAGCGGAGGTGTGGGTGACGAGGTGGGTGGTGAGCGGAGATGTGGTGGTGAGCGAGAGTGTGTGGGGGTGACAGAGAGGTGGTGGTGAGCGATTTGTGGTGGTGGGGCGAGTGTTTGTGGTGAGCGGGGTGGGTGGAGGAGAGGTGTGGTGGTAGGAGAGAGGGGGTGGTGACGAGAGGTTTGTGAGCAGAGGGGGGGTTGGGGTTTGGGTGGTGAGCGAAGTTGGTTTGGGAGCGAAGGTGTGGGGGTGAGAGAGTTGGGTGGTAGCGAGAGTGTGTGTGGGAGCAAAGGGGTGTGGGGGGCGAGAAGTGTGGGGGGACGAAAAAGTGGGGTGGAGCGAGAGGGTGGTGGTGGGAGGAGTGTGTTTTGGTGAGGGGAATGTGGGTGAGCGAAAGGGGGGTTGAGGAGGTGTGGTGGTGAGGAGTTGGGGTTGGTGGGTGAGAGAGGTGGTGAGCGAGGGGTGTTGGGTGGGGGGAGAGTGGGTGGGAGGAGAATGGGTGGGGGGAGAGGTGGGGTGGTGGGAAAGATGTTGTGGTGGCGCGAGGGGGGTGGTGAGGAGAGTTTTGGGTGGGAGCGAGGGGTTGTGGTGGTGGGAGGATTGTGGTGATAAAGGGAGTGTGGGGGGATGAGAGTGTGTGGTGGTGAGCGAGGGTGTGGGGGGTGAGGAATTTTGTGGTGGGGGATAGTGTTGGGTGGTGGGGAGATGTGTGGGGGGACGAGAGAGTGTGGGGGTGAGGGAGGTGGGGTTTGGTGAGCGAGAGGTGTGGTGGTGATGAAAAAGGGGGTGGTGGGGGGTGGGGGGAGAGAGTGTGGTGGTGAGGAGAGAGGTGGTGGTGATGAGAATGGGTGGGACGAAGGGTGGTGGGGTGGGGAAGGTGTGGGGTGAGTGAGAGATTTGGGGGGGTGCGAGGGGTTTGGGGAAAATTTGGGGGGGGTTTTTGGGGAGGGGGGGGGTGGGGCGAGAGTGTGGGGTGGTGACAGAGATGTGGGGTGAGGAAAGGGGGTGGTGAGCGAAATGTTGGTGGTGAGCGAGAATGTGGGGTGGTGACGAGGGTGGGGGGAGCGAGAATTTGGGGGGGAGCGAGAAGTGTGGGGGTGAGCGGAAGTGTGGGGGGAGCGGAATGTTGGGGGTGGCGAGTTTTGGGGGTGAGCGAGAATGTGGGTGGTGAGCAGAATGTGGGTGGGGCGAGAATGTGTGGTGTGAGCGAGAAGTGTGGTGGGAGCAGAAGTGTGGTGGGAGCAGAATGGTGGTGGTGAGGGGAAAAAAGGGGGGGAGCGAAATGTTGGGGGAGCGAGTTGGTGGCAGCGAAGAGTGGGGCCCCCGCGGCTGTCAAGGTTTCCCTTAGGAGGCTAATTCACGGGAGACTTGGTAATTCCTTGATGATTTTTTTTAAAGGGGAATTTTTAAATTTTTTTGGTAGGGTTTTTTCCTTTGTGAGGGGGGGAAGAGAGAAAAAAAAAAAAGGAGAAGAGAAAAGTTTTTTATTAAGGGAGTAAAATGCCCTGGATAGTTGCATTGTGAAAATTCACTTTTTGGCTTTTTCTCTTTTTCCTTTAATGATTTTGAGTAAATTTTACTGCATAAAAACAAAAGGTAAAAAAACAAAAGGGAAAAACTGGTCGCGTTACTTGGGAAATAAGGGGGTTGAAAAAAAAAGGAGCTTTAATTTTTAACGGGTTTTTTTCCTTTTTTAGGAAAATTTAAACATGTTGCCTTAAAAAAAATAAAAAAGGCAAATACCGGACGGAACAATACAAAAAAAAACCCCAAAAGGAAGAGGAAAGTACTTTTTTAAAAAGGGTTTAATCGGACCGAAACGCGTCTAAGTTTCCTCTTTCCCATGTGCGGGGTTTTTGTGTATGTACACCCTTGGTCCCAAAAAAAGATGTTCCCCCAAAGCATTCCAAACAGGTACCTTCCCTCCCTCCCCCGCAGTTAGCAACACCCAGTTCCTATATACTGCTAGGTAAACAGGGGGAACGGTGTAAAGGAACATGACCAGGTCTCCACCCTTCTCTGGGGTCGAACCCTGCCCCCCAGCTGAAAATAAGTGAAATTCGGATGTGGGGGAGTAATAAGAGGGACAAACTGACCATGATTAAAAAATGGATAAAAACAAAAAACAAAAAAAAATTATAAAATCAACAAATTCCCAAAAAAAAACAGAAACATTACCAAATTCCCCAAAAAAAAAAAGACACCCAAAAATTCCAAGAGCATTAATGGAGGGTGGGAGGGTAGGGGGGAGGGGGAAGGCACTCCAGTTCCAAGGTCAAGAGCCCCCAAAGGATTAAGGCGATTTTCCTGAAAAACTCGATAGGATATCGACTGATAAAACGTCTTCACTCTCTACTGTTTTCTGCTTCCTCTGTATTCAAATAAAAAGATGCGTAGGCAAAAGGTTAGGAGTACAATTTAAATTCTGGGTGTGTCAGGGGGTACGCAAAAGGCCAAATCGCCGAGAAACAAAAATTATGATTTTTTAGACGGAAACGTCTCCAAAGGGCTAAAATTGATTACTGTGGTTTTTTCAAATGCCATTTAAAAAATTTGCGACAGGGATTAAACCAAGATTTTAAGATAATATTTTTTTGCATATAGTATATTAAAATTTTTATATATATATATTTTAAATATATAAAAATATATAATATAAAATATTAATTTTAATATAATATAATATATATAGCAAGGGAAATTCGCAAGGCAGAAAATAACCAAACACTGATTCTGGGTGAAGGCCAAACCCACGACCTTGGGAACAAGGTACCATGTTTACCAATCTACCCAACGGGGCCAAAACCCGGATCCAGCTTGCGCTAGCTTTGATCAAAGGCAGCCCGCTTTCAGGGGAAGGCTTACAGCTTTCATTCACCCCCCCTGCCTCGCCTTTCTAGAGTATTAACAAAGCAAGGAATCCCATTGGAAGCCTTCCCCTGAAATGCTGCCTTGGTCAAAGTTAGCGCAACTGGGCTCCCAAGGGATTGGCCCCCTGTGGGTAGAAAAAGGAAAGCACTGCGTACCTTGTTCCAGGGTTTTTGTCTCCTTCCCCGTGAGTGGGGGCACTTAGGATCTGTGGAGACAAAGAACTTTTTTCCTTGGGGGCAAAAAGGGAATTATGAAAGGTTAGTTTTACCAACGCTTTATATGGGGGTGAAAACTGGGTGATGAAAGTTGCAGCGAGGAAAGGCTGGGGCAGTGAGATGTCATGTCTGAGGGCAATGTTGGGGTGAATATAATCAGAGAATTCTATTGGGAAGTTTGGGGGAGGTGCGGGGTTACCAAAAAAAAGTTGTCCGAGGGCTGAGGGAAATTTTTTGAGGTGGTTCGGGCATGTAGGAGAATGGAGCGAAACAGAATATTCAAGAGGTTCAGTTTTTAGGGAAGGAAGGCGGGGGGAGGGGGCGCCTGGAAGGGTTGGAGGGGGGGGGTAAGAGGGTTTTTTTGTGCGAGGGGCTTTGGCTTCCCGAGGCATGCGTGAGCGGTTTGATAGGAGTGAATGGGACAAAAAGTTTTTTTTAAAACTTGACGTCTGTTGGGTGTGACCAAAAATAAATTTTTGAAGGGAAATTCAGGGGAAAACCGGGAGGCCGGACTTGATCCCCGGAGAGGGAATAAGGGCCCACTCCCGAAAAGGGGGGGTGTTAAAGTTGCAGTTTAAAAACTGTAGGTAAAGCACCCTTCTGCAACATGATGGAGTGAAGATGGGGAAAAGTTTTTCTTTTTCGGGCCACCCTCCCTTTGGGGGGAATCGGCCGGTGTGATAATAAAAAAAAAATAAAAAATTATTTTTAAAAATATATATATATAAATAAAATTTTTTATATATATAAATATATATATATATATATATAATATTTAATATTATATATAATATTACATATGTCGTGCCGAAAAATTTTAAAACTGGTCATTACAAGAATCATTTTAAAAATTAAGTCCTTTCTAAAATTTTCTCTTATATGTTTAAAGATATATTTTTTTTCATTAATGTTGATGTAAAAAATTATAATTTTGCACCATTAGTAACTTAGAAAACTTACCTAACCTTATTATAACAAGCGCAATTTATTTTAGCCTAACCCAACTAAATATATTTTAGATTTGTTTACAATAATTTAATACTAAACAAACACAGTGAAATATATTTTTTCGTTAGGTTCAGAATGACTTCGGCGAAATTATTGCATACACAAATTTTCACTTGTCCTATATGGCAAGATGAGCGTTGCTAATTAAGCCAAGATCGCAAGTTCTGCCTATTCGACACTATATAAAATATATATATATATATATATATATAATATATATATATATATATATATATATATATATATATATATATATATATATATATATATTAATTATATATAATGTAATGTAAAATTTAAAAAATACGCCTCACCAGTGTGCTATTGGAATATTTTTTGACCCGAGGAAATGGGTGGTAAAAACATTTTGGTGGGTGTGCAAGGAGCGTGTGGCCGATACCATGATGGTACCATGAAGATGATATAGCAGGTTAGGCTGCACTTACCCTAATGGTGCTCACACGCCATACCATAAACCCCACTTTATCGGCTCACTCGATAAGCACTAAGAACGTGGATGGTAAACATTACTGATAAATTAGCTAGCAGATAAGCGGACAAATGTTTATATATATATATAATATATATATATATATATATATAATATATATATATATATATAATATTATATATATATATATGTCGTGCCGAATAGGAAAAATTGGCCAATTAGCAAGAACTCATTTAAAATTAAGTCCTTTCTAAAACTTTCTTTATGCATTTAAAGATATATTTTTCATTTATGTTAATTTAAAAATTAATAATTTTGTGCCAACAGAACCTTAGAAAACTTACCTAACCTTATTATAATAAGCGTAAGTAAATTTAGCCTAATCGAACTAAATATATTTTAGATAAGTTTACAATAATTTAATAATAAACAAACACAATGAAATATATTTTTTCGTTAGATTCAGATTTTTTTTTTTGCGAAATTATTGCATACTCAAATTTTCAGTAGCGAAACTTCGTCATCAGTGCTAAAAAGATCAAAAAGTCAGAATATAACTAAATTACACCAGTCTAATCTAACAATGATATTATTCCTATTAATAACCATTAATTTGTATATTTTACATATGCAAGTAATTATATTGTGATTTGTTTAACTGATGCCTCATTGTCTGTATGCAAATTGATTCAGAGAAATCGAAATTGATTCCTCGTTGGGTTTCAGAAGTGTGAAATCATCACAGGTAAGAGAGTTGTCTGTTAAATGTCAAAGATCACTGGGGCGAGAACTTTACGTAGCTTTAAGTATAGGATGGACGGGTATATGAGAGGGTGTGGGTGGATGCGAGTTGACCAGCGTAGCATGGACCGAATTCTTGCTCCAGTGTTCCATTATTCTAATGCTCTTAATAGGTACTTCCTAACACAGCAAGAATTTACTAGACAACATCGTGTCGTTCAAATGTGAGCTAGTAAGATATCTTGCCTTCGTGACACACAAGAGATGCGGTATTAAATGTTTCCTGAGCTACTTCCCACGATTCCTGCATTACACTTTGTACAAATACACAACACCTGGTCTATAATACAGGTAGAGGATCAGCACACTTTCAAAACACAATGATGTTGTAATGTCCAGAAAAAAAATGATCCGTGGAACGTGTACTTCAATCATTAGCGTAGTTTTTTATTAATGGGGCCCTTCAGATTTCTTAAATGAGTTAGCTTAATGTGTCGGTAACTGGAGCGTTGTAAATTTGCTATCAAACTCACTCAATAACTCACTCACTCACTCTTCCGCTTCATATATCCGCGACCTCACCATCATTCTTCTCACATTCATCATTTCCACACGTCTGTGCCATTTTAGATCTCAGTCGTTCACATCATAATCAGCCCAGATCTTTATTCTGTGTCTCCCTCCAGCGGCCTCATTTATCATCCTGTCACTTCTTCTCTTTCAACGACCAAATCTTCGAGATCTTCTCCCCGTGTCAGCCATACTTGTCATTCAGCTACTGCATTCCCGTGATTCGTTTCTCTGCGGCTGAGTTGCTAAACTGGGCCTCCTCACAAAAAGTTTCCATGAGAAATAAGCTGCGATTAGCGGACGGAATATAGAGACTTCACCGCTCCTTGAATAACCAATATTATTTCCCGTGCATTTATGGAACACTTATTGAAAATCCGCTACAATAACAGATTGGCACAGATTTAATTTTATGTCTCGTTGGTTACTCTGATGCAACGTCGCTTACAATTTTTTTTGGGAATGGAGCATCCGATTTTTCGTATGTCCTCTACAAAATTGATATCTTTATGGATAGTTCAAAACACTTCAATTACTCGCCACCTCATTCATCCATCCTTTTCTTATAGTGGTTATCAATCTTCTCTATCTCTTCCTAATTCCTCCCTTCCATCTTCCTCAAATTCCCAACATCCCTTTTCCCCCTCCCGCTCTTATCTCCTTTCTTTCCCCCCCCCACCTTCCCTCCCACCTCTCCCTTCTGTCCCCTCCCACAGTACTTTTACCTCGACAAAACACAATGTTGTTTGGTTACCATCTAAGCAATATTTATTGTTCTTGCCGCACCTTCACACTTCAGCTCATCGTCTCTTAAATAAAATAGTGAAAATACACCGAGAAGTATCTGTCGCCCAGCGCACATATACACCAAGAGGTATACTGTATACCTCCACTGTTTACCTGGAGTTTACCTGGAGAGAGTTCCGGGGGTCAACGCCCCCGCGGCCCGGTCTGTGACCAGGCCTCCTGGTGGATCAGAGCCTGATCAACCAGGCTGTTACTGCTGGCTGCACGCAAACCAACGTACGAGCCACAGCCCGGCTGATCAGGAACCGACTTTAGGTGCTTGTCCAGTGCCAACTTGAAGACTGCCAGGGGTCTGTTGGTAATCCCCCTTATGTATGCTGTGTATACCTTCACGGTATAAGCACTCGGGGTTTAGTTTAAATCCTATTTTTGGGATAGCAGTATTTTGGACTACGGCTCATGAAAAAGCACTAAAACTATTTGGGTCATTCAGCTTAATATGTGGTGGAGATTTGATCCTCCAAACGCAGACGGTAGATCAGATCAGTCAGACTACTGGCTATCACCCAACACAATGCAAAACAAACACGTGCAACATTCTAGCATTCAACACAAGAAGTACTGAAACAGCGAAAACAATGAGCATATTAGGGAAACAATATTATCCCGTGATTCGTAATGTTTTGAAAATAAGTAGCTCGGTATACTGACCCAAGAGAGTCGCAACATGGACTATACTACATTATGCGCTGTATTGCCTGCACATTATTAATCATAAAAGATTATTAATAATCTTAATTTTTAAAGGGATCGAGATGTAAGCCAGTGGAAGGCCTCGGTTCGATGACCAAAAGCTCCGCGGGTCATCATATGATAAAACCCCCCGTCAGAAAAACACTTGTCTTGTTTCTGAAAACCTTACTACCTAACCTAACCTAACTACAGTTGTGGTTACATTTGCTGCCGTCCAAAAATGGCATCAGATCAACGGTCTATAAGTAAGCCAGCGGTCGTTGTGCCTCCACTCACAGGGACAACGACTACATTTGTTTTATAGACCCCCATCTAGACGTTTGTTTGGTGAGGTCTTATTGAACAAAATCCTGTTTGATAATACTCTCTGGAGTTCTCGTTTTACACAACACACACACAACAACACACACACACACACATATATTTTACAAAACACTTTCAAAGATTAGGAAATTTGGGAAAATGTGATTTCTTTAAGTGATGGGAGGGGGTAGATAGATAAAATAAAATGGGATAGATAGAGAAGGAGAGAGAGAGAGAAAAGAGAGGAGAGAGAGAGAGAGAGAGAGAGAGGAGAGAGAGAGAGAGAGAGAGAGAGAGAGAGAGAGAAAAACAGACAGACAGACAGACAGACAGACAGACAGAGACAGAGACAGAGAGACAGAGTGAGGCGGAGAGAAAAAATCAGTATATCTCCAGTTAACAACATATAAAAAATCGAAATATCTCTTACGGGTTCATCTTAACAATCAGAGTTGATCCTGCAGATAAAAAAAAAAAAACTACAGACGGGGAGACAGACAGATACAAAACGTCGCCGGGAAGCCACGAACCCATTTCATCAGTAACTCTGAGTAAAGACTTTGGCTAGCCCTGTCCTTCGTGGGTCATCCGTCCTGATACCAGAGTCCTCCTTCTCTCTCCCCTCAGACTTCAACGGAGGCTGGATCCAAATAGCATTCTTCCGACAATGGGGAAGAGAAGACACAGGTCGGAGAACAAGTCTTTATTGTGACTTTTTCCACCTCTGTTTAGATGTCTGGGATAAAGCTTTATACAGAGCGATACAGTGTGTCAATAAAAGTTTGCTGTGAAATCGTGTTTTTACTTCAGCGAGGTTTTTTGGGATTCGCATTTTACCACTGGACAGCCCGCGCCCGGGGGGAATGCCGTTTAAAGATGTAACTCTTGGGGGGAAAACAGCAAGCCTTAACGACAAGTACGGGAGAGGGAGGGAATCCGGGGGACAAAGGGGCGGGTGACGAACGACTAGCTAAAGGAGGGGGAATAGATCTCTGTAGGCCCGGGGAGAGGGGAGAGAGTGCTTGGGTTTTTCCCCTTTTTAGGGGGAGAAACCCCTGTGGGAGGAAAAGAAGAGTTTTTTGGGTGACGGGCGAGGGGAGTTGTTAATTTTCAGGGGGAGAGACAGAAAGTGCAGCAAATAAGGGAAGAGGAAGGAGCCAGATAACACAACAATTTAAAATTTAGGAGTTGCAACATCTTTTTGTGCCCAGCCACACGAGAGCCTGGGGGAAGAGATGTGACACGGGGTTTTGGGACTGCAGTTTTCGGGGCGCAAAAAATATTGACATGGGTTTGAAAAATGAGGCGGGTGGGGAAAAGGGGAAAACGCTCTGTTTTTTTTTTAAGTTGATTTCGTAAAAAAACTTAAACCCTTTGGGGAGAATCTGTCAAATAAAAACGATAAAAAAAATATAAAAGAACTTTTGTTACAAATTAAAATAATTAAAAAAATTTAAAAAAAAAAAAACATTAGGGAAACATAGGGAAGGGGTTTAAAAAGATGTCCCATGTGCAGCAGTTACGTACTTTTTTCCCGAAACATTTGGGAATAAAAATGTAACTGTTACACGTGTTTGTATCAACCTATTGTATGAAACCCTTTTTTAACTGAAGAGGTTAAGTTACCTCATTTTAAAGTAAGATAAAACAAGGTTTTTTTATACAAAAAAAAACCCTTTCCCCAGAGGGGGACAATTACAAAAAAAAATATAACGAACTGCTGCAACATTGTCATTAAGCTCAGGGTTTTAATGCTTTTAAAATCGAGTGTTTTTACCCATTTTAGCTCATTTTAATGCCCACCCCTCAGATCCCCTTTCCCCCCCCCAGGATGTCAAGCAAAAAAAAAAGAACAAAGGTTTTCCCTTTAGACCTAAATAAACAAAGGAAGTAGGGGTTTAAAAAAACATGCCTATGAAAACCCGCCCTGACGGGGACCCGAAACCCTCGTAACCCCTTTTTTTAAAGGGAAAAAAAGGGGAAATGTAAACCCAAACCCCTCGACCAAACTCTAAACAAACACAACAATGACACTAATGCCTTATTAGAATCTCTAAACGATAACTTCTCGTTTATAATTCTAATAGCGACTTGAATAAAAGATAATACAACGAATGTATTCAATATATCTGGACAGTGACATTCACAGCACAATAAAGGAGAGGGACTGCAATTTAGTATGCTAATGATATACAGCGTAAGAAATTAATAAATACAAGAGATGCCTCTCGAGAATTTATATTTGAAATCCCACAATAATATAAATACACACACATATATGTGTATTATATATATATATATATATATATATATATATATAATATATATATATATATATATATAATATATATATATATATATATATATATATTATATATATAAATAAATAAATAAATATATATATATATATATATGTATATATATATATATATATATATATATATATAATATATATATATATATAAATATATATATATATATATATATATATATATATATATAAAATATATATATATATATATATATATATATATATATATATATATATATATATATATTATATATATATATATATATATATATATATATATATTACATTCTCACCTGTGTATCGCTTGCATCCCAGTACATAATTACAGGTCAAGAATTTTTGATTCAGTGATTACTTAGCATTATCGAAGGCTGACAAGAACATTACGTATTAATAATATGCCTCAAATTAGTTCAAGCAAGAGTGATTGTAAACTGTCTCCCAGTCACATTAACAAGCACAACACTGCCAGACTGCATGTTTGTTCTAGATTTAATCAGCTCAAGAAAAAAAAGTGGCTGTGTTTATCTCAGTGCTTTGTTGCAATGCTGAGTCTATTTATTTACTCACCATTCCCAGTAATGTTTATAAAGGTTCCAGACAAATTTTAATCTATGCATAATAGTAATAATAATAATAATAATAATAATAATAATAATAATAATAATAATAATAATAATAATAATATTTTTTTTTCCAACAAGTCGGCCGTCTCCCACCGAGGCAGGGTGACCCAAAAAAGAAAGAAAATCCCCAAAAAGAAAATACTTTCATCATCATTCAACACTTTCACCTCACTCACACATTATCACTGTTTTTGCAGAGATGCTCAGAATACAACAGTTTAGCAGCATATACATATAAAGATACACAACATATCCCTCCAAACTGCCAATATCCGAAACCCCTCCTTTAAAGTGCAGGCATTGTACTTCCCATTTCCAGGACTCAAGTCCGGCTATATAAAAATAACCGGTTTCCCTGAATCCCTTCACTAAATATTACCCTGCTCACACTCCAACAGATCGTCAGGTCCCAAGTATCATTCGTCTCCATTCACTCCTATCTAACACGCTCACGCACGCTTGCTGGATGTCCAAGCCCCTCGCCCACAAAACCTCCTTTACCCCCTCTCTAATAATAATAATAATAATAATCATAATAATAATAATAATAATAATAATAAAAATATAATTATTATATTTTTATTATTATTTTTACTGAAGAAAATTCTCACATACATACTTGGATAAGCACAAGAGCACTCGCACGTACACACACACACACACACACACACACACACACACACACCACACACACACACACACACACGCCGTCAGTCAGCAGACGTGGGTCACGAGAGCTCCGAGATCCTTAGTGGTTTTTAATGCGTGCAACAACTGCTAGCAGTAATCAGCGGTAGTGACAACGTCAGTGAACAATCCTACGAGTGATAACCAGAGTTATTAGTTAAAAAAAAGTCGAGAGGAAGCCTGAATCTTATATTTAAAGTGTCAAAAAACCCTTAGTGGTTAGTAGGC
>NC_069435.1:21442382-21472567 GCF_026875155.1 Cherax quadricarinatus | reverse complement strand
GAAAGGGGAATTTTGATCCTCCAAACGCAGACGGTAGATCAGATCAGTCAGACTACCGGCTATCACCCAACACAATGCAAAACAAACACGTGCAACATTCTAGCATTCAACACAAGAAGTACTGAAACAGCGAAACCAATGAGCATATTAGGGAAACAATATTATCCCGTGATTCGTAATGTTTTGAAAATAAGTAGCTCGGTATACTGACCCAAGAGAGTCGCAACATGGACTATACTACATTATGCGCTGTATTGCCTGCACATTATTAATCATAAAAGATTATTAATAATCTTAATTTTTAAAGGGATCGAGATGTAAGCCAGTGGAAGGCCTCGGTTCGATGACCAAAAGCTCCGCGGGTCATCATATGAATAAAACCCGCGTCAGAAAACACTTGTCTTGTTTCCTGACAAACCTTAACTAACCTAACCTAACCTAACTACAGTTGTGGTTACAGTGCTGCCGTCCAGAAAATGGCACTCAGATCAACGAGTTCTATAAGTAAGCCAGCGGTCGTTGTGCCCTGCCACTCACAGGGACAACGACTACATTTGTTTTAGTAGACCCAGCCATCTAGACGTTTGTTTGGTGAGGTCTTATTGAACCACAGCCTGATTGATCATCTACTCTCTGGAGTTCTCGTTTTACACACACACACACACACACACACACACACACACACACACACACACACACACACACACACACAACACCACACACACACACACACACACACATATATACAAACACACTTTCAAAGATTAGGAAATTTCGATAAATGTGATTTCTTTAAGTGATGGGAGGGGGTAGATAGATAGATAGATAGATAGACAGAGAGCGAAGAGAGGAGAGAGAGGAGAGAGGAGAGAGAGGAGAGAAGAGAGAGAGAAGAGAGAGAGAGAGGAGAGAGACAGACAGACAAACAGAGAGAGAGAGACAGAGACAGAGAGACAGAGTGAGGCGGAGAGAAAAAATCAGTATATCTCCAGTTAACAACATATAAAAAATCGAAATATCTGTTACGGGTTCATCTTAACAATCAGAGTTGATCCTGCAGATAAAAAAAAAAAAACACTACAGACGGGGAGACAGACAGATACAAAACGTCGCCGGGAAGCCACGAACCCATTTCATCAGTAACTCTGAGTAAAGACTTTGGCTAGCCCTGTCCTTCGTGGGTCATCCGTCCTGATACCAGAGTCCTCCTTCTCTCTCCCCTCAGACTTCAACGGAGGCTGGATCCAAATAGCATTCTTCCGACAATGGGGAAGAGAAGACACAGGTCGGAGAACAAGTCTTTATTGTGACTTTTTCCACCTCTGTTTAGATGTCTGGGATAAAGCTTTATACAGAGCGATACAGTGTGTCAATAAAAGTTTGCTGTGAAATGCGTGTCTTTTCTTCAGCGAGGTGTTTGGATTCGCAGTTACCACTGGACAGCACCAGCGTCCGGGGAATGACGATTAATGATGTAACTCTTGAGGGAACAGCGAAGCCTTAACGACAAGTACGGGAGATGGACGAGATCCGAGACGACAGGCGGGTGACGAACGACTAGCTGAAGGAGAGGGAGATAGATCTCTGTAGGACCTGGGAGAGTGAGAGAGTGCTCTGTGGTTCTCCTTAGAGGGAGTACTCTGTGGGAGGTATGAAGAGATTTTAGGTGACTGTCGAGAGAGTTGTAGATTTCAGCGGAGAGACAGAAAAGTGCTAGCGATAACCGAAGAGGAAGGAGCCAGATAATCACAACAATTTCAATTTAGGAGTTGCAACATCATTTAGTGCCCAGCTCACACGAGAGCCTCGGGGATGAGATGTGACACAGGGTTGACTGCAGCTTCCTGGGCGCAAGAAATATTGACATCGGCTGAGAAATGAGGCAGTGAGGTAACAGGAAACGCTCTGTTTTTCTTTTAAGATGAGTTCGTAAAAAAACTTCAATCTTTCGGAGAATCTGTCGAACATAACAACGATAAAAAAAATATCAAGAACATTTGTTACAAATTAAAATAATTAAAGAAAGTTAAAAAAAAAAAAAGCATTAGGGAAACATAGAGAAGAGGTTAACAAGTATGTCACATGTGCAGCAGTTACGTATCTTTATTCCGAAACATTTCGGAATAAATATATGTAACTGTTACACGTGTTGTATCAACCTGATTGTATTGTATGCCATTATATTAACTGAAGAGGTTAAGTTACCTCATGTTAAGTCAAGATAAAACAAGGTTAACTATACAAAAAAAACTTCCACAGAGGAGACAATTATCTAAACTAATATAATCGAACTGCTGCAACATTGTCATTAAGCTCAGGTTTGAACTGCTTAAGATCGAGCTGTTATACTATTTCAGCTCATTTTAATGCCCACCCCTCAGATCCCTTCCCCCTCCCCCAGGATGTCATGCACAACAAAAAGAACAAAGGTATCCATTTAGACCTAAGTAAACAAAGGAAGTAGGTGTAAGAAAACATGCCTATGAATCCTGCCATGACGGGGACCCGAACCGTCGTACCCTTAGTAAGGCCAAAAGGGTAAATGTAATCAACCACTCGACCAGAACTCTAAACAAACACAACAATGACACTAATGCCTTATTAGAATCTCTAAACGATAACTTCTCGTTTATAATTCTAATAGCGACTTGAATAAAAGATAATACAACGAATGTATTCAATATATCTGGACAGTGACATTCACAGCACAATAAATGGAGAGGGCTGCAATTTTGATGTAATTGAGATACAGCGTTAAAGAAATTAATAAATACAAGAGATGCCTCTCGAGAATTTATATTTGTTAATTACCACTTAAGGTGAATTACACTCTCCTATATGTTATATTTTTTTATATAGATAGAGATATTAAGTGTGTTTTTTTATATTTATAATATAGATAGTTTTAGAGTGTTATATATAAAGATAGATATAGAGAGATTGATTTTTAGAGAAAATATAATTTTATTCATTTTACGACTATATTGAACCTACAACTTACGTTCTATTTATATGTAGTTTTTAGAATTTTAATTATTAATATATATATATATATATATATATATATATATATATTATATATATTATATAAATAAATATATAGTATATATATAATTATATATATTTATATATAAATATATATATATATAGATATATTATAATATATATATATATTATATATATATATATTTATATTTCATTTCAACTGTGTATCGCTTGCATCCCAGTACATAATTACAGTGGAAAGAATTTTTGATCAGTGATTTACTTAGCATTATCGAAGGATGACAAAGAACATTACGTATTTAATAATATGCCTCAAATTAGTTAAAAGCAAGAGTGATTGTAAACTGTCTCCCAGTCCACATTAAACAAGCTCAACACTGCAGACTGCATGTTTTTGTTTCTAGTTTATCAGCCTCAAGATAAAAAAAGTGGCTGTGTTTTTCTCGTGGCTTTGTTGCAATGCTGAGTCTATTTAATTATCAACCATTTCCCAGTAATGTTATAAAGGTTCCAGAAAATTTTTAATCTATGATAATAGTAATAATAATAATAATTAAAATAATAGAATTATAATAATAATAATAATATTAATAATAATTTTTTTTCAACAAGTCGGCCGTCTCCCCCGAGGCAGGGTGACCAAAAAGAAAGGAAAATCCCCAAAAAGAAAATACTTTCATCATCATTCAACACTTTCACCTCCCTCACACATTATCACTGTTTTGCAGAGATGCTCAGAAATACAACAGTTTAGTAGGGCATACACATATTAAAGATACACAAACTATCCCTCATACTGCCAATATCGAAACCCTCCTTAAAGTGCAGGCATTGTCTTCCATTTCAGAACTCAAGTCCGGCTATATAAAAATAACCGGTTTACCTGGAATCCCTTCACTAAAAATATTACCTGCTCACACTCCAACAGATCGTCAGGTCCCAGTACCATTGTCTCCATTCACTTCCTATCTAACACGCTCACGCACGTTGCTGGAAGGTCCAAGCCCTCGCCACAATACCACTTTACCCCTCTCTAATAATAATAATAATAATAATAATAATAATAATAATAATAATAATGAATAATAATAATAAATAATATATTTATTATATTTTTATTATTATTTTTACTGAAGAAAATTTCTCACTTACATACTTCGGATAAGCACAAGAGCACTCGCACTACACACACACACACACACTCACACACACCACACACACTCCTACACACCACACACACACACACCCCACACACACACACACACACACACACACACGATGTTACCTGAGATGGGACACAGAACAGGGGGTCACAATTTGGAAGGCAAGACTTCAGTGAGTCAAAGGGGATGTTAGAAAGTATTTTTTTAGTCATAGAGTTGTTCAGGAAGTGGAATAGTCTGGCAAAGTGGGGGGTGGGGGGGGGGGGAAAACGTTAGTGGAGGAAGGAACCATAACATAGTTTTAAGAGAGGTTTGATAAAGGCTCCATGGAGAACGGAGAGAGAGAGAGAGGACTAGCGCGATCAGTGAAGAGCTATGACTCGACCCTTGCAACCACAAACAGGTGAATATACATACTCCCCTAACACTAACAAACAGTGGAGGACGGGTAAAAAACCAGGTGGTGTTTCGGGGACAAAATAGAGAGACCCGCTATACAACTCTGCTGAGACATTACCTTTTCCTAAACGGTATCCTGGATCATGGTTAAGTTTCAGTATGTCATCTGACTTCGACCTTCCGTGCTAAGCATGAGATCTTCCACTGTTTTCTTTCCCGTAATGTTCCTTTCTTAAAGTCATTTTCGAGCTTTCATCTTTTCTTCTCTAGGCCACCCTTTAGCTCTGTGTTTCAAGAGGAAAAACCCTGCCCTTATCCACCCTCGCCATTACTACACCACCACCACTATCACAAACCACACCACACCGCCACACCCACTACACCGCCACTCATCCTGCTTCCATTGTGACATGTGACAAGAGCATTAAAATAAAAAAGACTGAAAATAAGGATGTATATTTTTTAAGGGCGACTATAAAAGAGGTAATTTTTTGGTTACATTCTCGCACTCTCTCTGTGTATACTGGCACACACCACGTTCACATGCATACATTACCTTACACACAACACCACACACCACCACACACACACACACACACACCACACACACACCACACCAAACGACAGTAGAGAACGGAAGAACCAGGGGAATACATAATGCAACATTACATATATCCGGAAAATTAACAAGGTAGGCAGGGATAGGCCGTTTGAGAAGCGAAGAAGAAACAAGAACTGGAGGACACAGTAGGAAGTTGAAAAATACAAACATATGAGCCACAAAGCACAGCTTTTGCTGTGGTCTTTGTGGTGAGAAAATACGCCAAACTCCTCCCGCTAAGACCAAAAGGAAAGCACGCCCAGGATTCCACATAGAATCTCGACAGGAGAAATACGGAATGCACTGTGCATAGCCTAATACTAGGAAAGTGTGTGGAATTTTATACAAAAATTCGAGGACCGGTACAGAAAAAAATATAGTGTTGTGGAAAGATGTAGAGGCCTCGGCTGTGCATCCTGCAATCTTTTTTCTACCCTTGGCAGCTTTGACATAGTGCATTTTTAAGTCTTTTGACAGAAAATCTCGACAAGCTATAAGGTTTTCCTATTTTTAACTTTACTTTCAATTTCTCTATCCTCTTGAATCTCTGTCTGTTTCTCTCTCTCTCTCTCTCTCTCTCTCTCTCTCTCTCTCTCTCTCTCTCTCTCTATTCTTTCCTGTCGGGTTGTGTCGGCTTTCATCGCTGAGTTCAGGGAAAAGCTAATTGGATTCTCCCTTACAGGTGCACAGCAAAATTAGAGAGTGCACAGTTTCTTCACTCGTAAATTTCTTCCAGTCGATGATGAGATATTCGTATTGTTCCTTTGGCTTAATTATTCGAATATGACGAGTACTGACTTTCTGTAAGGTGCATATTCGATAGTTTATATATATTGTGATTTCACGTTCCACTGTCGACACAGTGGGCGTCAGCGCTCCTGTTCTTAAAGATTTTAATTGGTATTGGGCTAATAGCATTTGTAAGGTATTGGGACGTGTTACCATGAAAATGGAATTTGGTGTTTGTGTGTGTGATAGTATACTAGCGAGTTGTACTTTCCAAATTATCATGTTGAGGGTTCCGAGTTTCAGCTGCGTAACTCTGCCTTTCATTATTCTCGCTTGACTGACATGCTTAAATTGTATTCCTTAAATCACGAAATCTGTATTGGGTTTTCAGCGAATGGAGTGGCGGAAACTCGAATTCCTTCCGCTAATCGCAGTTTACCGGTCTCTGTTAATGGGAGTTTCCTACCTATTGGAGAGTATCGTATATGTTCATGAAGCTGTGCATGATATGCTGCTCACTAGCTCCTCATTCCCTCTCGTTTTCACTTTGTTACTATGCTACAAAAGTGTATTCCTGGTAGCGGACTTCAAAGATATCACCTCCAAATATCTCACCATCGCTTCCAGGAAACGGTAAACTATTAAGTAATTCAGTTCTCAGTCATGTGTTTCTATGCAAACCAGCAGGTAATTGAGGTAATTTAATCTCATTCGTTTGTTGTGTAGCGTTATTTCTTAAATAAATTTGTACATATTCTAAAGGCAGCACAGTACATAATAGTGTGTGTGGTGTGTGTTGTGTGTGTTTGTACTCACCTATTCGTACTCACCTATTTGTGGGTTTCAGAGGTCGAAGTCCTTAGATCCTGGCCCCGTCCTCTTCACCGGTTGGCAATAGCCCTCTCTCCCCAGTCCTGCGCTTTATCTAAAACCTCGTCCTAAAACTGTGTATGGTTCCTGCCCATACGTCATTTTCTAGGCTATTCATGCCCTTACACTCTATGACTGAAGAAATACTTCCTACTATCTCTCTGACTTCATTTGTGTCTTTCAATTCCATTTGTGGCCTCTTGTTTCTGTGTCCCATCCCAGGAACATCCGGTCTTGTCCACCTTGTCTATTCCACGCAGTATTTTATAGTCGTTTATTCATGTCTCCCCGGACCCTCCCGTCCTCCAGTGTCGTCAGGCGATTTCCTTAATCTTTTCTTCATAGAAATTCCCCTTAGCTCTGGAATAACCCTGTCGCAACCTTAGTACTTTCTCTAGTTTCTTGACGTGCTTTATCAAGTGCGGGTTCCAAACAGGTGCTGCCATACTCAGTTGGGCATGACATACACGGTGTACAGTGTCTTGATTGATTCCTTATTAAGGTATCGGAATGCTTTCTCAGTTTGCCAGGCGACACATATGCTGCGCAGTTATCTGATTGAGGTGTGCTTCCGGAGACATGCTCGGTGTTATACTCACCCAAGATTCTTTCTCTTGAGTGAGGTTTGCAGTCTTGGCCACCTAGCCTACTACCATCTCGTCTGTGGTCTTCTGTGCCCTTCCCCTTCTTCATGACTTTGCTTTGGCAGGATTAAATTCGCAGAAGCCATTTTTGCTGGACCAGGTGTCCAGTCTGTCCAGGTCGCTTTGAAGTCCTGACTGGTCTCATCAGATTTAATTCTCCTCATTAACTTCACATCATCTGCAAACAGGACGATTCTGAGACTAACCCTTCGTCATGTCGTTCACATATACCAAAACTAGCACTGGTCCTAGGACCGACCCTTGTGGGACCCGCTCGTCACAGGTGCCCACTATGATACATCATTACTTACCATGACTCGTCTGTTGCCTCCCGTCAGCGTATTCTCTGATCCATTGCAGTGCGTGAGTTGTGTGTGTGTGTGTGTGTGTGTGGTATGTGTGTGTGTGTGGTGTGTAGTGTGTGTGTGTGCGTAGAGTGTGTGTGTGTATGTGTGAAATATTCGATCCAATTTTAAGTGGTCTTGAAAGATTACTTGTAATAGCAAATGAATGTGAATACAACTCCATAAGTCTGAGTGCATATGAAGAATGTGAGTGCATCTTGAAAAGACAGAATGCATAGTGAAAAACACTATGCGTAAACTTGAAGATACTGAACGAAGCTTACAGAGGCAACTTAAAAACACTGAATAACTTCATTAAAGACGCTGAGTTGCAACTAGAAGGACACACGCAATTTGAAGGGTACAGTGAGTGCAACTTGAAGGAATTGTCTTTCGTACTTTCTGACAGCATCCGTTGTCTCACAGACATTCGGGACAACGCAAGGAAAAAAATGGTCATTTATAATCTTCTTTTGAGCGAAGTTTCTCTCGCAGTAATCCTACGTTCTGGGATCTGGTGATAGCAGTTTGCTGTATTACCAAACTGTTAGCTGTCCTGTTCCTGCATTCTCTCTCTCTCTTTCCTCTATTCTCTCTCTCTCTCGTTCTCTCTTCACCCTTCCTTTTCCTCTCTGTTCCCAGCTCACACTCTTCTACTTATTCCCCTCTCCCTTCTGTCTTCCTTTTCTCATATACTCTACATTCCCTCTCCACTTCCTTTACCATCTCTTTCACTTGTCCTCTTCTCTCTCTCCTTTCTCCCCTCCTCTCTTCCTTTCTCTTCACTCTCTTTAATTCTCTATTTTCCCATCATATCTTGTCCATCCCTTTTCCAAGTGCCATTCGCAGGCCATGTCACAAAACCGCAGAAACTTAATAATCAATAATAATAACAATAATGCCGAAGATATGTCATTTGAGAAAACACAATAAAGCAAGTACAAAGAGCAGAAAAAAATTATCCAGGGTAGATATAGTAACTTTCAAAAGAAAAGAAGAAACGCCATTGGAATATTGTTCCGCGCTATAGCTCCGTTCACTGCAAGACAGAGAGGACAGACATCAGAGCTGGGAAAATGTACAGAGATGTATACTGTCTGCACGTCAGTAAAGCGTTGAACTTCTGGGAAGGCTCAAAGAATTTAGAATAATCTCTTTGGAGAGAAGAGAAAGGAGATCCTGAACTAATATACATGTGGAAGCAATTGGAGGACAGGTCCCAAAATCAAATTACCAAAATCTTCTGGAAGGAAAATAAAGCTATCGGCACTATAAGGACAAACCTTATGTTCAAACATCCGAGGTCAAGATCACTTAACATGCTACCAGTTAGGTATCGGGAAATGTTGCGGACCAAATGTGGAACCCTTCAAGAGGGAAACTGGATACTACCTCCGCCAAGTGCCAAATCAACCAGGTTGTGAGGGCTATGTGGGCAGCGGGGCGCATAGCTGCAATGCCTCTCTGACAGGTACACAACAAGCAAAATGGCGACAGGCTGGGCTGGTAGTTTAGAAAAGCTTACGAAGTTGGTCACAGGTTTATCACAGGTATGTCGCTAATCGTTTTAAGCGTCACCCAATTAGCAGTTGATTTTTCTCTTTCCCTCACTTAATCTTCCCATCGTTATCTTCTCATTTTTAGCCATTCCTTATCCATGGCGATTCTTGCCCTCCCCATTCATCATTACCACCACTAACTTACTGTAATAATCACCATTTTCACTTTTCCACCTACAACCAACACTATTACGGGTACATTTACTACACTGCCTCCTCCTTTCACCTCAAGATCCCCCACACTAACACAACAACGTTGCACCACTATTACCACTCTTCAACCAATATCCCACACTACCATCACATAAAACACACTATCGTCATTTATTACCATTAAGTTCTGTTTCCTGTGTTAATGGTGAAAAACCTTGTTATGTGTCCTTATGCCAACCCATACAGACATTCTTACATACATGTAAGAATGTCTCCTCTAGACAGGTCAATCAGTACTCAGTTTAAAACATTTAGTATTCAAGCAACATGCTGTTCACAACCACCCAGTACACATACATACACACACCCCCACACACACACACAAAGTCATAGAATTTCAGGAAGTGGAATAGTCTAGCAAGTGATGTAGTGGAGGTAGAAACCATACATAGCTTTAAAAGGAGGGATGGGCAAAGCTCAGGGAGCAAACAGAGACAGGACCTAGTAGCGTCAGTGAAGAGGGGGGGCCATGAGCTGAGTCTTGACCCCTGCAACCACAATTAGGTGAGTACACACCACGCACACACACAAAACACACACACACACACAAACACACACACACACACCACACACCACACACACAACAGGGCAGAAAGGTCAGGGGAGACATGATAACGACATACAAGATACTGTGGGGAATAGACAGGGGGGACAGAGATAGGATGTTCCAGAGAGGGGACCACCGAAGCAAGGGGTCACAACTGGAAGCTGAAGATCAGACGAGTCAAAGGGACGTTAGGAAGTATTTCTTCAGTCATAGAGGTCGTCAGGAAGTGGAATAGCCTGCAAGTGAAGTAGTGGAGGCAGGAACCATACATAGTTTTAAAAAAGAGGTATGACAAAGCTCAGGAAGCAGAGAGGGAGAGGACCTAGTAGCGACAGTGAAGAGGCGGGGCCAAAGGAGCTGAGTCTCGACCCCTGCAACCACAATTAGGGGAGTAAATTGGTGAGTACACACACCCCATACATATAACGAAGTGTAGAATACTGAGAAGAACTGACAAGGTGGAGAGGAAAAATGTTTTCCAAAATGGGACCAGGACAAGGGACACAACTAGAAGCTGAAAACTCAGATGATCATAGGGGTGTCAGGAAGCATTTCTTCAGCCTTCGAGTTGCCAGGGATTGGAACAGTCTGGAGATTGAGTAGTGGAGGCGAATTCATACACAGTTTTAAGAAGACGTACGTAAAGTAGTAGCGACAGCAAAAGAGGCGGGGCTAGGAGCTGGACTCGACCCTGCAACAACCAAAAGGGTTTGAGTATACGCACACACAAAACAACACAAAACACACACAAAACCACACAACACCACAAAACAATACAGAGTACCCAGTAAGGGGAAAATAGTTTGGAAATGAAGTAGTGGAGCAGGATCCATACATAGTTTTAAAGCAGAGTTATGATAAAGTCACGGTCGGGGAGAGTGACTAGTAGCGATCAGTGAAGAGGCGGGCGGGAAAGTCGGACTCGACCCCGCACCTAACTAGGTGGGTACACACACAACATAACACACCACAAAAAACACACACACACACACACACCCCACACACACACACACACACACACACCACACACACACACACAACACAAAACCACTATTTAAACTCCTCGTTTGCAAAAAACCCTTCATTAATCATGAGGCCCTGGGCTTTTTAAACACAGTAAAATTGTGTTTCACTAACAGAGAAAAAACGCAAAACACTGTCAGAACCTGACCTTATCACAACTTAATTGGGAGGGCCTTGAGAGAGATTCCAGCCAGGGATCCCCCGAAAAATGCTTGCATCAATTAGCATTCAAAATCTCCTCATTATTTTTGCCATTGCGATTTTTTTCCTCTCCGTTTTTCTGTCACGGGCAGCGTTTTCGTTGGTCGAGAGCCATACTAGGAGCATTTGTTTCAAAGTCTCTTTCGCGGCTTAGTTTTGTGGGGGTTGGGAATTGTGCGTCATTATTTGTGGAAATGGGAGTTGGTGGTGGAAAACTGTGGTTAGTGCTGCTGTTGATGCTGTTTGTGGTGGTGGAGGAAGTGATGGAGGGGTGGTGAGGCTGCGTGTGGTTGCGGCGGCTGCAGCACCACCATGGGGGTTGTGGTTGTTGCTTAGTCAAAGCAGAGGGTCATTTGGTTGGCTGTTGTTTTTACAGTAAAATTAAAAAAAAAAAAACTAACTTTTTCCGCTGCCAGGCCTCTCTTTAAATTTAAAATACAACTCAAACTGGGTTCACTATCACAGTGATAAGAGATTTCGTTCGGATTTTTAAACCCGGGGGGTTAGCCACCAGGATAACCCAGAAGTCAGTGCGTCATCGAGGGACTGGGCTAACTTATTTCCATTGGGGTCCTAATCTTGTCCCAGGATGCGACCCAACAGTCGATAACACCAGGTACCTATTTACTGTAGGTGAACAGGGCAACAGGTAAGGAAACGTGTCGAAATGTTTCCACCGCCGGAACGAACCGGGCCCTCCCTGTGTGAAAAGGGAGCTTTAGCCCAGGCCACGTGTGTGTGTGTCGTGTGTGTGTGCGTGTGTGTGTGTGGTCGTGCCGATAAGGTAAAACTGGTCAATTGCAGAATCATTAAATTAAGTCCTTCTAAAATTTTTCTATGCGTTTCGATCATTTTTTCATTATGTAATAAAAAATTAATGATTTTGTACTAAAAGAACCTTAGGAAACTTACCTAACTTTATTATAACAAGCGCAATTTAAAATTTATCCCAATCCAACTGAATATATTTTAGATATGTTTACAATAATTTAATAGTAAACAAACATTAATGAAGTATTGTATTCACTGATGCTGACTTCTGTTGCCTTTGTTGACATTTCTGGTGAACTAGCAGAAGCTAGTCGGACCATAAATATCATCGATGGTAGGAAATAGCGACATGATTACAGCGGTTTTAGTGATCAAGAACAAACGTGGGGTTAAAGTGATAGCAGCGGAGGTCGTGTTTCAGTAAATTTAAAAGTTTGAAAGACACGTTTGTAGAACAAACTTTATAGCGGGACGATGCAATCGCTTGAGAAGAGCTTCATCAAGTCATGACTATGATAAACTCCTTACACAAGAGCACAACGCTGTCACGGTAAAAAAAAAAAAGCTTGTTGTGTCCCCGTACTCGATCACTAGATCACTGTCAGCTCACACACAGAGTCCGGAGTTGAATCTCCATCGTACGGTCTGGAAAACATTAGGGACGGTGTTTCCCACAAGACACCGCTATCAGTGGTTCACTCATCAGTGTAAAATGGTACCTGGGTGTTGTCGACTGGTATGGGGTCCACCCAGACCAAATGTTGCGGGAAATGCTCACCAAAACAAGCAGCTTTCTTATATAGTAGTAATGTTCCTTGAGTCAGCTGGGACTGTACACCTTTACATTACTTCCTAGTGAACAGAGATAATTATTATAACACTACGTGACTTAATCGCACTGTAATCAGGCAGTAGGTATTTGGATCCGAGATATTTACGATGCGCTCGCTGTAGTTCCATTAATTCTGGAAATACAAAGCTATTACAACGAAAGAAAAACTAGAAACTGCAGGACCTGGAAACAACACACATAACCCAGTGTATCGAATTACTGTTACGTTTCCCAAATAAAATCGAGCAACACCAAAGTAGCCTTTTTTTCTCCCTATACAATAAAAGAGAAAAAGATAAATGGAGTTTACTTGCTAAAAAATCCTTAGAGCGTTTCAATATGTACAGCAGCTTTGTGCGTCAGTAATTATCGAATCTAAAAATGTGCCCTGTTTGCTTTATTTCTTAAGTTTCTGCCTCCCTAGCTGGCAAGATGTATTTAAACACGAGCAGAGTTTGCATTGTGTGTGTACTCACCGAGTTACAAAACGCTCTGATTGTGGTTTTACAGGGTTAGAGTCTCAGCTCCCCTCCCGCCGCCACCCTCAAAACCCTGTAAATCGGCCAGTTTTATCATGATCCTGCCTCTAAGCTTTGTACCTAGTATCGCCTGGAATGTGTTTGGTGTGTGTGTGTGAGTGTGTGTTGTTGTGTGTTGTGGTTGGTGTGTGTTTGTGTGTGTGTGTGTGTGTGAGTGTGTTTAACTCGCCATAATAGTACTCACTCTAATTGTGGTTGCAGGGTTCGCGACTCAGCTCCTGGCCCCGCCCTCTTCACTATCGCTTACTAGTCCTCTGCTCTCTCTCTCTGCTTCCTGACGTGTATCATACCTTCTTAAAACTATGTATGGTATCCAGCCTCCACTACTTCAGTTTCTAGGCTATTCCACTTCCTGACAACTCTATGACTGAAGTAAAATACTTCCTAAAGCCCTGTGACTCGTCTGATACTTTAGCTTCAGTTGTGACCCCTTGTTTCTGTGTCCCCTCTCTGGAACATTCCTATCCTCTGTCCACCTTGTCCTATTCCCGCGAGTAATCTTGTATTTCCTTTATCATGTCTCCCCTGACCCTTCTGTCGCTCCATGTCCCGTCAGTCCGATTTCTTCCATCAACCTTTCCTCGTACGACATACCCCTGAGCTCTGGAACTAGCCCTTGTTTTGCAAACCTTTGTACTTTCTCTACACATCTTGACGTGCTTGACCATGTGTGGGTTCCCAGACTGGTACTGCATACTCCAGTATGGGCCTAACATACACAGTGTGACAGCTGTCCCTTGAACGATTCCTTATTAAGGTATCGAACGCTATTCTCAGGTATTTCCTAGGCGCCCGTATGCTGGCAACAGTTATTTGTTGATGTGGTTCCTCCGGTGAAGTGCTCGGGTGTTATGGGCCACCCCAAGGTCTTTCTCCCTGAGTAAGGTCCCTGTAGTCTTTGACCACCTAGCCTATACTCTGTCTGGCGGTCTTCTTTTGCCCTCCCCATCTTTCAAGACTTTTGCATTTGGCTGGAGGATTGAATGCGAGAAGCCAGTTACAGACCACGATGTCGGAAAAAAAAAGTTGTGATAAAAAGGGGGGGGGGGGGGGGGGGGGATCCCCAGCCTGTCCAGGACTCTTTGCAGTCCTGGCTCATACCTCATCCTATTTAATTCTTCTCATCAACTTTCACATCATCTGCGAACAGGGACACTTCAGAGTCTATTCCTCCATCAATGTTTGTTCACATATATCAAAAATACACTGGTCCTAGAACTGACCCTGTGGGACCCGCTCGTCACAGGCGCCCACTGTCATACTCTTCACGTACCATGACTCTTGCTGCCTCCCGTCAGTATTCCTGATCCATTGCAGTGCCCTCCCGTTACCATGCACCTGATCCTCCATCTTCTGCACTAATCTCTGTGGGGAACTGTGTCAAGGCCTTCCTGCAGTCTAGGAAAACGCAATCTACCCAACCACACCTCTCCGTGTCCCTACTTCTGTACCTTTGTCCTAAAAACGCCAGGAGGTTGAGATACACCGATTTGCCTTCCATGAACCCCATGCTGTTTCATTTATAATCTTGTTCCTTTCCAGGTGTTACGACCACTCCTCCTCCTGATATCTTTCTCCATGACTTTGCACACAATAACAAGTCAGAGACACAGGTCTGTAGTTTAGTGCCCTCGTTTCTGTTTTCCTTTCTTAAATATGGGCTACATTAGCTGTCTTCCATTTCTCAGGTAGTTGCAGCCCAGTTTCAAGGGATGTGTTGAAGATTTGTTAAGGCACGCACAGCTTCGTCTGCTCCTTCTCTAAGGACCCAGGGAGATGTTGTCCGGTCCATCGCCTTTTGAGGTGTTCAAGGTCACTTAGGGAGGCTTCTTCACCTCCTTCCTGTTGTTCGTTATGTCATCCAACACTTGTTTGTATATTTCCCTCATGATGTTTTTCCCTTCTTGCTGTCGTCCCACAGCCCGTCCCTGTCTCTACTGTAAAAACTTCCTTAAATCTCCTTTCAGCTCCTCACAATACCACCTGATCATTTCTTGTGAAAGTTCTCCACCTTCTGACCTTAATCTGATCACCTGGTTCTTATGACTGTTGTCTTCCTCCAGAGGTGGCTATACAACATATTCGGGTCAGACTTGATCCTCTGAAAATGCTATGTCATTTTCATACTGTCGCTGGCCTCTCCCTCCTCACCTGTGGCATATCTTCATGTTCGCTCTGCGACGATCTCCCTATTTCGTGTGTTCTCTGCCTTCTGTACTTTTTTTTCCATTCTCTATTGCACTTTGTTTTTTTGCCTCCTTACCCGTCGGGTAAACCAGGGGCCTACTGGTCTCTCCCTTGTTACTGTTTGCCCTTGGCAATAAACCTTTCCACTGGCCTCCTTGCATTTTGTTGGTTTACATATTCCCATCATTTCATATTACCTGGCTTCCCTGCCAGTTCTCTGTCCCACTGGTCCCCCCGCAGGAAGTTCTTCAACCCTATTATCCCCTCTTTAGAGTCAGGCTTTTTCCCATTCAACTCCTGTTATTCTCTCCACTTGCAGCTCTACTATGTATTCAAAGCACAGAACCACGTGGTCGCTACTCCAAGGGGACTCTCATACTTGATGTCTCAAATGTCTGAGAGCTGCCCAGGTGAACACAAGGTCCAATCTTGCTGTTCATCCTACCCTCTCACTCTGGTAGTGTCCTTAACATGTTGGTGCATGAGGTTTTCCAGCGCCACGTCCCAACATCCTGGCTCACCATGTTTCGGGACCCCCATGTGCTCCAGGTTTTTCCCAGTCAATCTCCCTGTGGTTTGAAATCCCCCATAACCACAACTTTGGGCTCTGGCGGATGACTCTTCTTGCCACCCAGCAAGTGAGTCCCACCATTGCTCTGTTGCTCTCTTTCAGATTCCTTCTCTTTGGTTCTCCAGCAGTTTTCTGTGGTGGATTATACTCACTGCAAAGACCACTTTGTGTTCCCCAGAGCTGAAGTGTTACCTCTATTTAGTCTCTTTTCTCCCGTCTCCATCTATGCCTTCCATTCCTCGAATTTCCATCTGTTTTTTTAAGAGTCAGAGAGCAACCAGCCACCATCAGACCCTTCTGCCCCACTTCTATCTTTCCTCCTGATCTGGTATCCTGGTGGGAAGATTGCATTCTGTTATTGTCTCCGGAGTTTTGTTTCTGTATCTGCTATGATGTCTGGGGACTTCTCATTGATTCTTTCGTGCCATTCCACTCATGTGTATTCGTTATATCCATCTGCATTTGTTGTACCAAACCTTCACTTCCTGTTATAATATGTAACTGTGGTGCGGGTGGTGGAACAGAGGGATCGGTGTGGTGATGTTGTTTGGATTGTTTCATTTCCTTGGGATTGTCGTGGCTGGAGTCTTTTTTTTACTTCTGCAGGTGCTTCTGGGGGGTGTGCTGCCTTCCATTTGATTCTGGGTATTCAGCTCTCCTTTTTCATTTCCTCCCATTTCCCTTTCGTTTTTGAACTCTCTCTTGCATACGTTTTGCATTTCGTCCTGTTGTTCTGTCTCGATCGGGTACACACTCCGGCACTCCTGCTTGCCTCTTCAGGCCGTGCTTTCTCCTGCATGATCATGGTTGGGTAGATTCTGCCCCTTGAAAAATTACTTTGAGAGGCCGATTCCTCTTCTTAGTGAACATCGATTCACCGAAAATTAGGCCAACTGGTCATTCCCCCTCGCTATTCACCTTCATGATATCTTCATCGTTTTTTTTCTCCCTGCTTTCTTTCATCATAAGTTCCACTATAGCTTCGTCTAGCCCTAGACAAACACGGATCTCTCCCTGTCCACCTCCCACTGTGACACCCTTTGCTTTCGCTCTGATGTTGTTTTAGTTTCTTCCCGTGGAGTGTTCCTTTCTTCAGTCCCATTCCCCTATTTATGGCCCCCTATGCCATCTTGGATTGTCCTTCCTGCTTCACCTGTTACCTGGCCCCCACAGGTATCAGGTATGGTCCCTGCACATGTCCTAGTTCCATTCATAGTCTTCCAACCTCTCATTCTGTCCTAGTGTGCTCCCTTCTTTGTATTGGCCCCATGTGGGTTGACCTGACCTCTGGCAATAAAAACCAGTTTAGTTTCCATGCATCTTCAGACCTTTTTTGTCTGTGCCCTGATGTAGCCATTGCCGATGCTACTCTGTAATATCATTGTCTCTATGCTGTTTCAGATTGTCTCATCTGCTCCTCTTCTAATCTCACCATCTTGATTTCCCCCTTGCTGCTGTGGCCTATTGCTTCCACCTTCTGCATTCTGTCTGCAACCTCATCTTCCATCTTCCTTCCAGCTCATCTAGTCCTCCTTCCTGTGTGTGTGTGTGTGTGTGTGTGTGTGTTGTGTGTGTGTGTGTGATGTGTGTGTGTGTGTGCTAGCGCACGCCCGTGAATCCATAAGCCAAGCCGTTTAATATCTAACACTTTCGATCATACCGACCATATCGAATTTTACAAATTTATTTTTGTCCTGGACTCACACAATGTGATCAGTCCTCGGTGTAACTCGCAGCTTCCATAACCAGGTACATAAAATTACTCACTCGCGTTAAAGTTATGGGTCATTAAATCTGACTGGTTCGTAAAGCATGAATATCCCATTTAGATTTATACAGTAACATATATCGCAAATAGATTTATTTACAATAATATCCCATAATACTTATGATACTTAATAATTTTAATTCCTTTTATCCCTTGCTTAGTATTATTCGCATGATGATTTTTATTATCCCCTGTTTCATATTATTTCTGTATGATTATTCTTTTTTAACCCTTACTTAGTATTATTCTGATGATGATTCTTTTATCCCTTACCTTAGTATTAATCTGTATTAGATATTTTATCTTCCTTCACTAGTATACTGTATGAGAATATTTCCTTTGACTATAATATTCTGTAATGCAGACACTTATTTATTTATTTAACCAGTATTATACACAGAAATAAGAGATTCTAAAAATACACATCACAAATAAAAGACAAATCTTGTACTCTGTCAGTACTCATAAAAAATATTGTACTCATTAGTACTAATATATTTTTTTCAACAGTGACATAAAATATAAATGTTAATATAGCGGTGAAAAACTCTTGGCATCATTTTCACACGATTATGGGGAAGCGCAAAAATTAATATAGGTCGTACGCGCCTGAAGAACAGAAGCAATCAAGTTTAATCCATGAAGGGGAGAGTAGCTCAAAACTTTGAATCACAAGAAGTCAATCGGAATAATGATAATCCTGTTCTAACTGCTGGCTCCAGCCTCATCGCAATCCCTGTAAGAATGCTTACTAATACTAAATAATGTATGGACACCAATAAACTAATTCCATAATTAAGCCACTAAAGAACACGTGCATTGAAAGTGTGCACTCGGCATACATTTATCTGATGTGTTTGTTTTCATAATTTTTTTTATTTTATATTTCTCTCACTCTCTGTTGAAACTGAAATTGTCCAGGAGAAACTGAAACATCATCTAAAGTTTCCCTCTTCGAACTTGGTTTTTTTTTTGTATGGATGACAATTGCTTGTATGGTACTATTTTTTCCTGCTCCAGAAGTCGATTTTAACCAGATTTTTCACAGTTCTCGAGCTAGTTTCAGTACTGGGACTCGCTCGAGGACTGTGGTCACTTGTGCTCACGACTCTCGGGAATATATAATTCCCTCGAGGTTAAGCTGAACCACAGGATTACTTATACAGTGAGCTGCAATTTCTCGTTGGATGCCAACACAGTAATTAATCCCTTTATTTCAGTGATTAAAGCATTTTTTTATTTTACTATTGTAAACGGTGACATGCAGGCAATTAATGACCCTCGTGTGGTTAAGTTTTAAAACCCAATATCGCGCACCAATCTCGTAATGGATTACGTTGCGGATATCCGAATTTTTTCCCAGCGTACACTGACTGCATCGTTTTCATGAAAACATTCCTTCATTACTTTAACCCTCAAGACAATAGTGTAGCAGCTATTCATTTTTAATTTACAGAGGACACTACGCCGAGGTCCTCGACGTTGTTCCTCAGATGTAGTTCATCGATGTAGTTCCTCGATGTATAATCTTCCATAGTCCCCTCGATGTGATACTTGGTGTGTGGATCTTGGAAGGTCCTTACAAGCTCAACCTTCCACCATGTCGTCTCATGGCTCTGAGTCATCAGAAGAAGCTTTTAGTGGAAGTGCACATGGTGGAAAATACGTCCAGCTTATAAATCCATTTTTGTGGGCAGTTGTTGGTGAAGGTAGCGATTAAAGTCCTCCTCCCCCCTCTCTCTCTCCTCTCTCCTCTATTACTTTCTTTCTTTTCTTCCCCTCTCACTCTCTCTTCTCTCTAATTCCCCTCCCTCTCTGCACTCTTAAAATTCCTCTTCCTTCCCTCCCACTCTCTCTTCTCGTCCCTCCCCCTCTCTCTTTCTGTGATTCCTATTTCTTTACCTCCCTTTATTTCCCTTCCTTCCTCCCTCATCTTCCTTCCTCTTCACTTCTCCAAATTTTCCACCACAACTCCACCTTCCTCATACTCCTTCTTCCTTAACATCTTGCTTCCCTTTCCTCCTTGCTAACATTTTTCTCCCTCTACCTCTTCGCCGTCATCTTAATTCGCCCACCCTCTCTCCATCTATACCACCCTCCACTCCTTCCCTCTCTTCTCACCAACTGCTCCCTGGAGAAAGACTTCCCGAAGCCTTGACCACAGAGTATATCGGGGGTTTTGATTGAACGCTAATGGAAACTGCTCGAGATCACATTGCGGAACTCTGGAGTCCTTCTCTCCCCTGCTCCTTCTTCTCTGTCTGTCCCCACGGAAAGACCTCACGTATGGGCAAGCTTCCTTACCCTGATGCCCCTCATCACTTCCCAGTAAATAGGTACCCTCGTTTTTTAGCTTTTCTGGGGAAAAGGTTTAAATGCGTATAATAATAATAATAATAAAAATATAATAATAATAATAAAAATTTAATAATAATAATAATAATAATAATAATAATAATAATAATAACAAGAGAATAAATATCTCTATTATCAAAATAGATAATTCTCATTTTAAAAAACAGGCAAGTGTTTATCACAAGTGCCTTTCACAAATGGTAACTCACACCTCTCTCTCTCTTTCTTTTCTTTCTTTCTCTCTCTTTCTCTCTCTCTCTCTCTCTCTCTCTCTCTCTCTCTCCACACACACACACACACATACAGGGATGTTAGGAAGCATTTCTTCAATCACAGAGTTGCCAGGAAGTAGAACAATCAGGAGAGCGATGTAGGGGAAAAACAAGATCTATACACAGCTGTAAGAAGAGGTATGACAAAGCTCATGGACCCGTGAATCGACCCCTGCAGCCACAAATAAGTGAGCACAGACACAAATACACACACACAAACATTTATTACATTCCTCTCACTCCTGTTCTTTTCATTCGTCACCCCCCATCTCCCTATACTCACCTCAACATCCCAGTCTTCTTCTCTATTTCTCCTTCCTTCTATCCCCACTCTTTGCAGTATTCCTCACGCTTCTACATTCTCCCTTTCCCCCGTCCTTGCATTCTCCCCCCCACCTTCCTCTTCCCCACTCATGATGCACAACAAGTTACATGGGGAGAAAATCATTAGCTTTCCATCTCCACATGGCTTATTCTGCATTGTTAAGATCGCCTGTGTGCACTATATTACATTACTGCCCGGAGTCTACCTACCTGGAGGGTTTCCGGGGGTCAACGCCCCCGCGGCCCAGTCCTTGATCATGCCTCCTGGTGGATCAGGGCCTGATTAATTAGGCTGTTACTACTATCGACGTTGCTTGTTCCTACTATGGTATCACCTAGATACCACTGTACTTCAGGCCGGATTATCCATTGGGGACAACAGCCACAGTGCAAATAGGCCTACGATAAAGTTTTTATGCCCAAAAATCTTAGCTGATTTAAAAACAAGAAAATGAACTGCTAATCAAAATTTTTCATTTGTTTTTACCGAAATATTTACATCGTACGCTTATATATAAGTCCAATTGGGACTTACACATTACATAAAGTTTAAAGGTTTTTCTATAGCTGTCTCTTACGATCCTGCGATGTGATTATAGCGTCCAAGGGGAATGAGAACTTTCATTCCTTGATATAGTTATATATATATATATATTATATATATATATATATAAATAATATATATATATTAATATATATAAATATAAAAAATTTTTTTAAATATAGGAGGGGTCCCCCTCTGGGTGAAAATTGGGGGACCCATAGCCTCGGAGAAGTGGATAAAAAGGGCTTCAAGGAAAAATATTGGATTTTTTCCTGAAGCCATTTGAATATTCCATTTCCCCTACCACCCCACTTTAAACTATTTTTTTTTACCAATAGGAATATTTTTATTACAAATATGGCACAGAAGATTTAAAGATACTTTGTTGATATAAAGGTGGCATATATATATAATATAATTTTAAATATATAATATATAATATATAATATATTTAATATATATATATAATATATAATATATTAATACATATAATACATAATATCAATATAATAACAAAAATAAACACAATATATATATATTAATCATATATACACACATAACACATACATAATATAAATTATATATATATATATATATATAAATATTTATTATATAAATATATACACATGTTGTACGGGGTTATCACCGTTTATAAGGCGAAAATCTCATCCAGCCCTCAGAGCGGGGCTTTTGGCCCAAAAGCAGCATGCATTACCCCTTTGAACACCGCGCTGGCCGCGGGAAACAGAAAACAGCTGCCCGGGGATCCCTAGTTACCCTGATGAGTCTTTTTCCCACCCCTTTAAGGAAATTAGATGCACTCTTTCCCCATGAGCCAAGGGTCCGACCTATGGGAAAAACAAAAATGATGGCAAGTTCTCCTATTTTCTAACTTTTTGGGACCCCTAAAGCTGGCAGCTGCCCCTCCTCCTCCCTGGTGTTTTGGGAGATAGGTATCAGCCAAGGTAGATGCACAGTTAGTCCCCCAACCACCTGTTTCCATCTGTCCAGGCTTGAAGGGATCCCATCGGGACGCTTCTGCTGCCATCAACGCAATTTGGGGGTGGCCCCCTTACGCTGGGCATCCAGCGTTGTGAGCCCTCTTATTTTGTTATTAACCTCCTCATTTTTGAAATTTTTTTCCCCTCGGTTTTACGGCACACAACCTGGTACCCAAATGGTCTCTGCTTCACTGCCAAAATACACCTGTGTTCGCAAATAGGGGGGCAAGTCAAAGGGGCAACACCGATGGGGAGGGTCTGGGGGTCGAGCGGTCCCAAAGGGCGGAGTTGGGAACAGCCAACAGAAAGTCCCTAGCAGAGGGGCTCCCCACTCCCAGCACCGGGCTCTATCCTTCCCTGACACCTCTAAGCACGTTGAGGCTATATTTTCCACTGGGGGCCTCCCAGTGCGATTGTTTTTTGTTGGGGGAGCGGGTCGGTTTTCTGACCCGTTAGATTATCCCAACATTGCTCCGTCAATAAAATTTTTTGGTCCGGGGCTCCAATCTTGTCCCAAATGTTCAGGGAGAACGTTGCTACAAGCTCTCGGATGCAAAACACGAGGACAGAAAAGCGGGAAAACGCAATCTGTGATGCTTGCGACACCAAGCCCCCTAGTCTGACTGGAATGTAGCTTGTTCCACTGCCCGTCTTCTAGAAAAAGGTTAATATTTTCAAAAAAATCTGCCTCAGAACGTCAAATTCGGGGCAGTTGGGGTTATCATATGAAGGTGCCATCTTAAAAAATTGTCAACCTGGCAACTCAAGCACTTTGGAAAAAGGTAAAAGGGCAATCTGGGTGTCCAGATTGCCTATTCGTTGTTCCATTCCCTTAAACTCTCCATTTCTTCCCTGAAATTGTGTCAAGGGGCATTGCTTCCCAGAGGGCTCCTAGCAAACACATTTGGGGGGGCAATGACTCCCGCTCCGGTATTTTTGATCCACTGCTTTAAACTTTTGACACTGAGATGATTTCACATTTTGGATGGATTCAGGATGAGACCCATTTCCTTCCCCGTGTCATTCCCTGGAAGGGTCGAGGAGGGACTCCTTTGTACCCTAGGGGCCATCATTCAAACCAATTTTGCTCGCGGTCAGTCGACTGTGATTTCCCTAACTGCAATACAAAAGAGAAATGGTGCAAGAATCCCCTTTTTTGGGACCCCCTCGTGAGGGATTTCAGCTCCCCCAAAGAGAACTTTTGATCCTTCTTTTCCCAGCTAAACAAAAGGGGAAAGACCAGGGGGAAAGTTCTTGTACTGCTGCTAATACCACGTCCTTTTTAGGAGATTGAACGCATTCCCTTTAAATCTAATTTTACCACGCAGTCCTCAGGCAGGGTTGTTATATAGCCCCCTTTTTGCATAACCGCTCTTCACCCCTTGAAACCCCCCAAACCAAGCTGGTTTTGGGTTTAAGCATCAGGGTGCCCCGTGCACGAATATTCGGACAGCACTTTGGAAAACAGGCGGCGAACGTGTTGCCACTGCAATTGGCCGAAATCCTCCCCTTCTTTTTAATCACAAATGTTGCACCAAAAAGAAAGGTCTAATTCATCGGGAACAACCAGCCAAGGATTGTTACAACCCTTTTGATCTCTGAAAGCTTTCTTGCAATTTCCCCAATAAATGGAAAATTAACCATTTCCTTTAAATGCGTGGCTTATCCAGGGAACCCCCAAAACGAGCCAGATGGGGAAAGACATTATTTCTTTGTAAAGTCTGAGTCTTCCACAATCAAAGGTTTCCCAAATGGGGACAGAGGTGTTGGAACTGTTGTGCCACTGGTTTCCCTGGCAGGGTGGGTTTTTCCTCTAAATGCTTCAGCCGTTCACATCCCCGGGACAAATGTACTTTTACTGGTAATAATTCGATTGCCCCCACTGGTGTTGCCCCTTTTAATTTTCTTTCTCACCTACTCCCGACTTTTTTACTTCAGTAGAGTGAGGGGGGTTCTGCCTCTCCCTTTTTTGTGTTGACGGGGGAAGGGGAATGAGGTTATCAACTCTAGGAAAAACCTTAAGGATTTTAAATTTTCATTGAGGCTAGCCTCTTTCCCCCCTTTTTTCCGGCACAGCTAAGCAACTTGCCAAAAGTAGCAATTGTCCATGCCTTATGTTGGTGGAGCATTTAAGATAGTGGGAAACCATCGTTTACTTTTTTCAGAGGGTTTTAAGTTTCCCACTGCGTGTGGACGGGTGCTTTGGGAAAATTGTGAGTGTCCCCGTACCTGTTGCTTTGATTTCTTCCAAGAGATTGTCTGATAGATACTGTTGGAGTGGGTTTGGTGCCTGAGGTGGGTCTGGGTCATCACTTTCCCCAGGGGGACACCTGAACCCGGGGAACTACCCCGGTTTCGGAGGAAACCATTAGAGTTGAGCAACGAAACTGTAAGCTGACCGACATTGCCTCTCCTATATTGCCAGCCGTGCCTTTCCCTGGCTGCTTTCTTCCTCCTGGGGTTTGGGACCACGCTAGACTAGACAATAGGATGAAAATGACATGCTGGGTGGGGATGGTGCGGGGAAGGTAGGAACTTGACCGTGGGGCCTGGGGGAGTTTTAGGGGCCGGAGGGGGAAGGGGGAAAAATTCCCTTTTGGAATTTGGTGGGGGAGGCCAGGTTGGTGGGTTTATCCCGGGAGACAATAACAATGACTTTCACACTATTATTGTTCACACGGGCTTACAATACACATAACTTATTTTTTCCCAGTACACTAGACAATTTGGGGGTGGGCACTGCGAACCCAAAGTGGTCACTCACCATCAGTTACACATCCCACCCTCCACCCACCCCCGTGACGGGGGTGGATGCCTGACGGGCACTCCCTCGTTAACATTAATTTTACATTTTTTTTCCTAAAATAAAACCTTTAAAAAACCATGCATCGACAAATCATTCCACGTTAACTGGAAGCATGGTGCATGGTGCTGGGTATAGATTTTTTTTAAAGGCTTTTTTTCGGGGGTTTTATTACGATAATCTTGGCCGGACTCAAAACAGTTAGGCCTTTTAATCCCCACACCCACTGGCCGTCTCCTCACCACCACCACTCACCCAACATTTACAAACTGCACAACTTTCCCCCAATTTACCTGAAACGGGGCTTTTAAATTTTCTTCTGCTTTTACTGGGAATCTTCCCAAATATTTACAAAACCTGTTGATCTTTTTAAACCCGGTCAGCCCGTTGATTTCCCACTTATAATTGAAAAACCCGCAGCTAGCCCGCCACAACGTCTTGCCACGCCACGCATGGGACTATAATATATAATATAAAAAATATAAAAATATATATATATAATATATATAATATTAAAATTAAATAAAATAATATATATATATATATAAAAATATAAAAAATATATAATATATTATGTTTGTGGTGAAGTGTGTACCTCCATTTTTTTTGGTTGAAGGTCATTCACAGCTCCTGGGCCCCCCCCTTACTGGGCGCTACAATCCATTCCTCCCTGCTCCATCAGCTTATCGAAACCATTGAATAATTACATAACGAGTATTATAAAAGAAGTTTGAGGTCATAAATTTTTTAAAAACGGAGGAAAAAAAGGGGAGGAGGGGATGCGAAAAAAGGAAACAACGTTGCCTTTTTAAAATGTTTGCCAAAACGGGAAACCAGACTGTTTAACTAGAAAGTAAATACAAAAAAATAACCCCATATAGAAGAAAGAAATTTTTAACACGTTTCGTCGATTGGATTGTTAATGGTCAAGTTGGACCCCTAAACGCCCATAAACCAGCAGTTTCTTTTATGTGCGGTTATTTGGTTTTGTTCCAGACACTATTGTTTTATGTTTGTTCAAAAAACTGAAGCAGATTATGGAGCGGGACTTTGGGTATCAGAACTTGTCCTAAATGGGGCTTAAAATTCTCCAGACTGAATAAATCTTAAAGAAACCTGTCATTCTAACAGCATCTTTAAGCCTTAATAAAAATAATAAATATTATACTGACTTAACAAAAGACTATTTTCTGCTTGTTGTTCCCGTTCCTTTTTCTTTGGGCTTCTGGCCATTTATCCACTATTAATAATAAATCGGGGAAGAGATGTCGTCAGAAGAAAAAAAGGGGTTTCAATGTTGCCTCGAGGGGTTAAATTGCCAGCTTAACAAGAAGGAAGTAAAGAGCGGAAAACGTTAAGTGGGGACAGAGGACAAAAGGGGTACAGGTTTTCTGATTTACCCGTGTTTAGAGAACTCTGCGCCGAGAGATGGGATGGACAAGGATTAGGTGTTTGTGTGTGTGGGTTTATCCCCATTTGCTTTTTGCAGGGTGGGTCATGCCCTGGCTCTCCCTCCCCGCTGTCGCTAAAGGTCCACCCCTCTCCCTTGTTCTAAGACCTTTCATGTGTGGTGGGGTTGTGTGGTGTGTGTTGGGGTGGTGGTGTGGGTGTATTTGCGAGACATAAAAAATTTTTCCTCTGCTGTCCTTAACATAAAAAAAAAATCTCAAAATTATTTTTGCACCTATTTCTTCTCGGGTTTTTTTCCTCATCTCCCATTCTTAATTCCGAAGAAATATTTTCCACGAATTTTTCATAGTTTTTAAGTTATTCCTTCCCCTTTTCCTTAAACTTCACCCACAAAAAATATTTTGTTACACTAACGCTTTTTTAATAAAATTTATTTTAAAGTTTCCATTTTTGTTATCCGTCCCCACTCTTCCCAAAAGGGACATTTTCAATGCCTTTATTTCCTTTCAAACCCCTTTTTTCTTTAATGAAGCAGAGATGAAAGTTGAAACAGCCCGACGATCGGAAAAGAGACACCCTTAAGACAAAACAAAAAAGGGGAAAGACAGTGAAACAGGAGAGCGAGTGAAAGGCAACAAACGGAAGAACACAACAGGGGGGCGAAGACAGGAAAAGACAGACGGGGAAGCGACAACGGGAAGGAAAACGACGGGAAAACCAACGGAAAGGCAAAAGACGGGAAAGGCGACAGACGGGAAGGCAGACAGACAGGGGGGCAGACTGACGGGAAGGCAGAAGCAGGGAGGCAGACAGACGGGGAGGCAGACAGACGGGGAACAGACAGACGGGAAGGCAACGACGGGAAACCCAGCAGGAAGAGACAGACAGAAAGGCAGACAGCCCAGAAGGCAGACGACGGGAAAGGCAACGACAGGAAGGCAGACAACGGAAGGCAGACAGACGGGGGAAGCAGACAGACAGGAAGGCAGACAGACAGAAGGGAGGCAAACGCAGGGAAGGCGACAGAAAAGCGACAGACGGGAAAGGGAAACAGACAAAAAGGGCAGACAGACGGAAAGGCAGGCGACAGAGTTTCAGACAGACAGGAAGGAAACAGACAAAACAAGAAAGCAGAAGGAAGCGACGACAGAAGGCAGACAGCGGAAAGGAGCAACAGAAAGGAGACAGACATAAGGCAGACAGAAGGAAGGCAGACAGACGGGAAGGCAGACAGACAGGAAGCAGACGACGGGTAGGCAGACAAACAGAAAACGGGAAGGCAGACAGACGGGAAGGCAGAAGACGGGAAGGAGACAGACATAAGGCAGCAGACGGAAGGCAGAAGACGGGGATTCGAAAAGGAAGGCAACGACGGAAGGCAACAAACGGGAAGGCAGACAGACTAAAGGGCAACAGACGGGGAAGGGCGGGAGACGGGAAAGGCATACAAACGGGAAGGGCAGACGACAAAAGGCAGACAGACAGGAAGGCAGACAGACAGGGAAGCAACAGAAGATCACACAAACAACACCCCCAACTTTTCTTAAAACATTCCACTTTAAAAAGAAAAAAAAAGGAGAAAAATTTCTGAACCGTAGCTTCCCTTAATAACGAGAAAAACAAAAAAAGGGATGCATGAGAGGAAAGGGAGGGGGGAAAGAGAGGGAAGGGGAAAGGGAAGGGAAGGGATGGGGGATGGACGGAAATGGGGAAGGGGGAAGAGGATAAATGGATGGGGAGTAATAAACAAAAGAAAAATAAAGGTTAGGGGAAACAAAGGGAGGAAAGAAGGGAGGAAAGAGAAAGGAATGGGTGGAGATAAAAAGGAATGACGGACTACAAGAATGGATGGGGAAAAATAAGGGATATATGAAAATAAGGTAGGGATGCGAAGAGAACAAAGGAAAGTGGTAGACAAGAAGGGAAAACGGGGGGGAATGAAGGAAGAACTGACAGAAAAGGAAGCAAAGAAGCTAGGGGGGAAAGAATTTTAAATGGCCATTGGAAAAGGGCTCTACCACTCGCTGGAAAAACTAGGGGAAACAACCCCAAAATCGAACCCCCAACGCACTTCCCAAATCATCTTGGGGAGGGGTGAGGCTTCCCTTCCATCTTTTCCCAAAACAGGGGAAGAAGGGAAGTAAAACGAATTAAAGGGGAGTGAAAGAAGGGAAGGTTAAAAAGGGAAGGCGTAAGAGGAGGGAAAGGGTTTAAAAACCCTAACTCAATAAACGAATAAAAATATTTTTTTTCAAAATTTTTAATATTATTTTTATATATTATTATTTATTATTTATTTTAGTATGTAAGTGTAGTAGTATATGTAGCAGTGGGTATATAGTAGTATAGTAGTAGCAGTAGTGGGGGGGTAGTAGTAGTAAGTAGTGTAGTAGTAGGTAGTGGAGATATAGTAGTATTAGTACAGTATGGGGGTAGTAGTAGTAGTATATTGGGGGAAAGGAGTTTACCCGGGAAGGGTTCACAGTCCTAGAAATGGGAGGAAACGCGTTGATCCAAGGAAATGGAGGGGAAGCTCTAATCTTATGAGTCAAAAGTCCTCTCTTAACACTTAGGAAGGCCCCGGCCAGTCACCCCTTTAAATTTTCATGTTTTATTTAAATTTTTTTTTTTTCAAAATTTTTTTTAGGAGATGACGATAAATTTTCCACTAAAATTTGGAAAATTAAAAAAATCTAAAAATAGAGAAAGACGTGTTACTTTTTTTTTTTAATTATCAAGATAATTTTAAAAGCATGATGTCTAATGACAGTTCAGTTAAGTTCTTTAAATTTCTGTACTCCTTTGACACTCAGGCGAGAAAAGGACATCAAATCACATCTGAAAATCCTAGAGGGACTTTTTTCCCAAATATACAACAGAAATTATCCCACAAAGCAAAAAACTCGGCAAACGGTGCAAAAACTCCCCCTGAAAAGCAGGGGGGGCCACGAGTCTTTAAGAAAAAAACACAATAAAATTTCCCGGGGCCCCAAACTTCAACAACTCCCCCTCATATAATGGGAAATTTTCTAATAGACCCCTGGGTGTCCAAGAATAATTTTACAGTACCTAAAGTCAGTGCCCAATCAGCCGGGTTTTGGGGGTTTGTACGTTGGACCATATGGCCACATAACAGCCCGGCTCATCAGGGCCTTTACCCCGAAGACCTGGGTTGAGGAAACCCCGCCCGCCGGGTGTTGACCCCCCCGGAACAACCCCAGGGACTCCCGTAAGTAGTCATGTACATCCGAGGTGATAAACAAAAAAATATCCACCCTTTCACCCACTGAGTCCCCGACTTAATACATTCTTTCATCCCAAAAAAAAAAAAAAAAAGAGATCCAAAAATTTTTGAAACGGGGGGTTTAAGCAAGCAAATTTCTAATCCAGTCAAAATTTTTAAGAGTTGGGCTTCGCTCCCTTTCTTTCCCGACAAATTATCTCTTCAAGGGTGCGGTGCCTTTATGCTGGCGAAATGTTCTTGACCAAGGATAAGGGAAACCCCAAAA
>NC_069435.1:21346451-21441882 GCF_026875155.1 Cherax quadricarinatus | reverse complement strand
TAAAATATATAAAAATATAAAAATAAAAATATATAATATATAAAAATATATATATATATATTACATTCTCACCTGTGTATCGCTTGCACCCCAGTACATAATTACAGGTCAAGAATTTTTGATTCGTGATTACTAGCATTATCGAAGGCTGACAAGAACATTACGTATTAATAATATGCCTCAAATTAGTTCAAGCAAGAGTGATTGTAAACTGTCTCCCAGTCACATTAACAAGCACAACACTGCCAGACTGCATGTTTGTTCTAGATTTAATCAGCTCAAGAAAAAAAAGTGGCTGTGTTTATCTCAGTGCTTTGTTGCAATGCTGAGTCTATTTATTTACTCCACCATTCCCAGTAATGTTTATAAAGGTTCCAGACAAATTTTAATCTATGCATAATAGTAATAATAATAATAATAATAATAATAATAATAATAATAATAATAATAATAATAATAATAATTTTTTTTCCAACAAGTCGGCCGTCTCCCACCGAGGCAGGGTGACCAAAAAAGAAAGAAAAATCCCCAAAAAGAAAATACTTTCATCATCATTAAAACACTTTCACCTCACTCACACATTATCACTGTTTTTGCAGAGATGCTCAGAATACAACAGTTTAGAAGCATACACATATAAAGATACACAACATATCCCCCCAAAAACTGCCAATATCCGAAACCCCTCCTTTAAAGTGCAGGCATTGTACTTCCCATTTCCAGAACTCAAGTCCGGCTATATAAAAATAACCGGTTTCCCTGAATCCCTTCACTAAATATTACCCTGCTCACACTCCAACAGATCGTCAGGTCCCAAGTACCATTCGTCTCCATTCACTCCTATCTAACACGCTCACGCACGCTTGCTGGAAGTCCAAGCCCCTCGCCCACAAAACCTCCTTTACCCCCTCTCTAATAATAATAATAATAATAATAATAATAATAATAATAATAATAATAATAATAATAATAAAAATATAATTATTATATTTTTATTATTATTTTTACTGAAGAAAATTCTCACATACATACTTGGATAAGCACAAGAGCACTCGCACGTACACACACACACACACACCACACACACACACACACACACACACACACACCACACACACACACACACACACACACACACACACACACACACACACACACACGATGTTCCAGAGATGGGACACAGAAACAAGGGGGTCACAATTGGAAGTTCAAGACTCAGATGAGTCAAAGGGATGTTAGAAAGTATTTTTTTAGTCATAGAGTTGTCAGGAAGTGGAATAGTCTGGCAAGTGACGTAGTGGAGGAAGGAACCATACATAGTTTTAAGACGAGGTTTGATAAAGCTCATGGAGAACGGAGAGAGAGAGAGAGGACCTAGCAGCGATCAGTGAAGAGCTATGACTCGACCCTTGCAACCACAAACAGGTGAATATACATACTCCCCTAACACCTAACAACAGTGGAGGACGGTAAAACCAGTGGGGTCGGGGACAAAATAGAGAGACCCGCTTTACAACTCTGCTGAGACATTACCTTTCCTAACTGTATCATTGATCATGGTTAAGTTTCAGTATGTCATCTGACTTCGACCTCCGTGCTAAGCATGAGATCTTCCACTGTTTTCTTTCCCGTAAATGTTCCTTTCTTAAAGTCATCTTCAGAGCTTCTCATCTATTTCTTCTCTAGGCCACCCCTTTAGCTCTCAAGAGAACCCTGCGCCATTATCCACCCTCCGCCATTACTACCACCACCACCACCACTATCACAAACCACCACCACCACCGCCACCACTACCACCGCCACTCATCCTGCTTCCATTGTGACATGTGAACAAGAGCATTAAAATAAAAGACTGAAAATAAGGATGTATAATTGTTAAGGGCGACTATAAAAGAGGTAATTTTTTGGTTACATTCTCGCACACTCACTGTCGTATACTGGCACACACACGTACACATGCATACACTTACACTTACACACACACACACACACACACACACACACACACACACACACACACACACACACACACACACCAAACGACAGTAGAGAACGGAAGAACCAGGGGAATACATAATAGCAACATACAAAATACTCCCGGAAATTAACAAGGTAGGCATGGATAGGCCGTTTGAGAAGCGAGAAACAAGAACTGGAGGACACAGTAGGAAGTTGAAAAAATACAAACATATGAGCCACAAAGACCACAGCTTTTGCTGTGGTCTTTGTGGTAGAAAATACGCCAAACTCCTCCCGGCTAAGACCAAAGGAAAGCACGCCAGATTCCACATAGACTCTCGACAGGAGAAGTACGGAATGCACCTGTGCATAGCCTAATATCTAGGAAAGTGTGTGGAATTTATAACAAAAAATTCGAGACCGGATACAGAAAAAAATATAGTGTTGTGGAAAGATGGAAGAGAGCCTCCGGCTGTGCCATCCTGCCATCTTTTGTCTAACCATTGGCAGCTTTGACCATAGTGCATTTTTAAGTCTTTTGACAGAAAATCTCGACAAGCTATAAGGTTTTTCCTATTTTTTAACTTACTTTCAATTTCTCTATCTCTCTGAATCTCTGTCTGTTTCTCTCTCTCTCTCTCTCTCTCTCTCTCTCTCTCTCTCTCTCTCTCTCTCTCTCTATTCTTTCCTGATCGGGTTGTGTCGCTTCATCGCTGAGTTCAGGGGAAAAGCTAATTGGATTCTCCCTCACAGGTGCACAGCAAATTAGAGAGTGCACAGTTTCTTCACTCGTAAATTCTTCCAGTCGATGATAGATATATTCGTATCGTTCCTTTGGCTTAATTAATTCGAATACTGACGAGTACTGACTTTCTGTAAGTGCATATTCCGATAGTTATATATATTGTGATTTCACGTTCCACTTCGACACAGTGGCGTCAGCGCTCCTGTTCTTAAAATTTTAATTGGTAATTGGATAATAGCATTTGTAAGCGTATTGGGACGTGTTACCATGAAAATGGAATTTGGTGTTTGTGTGTGTGATAGTATACTAGCCGAGTTGTACTTTCCAAATTATGCATGTTGAGGTCGAGTTTCAGCTGCTAACCTCTGCCTCATTATTCTCGCTTGACTGACATGCTTGTATTGTATTCCATAAATCACGAAATCTGTTTGGGTTATTCAGCGAATGGAGTGGCGGAAACTCGAATTCCTTTCCGCTAATCGCAGTACCGGTCTCTGTTAATGGAGTTCCTACCCTATTGGAGAGTATCGTATATGTTCATGAAGCTGTGCATGAAAGCTGCTTCCACTAGCTCCTCATTCCCTCTCGTTCACTTTGTTACTATGCTACAAACGTGTTATTCCTGGTAGCGGACTTCAAAGATATCACCTCCAAATATCTCACCATCGCTTCCACGAAACGGTAACTATTAAGTAATTCAGTTCTCAGTCATGTGTTTCTATGCAAACCAGCAGGTAATATGCAGGTAATATTTTCTCATTCGTTTGTGTGTGTAGCGTTATTTCTTAAATAAATTTGTACAATATTCTAAATGCAGCACAGTACATAATAGTGTGTGTGTGTGTGTGTGTGTGTGTACTCACCTATTTGTACTCACCTATTTGTGGTTTCAGAGGTCGAGTCCTAGCTCCTGGCCCCGCCTCTTCACCGGTTGCAATTGGCCCTCTCTCTCCCAGCTCCATGAGCTTTATCAAACCTCGTCTTAAAACTGTGTATGGTTCCTGCCTCCACTACGTCATTTTCTAGGCTATTCCACTGCCTTACAACTCTATGACTGAAGAAATACTTCCTACTATCTCTCTGACTCATTTGTGTCTTCAACTTCCAATTGTGGCCTCTTGTTTCTGTGTCCCCTCCCTGGAACATCCTGTCTTTGTCCACCTTGTCTATTCCACGCAGTATTTTATATGTCGTTATCATGTCTCCCCGGACCCTCCCGTCCTCCAGTGTCGTCAGGCCGATTTCCCTTAATCTTTCTTCATAGGACATTCCCCTTAGCTCTGGAACTAACCTTGTCGCAAACCTTTGTACTTTCTCTAGTTTCTTGACGTGCTTTATCAAGTGCGGGTTCCAAACAGGTGCTGCATACTCCAGTATGGGCCTGACATACACGGTGTACAGTGTCTTGAATGATTCCTTACTAAGGTATCGGAATGCTGTTCTCAGGTTTGCCAGGCGCCCATATGCTGCAGCAGTTATCTGATTGATGTGTGCTTCCGGAGACATGCTCGGTGTTATACTCACCCCAAGATCTTTCTCCTTGAGTGAGGTTTGCAGTCTTTGGCCACCTAGCCTATACTCTGTCTGTGGTCTTCTGTGCCCTTCCCCATCTTCATGACTTTGCATTTGGCAGGATTAAATTCGAGAAGCCATTTGCTGGACCAGGTGTCCAGTCTGTCCAGGTCTCTTTGAAGTCCTGCCTGGTCCTCATCAGATTTAATTCTCCTCATTAACTTCACATCATCTGCAAACAGGGACGCTTCTGAGTCTAACCCTTCCGTCATGTCGTTCACATATACCAAAAATAGCACTGGTCCTAGGACCGACCCCTGTGGGACCCCGCTCGTCACAGGTGCCCACTGTGATACATCATTACGTACCATGACTCGTTGTTGCCTCCCTGTCAGGTATTCTCTGATCCATTGCAGTGCGTGTGTGTGTGTGTGTGTGTGTGTGTGTGCGTGTGTGTGTGTGTGTGTGTGTGTGTGTGTGTGTGCGTGTGTGTGTGTGTGTATGTGTGAAAATATTAGATCCAAATTTAAAAGTGGTCTCCTGAAAGATTAGCTTGTAATGCAAATGAAATGTGAATACAACTCCATAAGTCTGAGTGCATACTGAAGAATGTGAGTGCATCTTGAAAAGACAGAATGCATAATGAAAACACTCTGCGTAACTTGAAGATACTGAACGAAGCTTACAGAGTACAACTTAAAAACACTGAATACTTCATAAAGACGCTGAGTGCAACTAGAAGGCACTCAACGCAATTTGAAGACAGTGAGTGCAACTTGAAGGCAATTGTCTTCGTACTTCTGACAGCACTCGTTGCTCACAGACATTCGGGACAACGCAAGGAAAAAAATGGTCATTTATAATCTTCTTTGAGCGAAGTTTCTCTCGCAGTAATCTACGTCTGGGATCTGGTGATAGCAAGTTTGCTGTATTACCAAACTGTAGCTGCCTGTTCTTGCATTCTCTCTCTCTCTCTCTCCTCTATTTCTCTCTCTCTCTCTCTTCACCCCTTCCTTTCTCCTCTCCTGTTCCCAGCTCACACTCTTCTCCTTCTTCCCCTCTTCCCTTCTGTCTTCCCTTTTCTCATATACTCTCCCATATCCCCTCTCCACTTCCTTTCCCCATCTCTCTTCACTTGTCCCTCTTTTCTCCTCTCCTTTCTCCCCTCCTCTCTTCCTTTCTCTTCACTCTCTTTCATACCCTCTATTTTCCATCATATCCTTGTCCATCCCTTTTCCAAGTGCCATTCCACAGGCCATGTCACAAAACCGCAGAAACATTTAATAATAATAATAATAACAATAATGCCAGAAGATATGTCATTTAGAAAACACAATAAAGCAAGTACAAAGAGCAGAAAAAAATATCAGGGTAGATAATAGTAACTTTCAAAAGAAAAGAAGAACGCCATTGAATATTGTTCCGCGCTCATAGCTCCGTTCACTGCAAGACAGAGAGACAGACATCAGAGCTGGAAAATGTACAGAGATTGTTTACTGTCTGCACGTCAGTAAAGCGTTCGAACTTCTGGGAAGGCCTCAAAGAATTTAGAATAATCTCTTTGGAGAGAAGAAGAAGAGAGATACCTGATAATATACATGTGGAAGCTATTGGAGGACCAGGTACCAAACATACAAATTACCATAACAACTTCCTGGAATGAAAATAAAGCTATCGGCACAATAAGACAACATTATGTCAACATCCGAGGGCCAAGATCACTTAACCTGCTACCAGTAGGTATCGGGAATGTTGCCGGAACAAATGTGGAACCCTTCAAGGGGAAACTGGATTACTACCTCCGCCAAGTGCCAAATCAACCAGGTTGTGAGGGCTATGTGGGGCAGCGGGTCGCTAGCTGCAACAGCCTCTCTGACAGGTACACAACAAGCAAATATGGCGACAGGCTGGGCTGGTAGTTTAGAAAAGCTTACGAAGTTGGTCACAGGTTTATCACAGGTATGTCGCTAATCGTTTTAAGCGTCAGGCCAATTAGCAGTTGATTTTTCTCATTCCTCACTTAATCTTCCCATCGTTATCTTCTCATTTTTAGCCATTCCTTATCCATGGCGATTCTCTGCCCTCCCCATTCATCATTACCACCACTACACTTACTGTAATAATCACCATTTTCACTATCACCTACAACCAACACTATTACAGGTACATTTACTACACTGCCTCCTCACTTTCACCTCAAGATCTCCACACTAACACAACAACGTTGCACCACTATTACCACTCTTCAACCAATATCACCACACTACCATCACTATAAACACACTATCGTCACTATTACCATTAAGTTCTGTTTCCTGTGTTAATGGTGAAAAACCTTGTTATGTGTCCTTATGCCAACATACAGACATTCTTACATACATGTAAGAATGTCTCCTCTAGACAGGTCAATCAGTACTCAGTTTAATAACATTTAGTATTCAAGCAACATGCTGTTCACAACCACGCCAGTACACATACATACACACACACCACACACACACACAAAGTCATAGAATTCTCAGGAAGTGGAATAGTCTAGCAAGTGATGTAGTGGAGGTAGAAACCATACATAGCTTTAAAAGGAGGTATGACAAAGCTCAGGAGCAAACAGAGACAGGACCTAGTAGCGTCAGTGAAGAGGCGGGGCCATGAGCTGAGTCTTGACCCCTGCAACCACAATTAGGTGAGTACACACACGCACACACACACACACACACACACACAACACACACACACACACACACACACACACACACACACACACAGGGCAGAATGGTCAGGGGAGACATGATAACGACATACAAGATACTGTGGGGAATAGACAGGGTGGACAGAGATAGGATGTTCCAGAGAGGGGACACAGAAGCAAGGGGTCACAACTGGAAGCTGAAGAATCAGACGAGTCACAGGGACGTTAGGAAGTATTTCTTCAGTCATAGAGTCGTCAGGAAGTGGAATAGCCTAGCAAGTGAAGTAGTGGAGGCAGGAACCATACATAGTTTTAAGAAGAGGTATGACAAAGCTCAGGAAGCAGAGAGGGAGAGGACCTAGTAGCGATCAGTGAAGAGGCGGGGCCAGGAGCTGAGTCTCGACCCCTGCAACCACAATTAGGTGAGTACAATTAGGTGAGTACACACACACATACATACTAACGAAGTGTAGAATACTGAGAAGAACTGACAAGGTGGAGAGGAAAAAATGTTTCCAAGATGGGACACAGGAACAAGGAGACACAACTAGAAGCTGAAAACTCAGATGAGTCATAGGGATGTCAGGAAGCATTTCTTCAGCCTTCGAGTTGCCAGGGATTGGAACAGTCTGGAGATTGATGTAGTGGAGGCAGAATTCATACACAGCTTTAAGAAGCGTACGATAAAGCTAGTAGCGACCAGCGAAGAGGCGGGGCTAGGAGCTGTGACTCGACCCCTGCAACCACATACAGGTGAGTATACGCACCACACACACACACACACACACACACACACACACACACACACACAACCACACTTAATCCAGAAAGCTTCAGTAAGTGGAAAGTTTGGGAATGACGTAAGTTGGCCAGATCCATACATAGCTTTAAGCAGAGGTATGATAAAGCTCACGCTCAGGAGTAGTGACCTAGTAGCGTCAGTGAAGAGGCGGGCCAGGAGCTCGACTCGCCCCCCTAACATTCAACTAGGTGAGTACACCATCAATCATACCCACCCACACAACGCAACACACACATGCACAACACACACACACACACACCACACACACCACACACACTACACAAGCACAAAACTCACTATTTAACTCCTCGTTTGCATAAATCCTTCATTAAGTCATGAAGGCTGGGCTTTTTATCACACAGTAAAATTGTGTCTCACTAACAGAGAAAAACGCAAAACACTGTCCCAGAACCTGACACTTATCACAACTTAATTGGGAGCGGCCTTGAGAGAGATTCCAGCCAGGGATCCCCCGAAAAATGCTGCATCAATTAGCATTCATAATCTCCTCATTAGTTTGCCATTGCGATTTTTTTCCCTCTCCGTTTTTCTGTCACGGGCAGCGTTTTCGTTGGTCGAGAGCCATACTAGGAGCATTTTGTTTCAAAGTCTCTTTCGCGGCTTAGTTTTGTGGGGTTGGTAATTGTAGCGTCATTATTTTGTGGAAATGGGAGTTGGTGGTGGAAGCTGTGGTTAGTGCTGCTGTTGATGCTGTTTGTGGTGGTGGAGGAAGTGATGGAGGGGTGGTGAGGCTGCGTGTGGTTGCGGCGGCTGCAGCACCACCATGGTGGTTGTGGTTGTTGCTTAGTCAAGCAGAGGGTCATTTGGTTGGCTGTTGTTCATACAGTAAAATTAAAAAAAAAAAAAACTAACTTTTTTCCGCTGCCAGGCCTCTCTTAATTAACATACAACTCAAACTGGGTTCACTATCACAGTGATAAGAGATTTCGTTCGGATTTTTAACCCCGGAGGGTTAGCCACCCAGGATAACCCAAGAAAGTCAGTGCGTCATCGAGGACTGTCTAACTTATTTCCATTGGGGTCCTTAATCTTGTCCCCCAGGATGCGACCCACACCAGTCGACTAACACCCAGGTACCTATTTACTGCTAGGTGAACAGGACAACAGGTGTAAGGAAACGTGTCGAAATGTTTCCACCCGCCGGGAATCGAACCCGGGCCCTCCGTGTGTGAAGCGGGAGCTTTAGCCACCAGGCCACCGTGTGTGTGTGTGTGTGTGTGTGTGTGTGTGTGTGTGTGTCGTGCCGATAAGGTAAAACTGGTCAATTAGCAAGAACTCATTTAAAATTAAGTCCTTTCTAAAATTTTCTCTTATGCGTTTACAGATCCATTTTTTCATTTATGTTAATAAAAAAATTAATGATTTTGTACTAAAAGAACCTTAGGAAACTTACCTAACTTTATTATAACAAGCGCAATTTAATTGATCCTAATCCAACTGAATATATTTTAGATAAGTTTACAATAATTTAATAGTAAACAAACATTATGAAGTATTGTATTCACTGATGCTGACTTCTTGTTGCCTTTGTTGACATTTCTGGTGAACTAGCAGAAGCTATCGGAAATAAATTCATCGATGGTAGGAAATAGTCGACATGATATACATCGGTTGTAGTGATCAGAACAACGGTGGTTAAAGTGATAGCAGCGGAGGTCGTGTTCAGTAAAGTTAATGTTTGAAAGACACGTTTGTAGAACAAACTTTAAGCGGGACGATGCATCGCTTTGAGAAGAGCTTCATCAAGTCATGACTTGATAAAGCTCTACACAGAGCACAACGCTGTCACGGTAAAAAAAAAAAGCTTGTTGTGGCCCGTAGCTCGATCTCTAGCGCACTCAGCTCACACACTGAGGTCCGGAGTTTGAATCTCCTTCGGTACGGCTGGAAAACATTAGAGACGTGTTTCCACAAGACACCTGCTATCAGTGTTCACCAATCAGTGTAAAATGGGTACCTGGGTGTTAGTCGACTGGTATGGGTCGCACCCTGACCTAATTTGCGGGAAATGCTCAGCATAACAAGCAGCTTTCTATATAGTAGTATGTCATTGATGTCAGCTGGGACTGTACACCTTGTACATGTACTTCTAGTGAACAGAGCTATTATTATTACAATACGTGACTTATCTTCACTGTAATCAGCAGTAGGGTATTTGGATCCGGAGATATTTACGATGCTCGCTGTATTCCATAATTCTGGAAATTACACAGCTATTACAACGAAAGAAAAACTAGACTGCAGACCTGGAAACAAACTACACATAACCCAGTGTATCGAATTACTTTACGTTTCCCAAATAAAATCGAGCAACACCAAGTAGCCTTTTTTTCTGCCTTATACAATAAAAGAAGAAAAGATTAATGGAGTTTACTTGCTAAAAAGATTCCTTAGCGTTTCAATATGTACACAGCTTTTGTGCGTCAGTAATTCGAATCTAAAAATTGCCCTGTTTGCTTTATTTCTTAAGTTTCTGCCTCCAGAACGTGGCAAGATGTTTTTTAAACACGAGCAGGAGTTTGCATTGTGTGTGTACTCACCGAGTTACACGCTCTGAGTTGTGTTTACAGGGGTTGAGTCTCAGCTCCCGGCCCCACCTCTAAAACTGTAATCGCCAGTTTTATCAGATCCTGGCCTCTTAAGCTTTGTACTAGTATCGCTGGAATGTGTGTGTGTGTGTGTGTGTGTGTGTGTGTGTGTGTGTGTGTGTACTCGCCTAATTGTACTCACCTAATTGTGGTTGCAGGGGTCGCGACTCAGCTCCTGGCCCCGCCTCTTCACTGATCGCTACTAGGTCCTCTCTCTCTCTCTCTGCTTCCTGAGCTGTATCATACCTCTTCTTAAAACTATGTATGGTTCCTGCCTCCACTACTTCACTTGCTAGGCTATTCCACTTCCTAACAACTCTATGACTGAAGAAATACTTCCTAACGCCCCTGTGACTCGTCTGAGTCTTTAGCTTCCAGTTGTGACCCCTTGTTTCTGTGTCCCCTCTCTGGAACATCCTATCTCTGTCCACCTTGTCTATTCCCCGCAGTATCTTGTATGTCGTTATCATGTCTCCCCTGACCCTTCTGTCCTCCAGTGTCGTCAGTCCGATTTCCCTCAACCTTTCCTCGTACGACATTCCCCTGAGCTCTGGAACTAGCCTTGTTGCAAACCTTTGTACTTTCTCTAACTTCTTGACGTGCTTGACCAGGTGTGGGTTCCAGACTGGTACTGCATACTCCAGTATGGGCCTAACATACACAGTGTACAGTGTCTTGAACGATTCCTTATTAAGGTATCGGAACGCTATTCTCAGGTTTGCCAGGCGCCCGTATGCTGCAGCAGTTATTTGGTTGATGTGTGCCTCCGGTGATGTGCTCGGTGTTATGGTCACCCCAAGGTCTTTCTCCCTGAGTGAGGTCTGTAGTCTTTGTCCACCTAGCCTATACTCTGTCTGCTGTCTTCTTTGCCCCTCCCCAATCTTCATGACTTTGCATTTGGCTGGATTGAATTCGAGAAGCCAGTTACTGGACCACATGTCCAGCCTGTCCAGGTCTCTTTGCAGTCCTGCCTCATCCTCATCCGATTTAATTCTTCTCATCAACTTCACATCATCTGCGAACAGGGACACTTCAGAGTCTATTCCTTCCATCATGTTGTTCACATATATCAAAAATAGCACTGGTCCTAGAACTGACCCCTGTGGGACCCCGCTCGTCACAGGCGCCCACTGTAATACCTCTTCATGTACCATGATTCGTTGCTGCCTCCCTGTCAGGTATTCCCTGATCCATTGCAGTGCCCTCCCTGTTACATGCACCTGATCCTCCAGCTTCTGCACTAATCTCTTGTGGGGAACTGTGTCAAAGGCCTTCCTGCAGTCTAGGAAAACGCAATCTACCCACCCCTCTCTCTCGTGTCTTACTTCTGTTACCTTGTCATAAAACTCCAGGAGGTTTGTGATACACGATTTGCCTTCCATGAACCCATGCTGGTTTTCATTTATAATCTTGTTCCTTTCCAGGTGTTCGACCACTCTCCTCCTGATAATCTTCTCCATGACTTTGCACACAATACATGTCAGAGACACAGGTCTGTAGTTTAGTGCCTCGTTTCTGTTTCCTTTCTTAAATATGGGGCTACATTAGCTGTCTTCCATTTCTCAGGTAGTTGCCCAGTTTCAAGGGATGTGTTGAAGATTGTGGTTAGAGGCACGCACAGCATCTCTGCTCCTTCTCTAAGGACCCATGGGAGATGTCCGGTCCATCGCCTTTGAGGTGTCAAGGTCACTTAGGAGCTTCTTCACCTCCTTCTCGGTTGTTCGTATGTCATCCAACACTTGTTGGTATATTCCCTCTTGATGTTCCCTTCTGTGCTGTCTTCCCACAGCCCTTCCTGTCTCTACTGTAAAAACTTCCTTAAATCTCCTGTTCAGCTCCTCACATACCTCCTTATTATTTCTTGTGAGTTCTCCACCTTCTGTCCTTAATCTGATCACCTGGTCTTTGACTGTTGTCTTCCTCCTGATGTGGCTATACAACAGTTTCGGGTCAGTCTTGATTCTCGATGCTATGTCATTTTCATACTGTCGCTGGGCCTCCCTCCTTACCTGTGCATACTCATTCCTGGCTCTGCGACTGATCTCCCTATTTTCGTGTGTTCTCTGCCTTCTGTACTTTTTTCCATTCTCTATTGCACTTTTTTTTTGCCTCCTTACACCGTCGGGTAAAACCAGGGGATCGTTCTGGTCTTCCCGTTGTTACTGTTGCCCTTGGCAATAAACCTTTCCACTGCCTCCTTGCATTTTGTTGTTACATATTCCATCATTTCATTTACTGGCTTTCCTGCCAGTTCTCTGTCCCACTGGACCTCCCGCAGGAAGTTCTTCAACCCTATGTAGTCCCTCTTTATAGTCAGGCTTTTTCCCATTCAACTCCTGTTATTCTCTCCACTTGCAGCTCTACTATGTATTCAAAGCACAGAACCACGTGGTCGCTAGCTCCTAGGGGACTCTCATACTTAATGTCCTCAATGTCTGAGCTGCCCAGGGTGAACACAAGGTCCAATCTTGCTGGTTCATCCTCCCCTCTCACTCTGGTAGTGTCCTTAACATGTTGGTGCATGAGGTTTTCCAGCGCCACGTCCAACATCCTGGCTCTCCATGTTTCGGGACCCCCATGTGGCTCCAGGTTTTCCCAGTCAATCTCCCTGTGGTTGAAATCCCCCATAACCAGCAACTTTGCTCTGCTGGAGTGAGCTCTTCTTGCCACCTCAGCAAGTGTGTCCACCATTGCTCTGTTGCTCTCTTCATATTCCTCTCTTGGCCTCCTGCAGCTCTGTGGTGGATTATACATCACTGCAATGACCACTTTGTGTTCCCCAGACTGAAGTGTACCTACTATGTAGTCTCTTTCTCCCGTCTCATCTATGCCTTCCATTTTCTCGAATTTCCATCTGTTTTTTAAGAGCAGAGCAACCCCACCTCCCCTTCTGCCCCTTCTATCTTTCCTCATGATCTAGTATCCTGGTGGGAAGATTGCATCTGTTATTGTCTCCGTGAGTTTTGTTTCTGTAACTGCTATGATGTCTGGGGACTTCTCATTGATTCTTTCTTGCCATTCCTCATGTTTATTCGTTAATCCATCTGCATTTGTGTACCAAACCTTCAACTTCTGTTCTAATACTGTAACTGTGGTGCGGGGGGTGGGAACAGAGGGATCGGTGTGTGATGGTTGGTTTGGATTGTTCAGTTGCCTTAGGGATGTCGTGGCTGGAGTCCTTCTGCAGGTGCTTCTGGGGGGTGTGCTTGTCCTTCCATTTGATCCTGGGTTATTCAGCTCTCCTTTTTCATTTCCTCCCATTTCTCCTTTCGTTTTTGAACTCTCTCTTGCATCGTTTTCCTTTCGTCCTGTGTTCTGTCTCGATCGAGGTACACACTCCGGAACTCCTGCTTGCCTCTCAGCCGTGCTTTCTCCTGCAGGATCATGGTTCGGGTTGATTCTGCCTTGAAAATTACTTTGAGAGGCCGATTCCCTTTCTTTGTGAACCACTCGATTCTCCGAAAATTTGCCACCTGGGTCATGTCTCCCTCGCCTATCACCTTCATGATATCTTCAATCGTTTTTTTCTCCTCCTGCTTTCTTTCATCATAAGTTTCCACTTTAGCTTCGTCTAGCGCATAGACAAACATGGATCTCTCCCTTTCCACCTCCCACTGTGACTCCCATTGCATCCTCTGATGTGTTTTAGTTCCTTCCCGTGGAGTGTTCCTTCCTTCAGTCCCTTCCCTAGTTATGACCCCTATGCTTCTTGGTTTGTCCTTCCTGCTCACCTGTTCCTGGCCCCCACAGGTATCTGGTATGGTCCCTGCACATGTCCTAGTTCCTTCAATGTCTTCCAACCTCTCATTCTGTCCTAGTGTGCTCCCTGTCTTTGTTTTGGCCCCATGTGGGTTTGACAGGACCTCTGCATACAGTTTAGTTTCCATGCTTCCTTCAGACCTGTTGTCTGTGTCTGATGTAGCCATTGCCGATGCTACTTCTGTAATATCTTTGTCTCTATGCTGTTTCAGATGTCTCAGCTCCTCTTCTAATTTCTCCATCTTGATTTCTGCTGCTGTGGCCTATTGCTTCCACCTTCTGCATTCTGCTGCTAACCTCTCTTCCATCTTCCTTTCCAGCTCATCTAGTCTCTTTCCCTGTGTGTGTGTGTGTGTGTGTGTGTGTGTGTGTGTGTGTGTGTGTGTGTGTGTGTGTGTGTGTGTGTGTGTGTGTGTGTGTGTGTGTGTGTGTGCGAGCGCACGCCCGTGTAATCCATAAGCCAAGCCGTTTAATTTCCACGACTTTCGACAACCGACCATATCGAATTTTACAAATTTATTTTTGTCCTGACTCACACAAGTGTGATCAGTCCTCGGTGTACCTCGCAGCTTCCATAACCAGGTACATAAAATACTCACTCGCGTTAAAGTTTATGGTCATTCATTCTGACTGGTTCGTAAAGCAATGAATATCCCATTTAGATTTATACAGTAACAGATATCGCAGATAGATTTATTAGACAATAATATGCCATTAACTTATGATACTTATTCATTTTAATTCTTTTATCCCTTGCTTAGTATTATTCTGCATGATGATTTTTATTATCCCCTGTTCAGTATTATTCTGTATGATGATTCTTTTTATCCCTTACTTAGTATTATTCTGTATGGAGATATTTATCTTCCCTTCACTAATATACTGTATGGAGATATATTCCTTGACTAGTAATATTCTGTATGCAGACACTTATTATATTTATTATCCAGTATTATACACAGATATAAGAGATTCTAAAATACACATCACAAATTAAAAGACAAAATGCTGTACTCTGTCAGTACTCATAAAAATATTGTACTCCATTAGTACTAATATATTTTTTTCAACAGTGACATAAAATATATAAGGTTAATTTAGCGGTGAAAAACTCTGGCATTCATTTTCACGATTATGGGGAAGCGCTAAATTAATATAGGTCGTACAGCGCCTGAAGAACAGGAAGCAATCAAGTTTAATCCATGGAAGGGGAGAGTAGCTTCAAAACTTTGAATCAAAAGAAGTCAATCTGAATAATAAATATATCCTGGTCTACTGCTGGCTCCAGCCTCATCCTGCACCCTGTATGAATGCTTACTAATACGAAATAATGTATGCACCAATAAACTAATTCCATAATTAAGCCACTACAAGAACAGGCATTGAAATGTGTGTCACTCGGCATACATTTATCTGATGTGTTTGTTTTCATAATTCTCTCTCTCTGTTGTAACTGATAATGGTCCAGGAGAAACTGAAACATCATCTAAAGTTTCCTCTTCGAACTGTGGGTTAGTTTTGTATGGATGAAAATTGCTTGTATGTGTACTATTTTTTCCTGCTCCAGTAGTCGATTTTAACCAGATTTTTCACAGGTTTCTCGAGGCAAGTTTCAGTAATGGGACTCGCTCGAGGACTGGGTTCACTTGTGCTCACGACTCTCGGGAAATATATAATTCCCTCGAGGTTTAAGCAGAACCACAGGATACGTATACCGTGAGCTGCAAGTGTTTCGGTGGATGCATACATAGAATTTAATCCCTTTTTCAGAGATTAAAGCATTTTTTTTTTTTACTTTTTGTAAACGGGTGACATGCAGCATTAATGACCCTCGTGTGGTGAAGTTTTAAACCCCAATTAGCCAACCAATCTCGTAATGGATTACGTTGCGATATCCTGAAGTTTTCCAGCGTAAACTGACTGCATCGTTTCATGAAAACATTCCTTCATTTCTTTAACCCTCATAGACAATAGTGTAGCAGCTATTCATTTTTAATTTACGAGGACACTACGCCGTAGGTCCTCGACGTTGTTCCTCGATGTAGTTCCTCGATGTAGTTCCTCGATGTAGTTCTTCATAGTCCCTCGATGTGGTTACTTGGTGTGGGTCTTGGATGGTCCTTACAAGCTCAACCTTCCACCAGTGTCGTCTCATTGCTCTGAGTCATCGAAGAAGCTTTTAGTGGAAGTGCAATGGTGGAAAATACGCCAGCTGATATATCCATTTTTGTGGGCAGTGTTTGGTGAAGGTAGCGATTAAGGCCTCCTCCCCCCTCTCTCTCTCTCTCTCTCTTTTACTTTCTTTCCTTTTCTTCCCTCTCTCTCTCTCTCTCTCTCTCTCTCTCTCTTAATTCCCTCCCTCTCTCACTCTAAATTCTCTTCCTTCCCTCCCACTCTCTCTTCTCGTCCCTCCCCCTCTCTCTTTCTTGATTCCTTTCTTTACCTCCCTTTATTTCCCTTCCTTCCCTCCCTCATCTTCCTTCCTCTTCCTTCTCCATATTTTCCACCACACCCACCTTCCCTCATTCTCCTTCTTCCTTAACATCTTGCTTCCCTTTCTCCTTGCTAACATTTTTCTCCCTCTAACTCTTCGCCGTCATCTTTAATTCCCCTCTCTCCATCTATACCACCCTCCACTCCTTCCCTCTCTTCTCACCAACTTGCTCCTGGAGAAGAGTCTTCCCGAAGTCCTTGACCACAGAGTATATCGGGGGTTTTATTGAGCGACTAATGGAAACTGCTCGTGATCACTTTGCGGAACTCTGGAGTCCGTTCTCTCCCCTGCTCCTTCTTCTCTGTCTGTCCCCACGGAAAGACCTAACGTATGGGCAAGCTTCCTTACACCTGATGCCCCTCATCACTTACCAGTAAATAGGTACCTCGTTTTTAGTCGTTTCTGGGGAAAAGGTTTAAATGCGTATAATAATAATAATAATAATAATAATAATAATAATAATAATAATAATAATAATAATAATAATAACAAGAGAATAAATATCTCTATTATCAAAATAGATAATTTCTCACTTACAAAACAGGCAAGTGTTTATCTACAAGTGCCTTTCACAAATGGTAACTCACACCTCTCTCTCTCTTTCTTTCTTTCTCTCTCTCTTTCTCTCTCTCTCTCTCTCTCTCTCTCTCTCTCTCACACACACACACACACACACATACAGGGATGTTAGGAAGCATTTCTTCAATCACAGAGTTGCCAGGAAGTAGAACAATCAGGAGAGCGATGTAGTGGAAACAAGATCTATACACAGCTGTAAGAAGAGGTATGACAAAGCTCATGGAGCCGTGAATCGACCCCTGCAGCCACAAATAAGTGAGCACAGACACAAATACACACACACAAACATTTATTACATTCCTCTCACTCCTGTTCTTTTCATTCGTCACCCCATCTCCCTATACTCACCTCAACATCCCAGTCTTCTTCTCTATTTCTCCTTCCTTCTATCCCCACTCTTTGCAGTATTCCTCACGCTTCTACATTTCTCCTCCCCTGTCCTTGCATTCTCCCCACACCTTCCTCTTCCCCACTCATGATGCACAACAAGTTACATGGGAATGAAAATCATTAGCTTTCCATCTCCATATGGCTTATTCTGCATTGTTAAGATCGCCTGTGTGCACTATTATTGCATTACTGCCTGGAGTCTACCTACCTGGAGGGTGTTCCGGGGGTCAACGCCCCCGCGGCCCAGTCCTTGATCATGCCTCCTGGTGGATCAGGGCCTGATTAATTAGGCTGTTACTACTATCGACGTTGCTTGTTCCTACTATGGTATCACCTAGATACCACTGTACTTCAGGCCTGGATTATCCATTGGGGACAACAGCCACAGTGCACTAGGCCTACGAAAAAGTTTTATGCCCAAAAATCTTAGCTGATTTAAAAACAAGAAAATGAACTGCTAAATCAAAGTTTTTCATTTGTTTTTATCGAAATATTTACATCGTACGCTATATATAAGTCCATTTGGGACTTACACATTACATAAAGTTTAAAGGTCTTTCTATAGCTGTCTCTTACGATCCTGCGATGTGATTATAGCGTCCAAGGCGACTGAGAACTTTCATTCCTTGATATAGTTAAATATTATATATATATATATATATATATATATATATATATATATATATATATATATATATATATATATATATATATATATAATATATATATATATATATATATATATATATATAAATATATATAATATATATATATATATATATATATATATATATATATATATAATATATATTATATATATAATATATATATATATATATATATATATATATATATATATATATATGTGTGTGTGTTCTGTGTGTGTATGTGTGTACCTCCTATTTGTGGTTGTAAGGGTCGATTCACAGCTCCTGGCCCCGCCTCTTAGCTGGTCGCTACTAGATCCATTCTCTCCCTGCTCCATCAGCTTTATCGTATCTCATGTGAATAATTACATAACTGAGTATTAGTAAGTGAAGTTTGAGGTCATAAATTTTGTAAACTGGAGGAAGAAAAGGGAGGGATGGGATGCTGATATAAGGAAACAACGTTGTCCTTTTGACTGTTTGCACAAGACTGGAAACCAGCACTGTTAGTAACTAGAAATGTGAATACACAAAATAACCCGCATATAGAAGAAAGAAACTTTTAACGACGTTTCGGTCCGACTTGGATTAGTTAATGGTGCAAGTTGGACCTAAACGTCATCACCAGTCAGTTTCTTTTATGTGTGGGTTATTTGTGTATTGTTCCAGACACGGTATTGTTTATGTTTGTTCATAAAAAACGTGAAGCACGATTATGAGAGCGAGACATTGTATCAGAAACGTTGTCCTAAATTGGGCTTCAAATCTATACAGACTGAATAAAGTCTTAAAGAAACCTGATCATTCTATACAGTCATCATTAAGCCTTAAATAAAAATATATCAAATATATATACTGACTTAACACAGACTATTTTCTGCTTGTGTGTTCCGTTCCTTGTTCGTTGGCTTCTGGCCATTTACTCCACTATTAATAATAACATCTGAGGGAGAGATGTCGCTCAGAAGAAAACAAGGGTTCAATGTTGCCTCTGATGGGGTTAAATTGCCAGCTTAATCAAGAAGGAAGATAAATGAGCTGGGGACGTTAAGCTGGGGACGTTAAGCTGGGGACAGAGGACACAAGGGTACAGGCTATCTGTACTTACACAGCGTGTTTAGAGAACTCTGCGCCAGAGAGATAGGATGGACATGGATTAGGTGTTTGTGTGTGTGTGTGTTTTACTCACCTATTTGCTTTTGCAGGGGTCGAGTCATAGCTCCTGGCTCTGCCTCTCCGCTAGTCGCTAATAGGTCCACTCTCTCTCCTTGTTCTAAGAGCCTTATCATGTGTGTGTGTGTGTGTGTGTGTGTGTGTGTGTGTGTGTGTGTGTGTGTGTGTGTGTGTGTGTGTGTGTGTGTGTGTGTGTGTGTATTTTGCGAGACAGTAACAAATCTTTTCCTCGTGTTCTGTCCTCTAACATAAAAAAAAATCTCAAAATTATTTTTGCACACTATTTCTTCTCTGGTTTCATTCCAGTCATCTACCATTCTTAATTTCCAAAGAAATATTTTCCACGAACTTTTCATAGTTTTTAAGTTATTCCTTCATCTTCGTCCTTAAACTTCAGCCACAAAAAAATATTCTTGTCTACACTAACGCTGTTTAATAAATTTATCTTAAGTTTCCATTTTTGTTATCCGTCTCCACTCTTCCCACAAGGACATTTTCAATGCCTTTATTCTTCCTTCAAACTCTCATTTTTCATTTAAATGAAGCAGAGATGATCAAGCTGATAGACAGTCCGACAGATCGGAAAAGAGACAGCCTTTAAGACAGAGACAAACAAGGGAAACTGACAGTGAAACAGGAGAGCAGAGTGAAAGGCAGACAAACAGGAAGACAGACAGACAGGGAGGCAGACAGACAGGGAGGCAGACAGACAGGGAAGCAGACAGACAGGAAGGCAGACAGACAGGAAACCAGACAGGAAGGCAGACAGACAGGAAGGCAGACAGACAGGAAGGCAGACAGACAGGAAGGCAGACAGGAAGGCAGACAGACAGGAAGGCAGACAGACGGGAAGGCAGACAGACAGGGAAGCAGACAGACAGGAAGGCAGACAGACAGATAGGGAGGCAGACAGACAGGAAGGCAGACAGGAAAGCAGACAGACAGGAAGGCAGACAGACAAGAAGGCAGACAGACAGGAAGGCAGACAGACAGGGATTCAGACAGACAGGAAGGCAGACAGACAGACAGACAAGAAAGCAGACAGGAAGGCAGACAGACAGGAAGGCAGACAGACAGGAAGGCAGACAGACAGAAAGGTAGACAGACATAAAGGCAGACAGACAGGAAGGCAGACAGACAGGAAGGCAGACAGACAGGGAAGCAGACAGACAGGTAGGCAGACAAACAGAATGACAGGAAGGCAGACAGACAGAAAGGCAGACAGACAGGAAGGTAGACAGACATGAAGGCAGGCAGACAGGAAGGCAGACAGACAGGGATTCAGACAGACAGGAAGGCAGACAGACAGGGAGGCAGACAGACAAGAAAACAGACAAACAGGAAGGCAGACAGACAGGAAGACAGTCAAACAGGAAGGTAGACAGACATGAAAGCAGACAGACAGGAAAGCAGACAGACAGGAAGGCAGACAGACAGGGAAGCAGACAGACAGGAAGGCAGACAGACAAACAGGGAGGCAGGCAGACAGGAAGGCAGACAAACAGGAAGGCAGACAGACATGAAGGCAGACAGACAGGAAGGCAGACAGACAGGGAAGCAGACAGATAGATGCACACAAACAACTACCTCCAACTTTTCTCTCAAACACTTCCACTTTAAGAAGAAACAAAAGCGAGAAAAATTCTTGAACCGTAGGTCTTCCTCTTAACTAACTGAGAAAAACATAAACTAGGAGATGCATGAGAGGAAAGGGAGGGAGGGAGGGAAGAGGAGGGAAGAGGAGGGAAGGGAGGGAGGGATAGAGGGATGGACGGAAATGAGGAATGGGAGAGAGGGATAAATGGATGGAGGGAGATAATAAACAAAGGAAGAAAATAAAAGGTTAGGAGGAAACGAAGGCAGGAAAGGAAGGGAGGAAAGAGTAAAGGAATGGGTGGAGATAAAAAGGAATGAGCGGACTACAAGAATGGATGGAGAAAGTAAGGGATATATGAAAATAAGGTAGGGATGCGAAGAGAACAAAAGGAGAAGTGGTAGACAAGAAAGGAAATGACGGGAGGGAATGAAGGAAGACCTGACAGAAAAGGAAGCAAAGAAGCTAGGGGAGAAAGAATTTAAGTGGCCATTGGAAGAGGCGCTCTACCACATCGCTGGAAAATCTAGGGCAAACAATCCCCATAAATCGTAACCCCAACAGCACTTCCCAAATCATGCTTGATGAGGCGTGAGGCTTGCCCTTCCATCTTTCCCAGCAACACAGGCGAAGGAAGGGGAAGTAAGAACGAGATTAAAGGGAGAGTGAAAGAAGGAAGGTTAATAAGGGAAGGCGTAAGAGGAGGAAGGTATGAAAAGCATAACTCTAATAAACTGAATAATAATTATTTTTTATTATTATTTATATTATATTATTATTAGTAGTAGTAGTAGTAGTAGTAGTAGTAGTAGTAGTAGTAGTAGTAGTAGTAGTAGTAGCAGCAGTAGTGTGTAGTAGTAGTAGTAGTAGTAGTAGTAGTAGTAGTAGTAGTAGTAGCAGTAGTGGTAGTAGTAGTAGTAGTAGTAGTAGTAGCAGTAGTGGTGGTAGTAGTAGTAGTAGTAGTATTGGAAGGCAGTTTACCGGCAAGGGTTCTACAGTACCTAGAGAATGGGAGGAAATCAGCGTTGATCCAAGGAAGTGGAGGGAAGCTCTAATCTTATATAGTCAAGAGTCCTCTCTTAACACTCTAGGAAGGCCCCGGCCAGTCACCCCTTTATTTACATGTTTATATTTATTTATATTTTTTCAAAATTTTTTTTGAGGAGATGACATGATAAATTATCCCACTAAAATTAAGGAATATATAATTTAAAAATCATAAATATAGAGAAAGACGTGTTACTATTTTTTTTTAATTATCAAGATACATTTAAGAGACATGATGTCTAATGTACGAGTTCAGTTAAGTACTTTAATTACTGTACTCCTTGACACTCAGGCGAGAAAGGTACATCATAATCTACATCTTGAAAATCCTAGAGGGACTGTTCCCAAATATACACACAGAAATTACTCCCTACGAAAGCAAGACTCGGCAAACGGTGCAACATACTCCCCATGAAAAGCAGGGGTGCCACGAGTACTCTTAAGAAAAAAACACAATAAATGTCCGGGGCCCAAGACTTCAACAACTTCCCATCATATATATGGGAAATTACTAATAGACCCCTGGCTGTCTTCAAGAATGAATTTGACAGATACCTAAAGTCAGTGCCCAATCAGCCGGGTTGTGTTCGTACGTTGGATTCCATATGGCCAGCAGTAACAGCCTGGCTCATCAGGCCTTCATCCACCGGAAGACCTGGTTGAGGACCGCGCCGCCGGGGTGTTGACCCCTCCGGAACAACCTCCAGGTGGACTCCCGGTAGGTAGATCATGTACATCACCGAGGTGATATAACAAACAATATCTCAGCTCGTTGTCACCCACTGGAGTCCTGACTTAATCACATTCTTCATCCTACAAAAAAAAAAAAAAAAAGAGATCCAATAATTTAGAAACAGGGTTGTTTAAGCTAAGCAAATTTCTAATCCAGTCAACAATTTTTAAGAGTTAGGGCTTCGCTCCCTTCTCTCCAGATGACAAATTAGTCTCTTCAAGGGTGCGGTGCCTTGATGCTGGCGAAGTGTTCTTGATCCAAGGATATATGGAAGCCCCAAGAAAGACTCTAACGAACATAACCTATGCTGCTATGCTTTCTTGGGTTACTAATCCCCCAGGGATAAAAACCTAAGTCATCCTCTTCAACGTACCATCTTCAGGAAGCTTGAGGACCCGGCAGTTAACTGGGTTAACAAGCCCAGCAAGGAGTGAATGGCCTTGTTAAGGCGCACTTGCTGGGTAGTTGAAATTCCAAACCACCTGGACAGCCACCACCTTGTTAGCGGTTTTGTTTGCTCTTTCTGTCTGTTTTTGTTTTAAATGTTCTCAATACTTTTCCCTCTGTGTGTCTGCACGAAAAAGGAATACGATAAATACAATTATTATTCACGACAGAAGAGGATGTCTCGTTGTAGGGAAGAAGTTATTTAAAAGGGGGAGGGTAGACAGGACATAAAAGGAAACAGAAGGAAATCTGGAAAGAGAATAAATAAGACTGTAAAAAAAGAAAAAAATTATCTATGGTGTTGATAGAGAAGAGTTTAACATTCCATATTTTTTTTAACCCAATTTTGCTATTGTTTCTATTCATATTTCTCTCTTTTTTTCAATTTTTTTCTGCACTTATCATATCTATTTCTCCAAGCTTTCACTCCTTTCTTCCCGTTGTTCCATCTTTCTCTCTCTCCTTCCCTCCATCACTGGCTCCTCCCTCTTACCCTCGTCCATAACACAGATATACACGCGCGAATGTCCAGACCATAATCGCTATTGTCTACTGCTGGAACGACCCTCTGAATCTCCTCCATCTCGTCCCTAACTCTTCCAGACTCTAGCTAGCCTGAGTGTTCTGTCTCTTAGCTTGATAGAATTTCACTTTAGCATTAGAGTACTGCCTTTTAGCGTCTTTGTATGAAATTTTAGCACGGTATGTAAAACCTTTGAGCTGACTTTTCTACCATTTAGCGAAATTATACCATATTTTAACATGAAGTTATGTAAGCTAAGGTAGTTTTACCAGAGACCAACGCTATCGTTCATCTAAGCAAGCATTATGGTACCTCAGGCTACCATTTTATCCATCTGTCTTAATATGGTAGACGCAGCTGTTCTTTTCCTTGGTTCTACCATACTTCCATCTGGCGTCCTGGTACCTACAGAAGACCGTGTAATATCTCCAGTACGAGTCCAGGTACTGCAGCAGGCGCTAGGAGGGGGTGACACATGCGGATTTCTGTGGGTACCGAGCGGTCGCTTCGTCACCCCAGCAGGAGTTCGAGACCCCTGCTGAGGGTTCAAGACCCCTGCTGGGGGTTCAAGTCCCCTGCTGGGAGTTCAAGACCCCTGATGGGGGTTCAAGATCCCAGTCCGGAGAAATCTTGGGCTACCAGCGGGGTGCTAAACTCTTGATCCAAGGGCTCTTGATCCAAGAAATTTGAGTTAGGTTCCCCTTGGAACATACCTAATTGCATTCCCTAGGCGTTTTATGACCAGTAATTGATTTAGCGCTTTCCCAAGAATGCGATCATAATAATAATCAGCTTTTTAGTACAACCACTTGAACATAATCATAATTGTTTTTGGTTTGACTAGACGACACAAAAAAATGAAAATAAAATATAATGCGTCGATCACATTTATTGCAGTGTTTACAGTTGTGACATCACTAATGACGTCACTCATTATGTCATTGTCGTCAGACAAACAGGTGATCGCTTCTCAGCACGACAACCCTCTATTCTACTGGGAATGTAATGACTTATAATAGCGATAATGCCTCGTCCCAATTATATTTGATGACCATAGGGTAAGCAAATCAGGAAAAATGGTGTAAGGCTTATAATTAGATCCTCGTTAAAATAGTAGTGGGAAAAGCTGGGAAAGCTAAGGGAAAGCTGAGGGAAAGCTAAGGAAAAGCTGAGTGAAAGTTAAGGAAAACTAAGGGAAAGTTGAGGGAAAGCTAAGGAAAAGCTGAGTGAAAGTTAAGGAAAACTAAGGGAAAGTTGAGGGAAAGCTAAGGGAAAACCTCAGTAAAAATCACCATCAAAACACTTTCCCTGAAGGGAAATTATTAAATAATCTTAATGTCTTTTCAATTGTTCAATTCTTTCCATTAATTTTTACTTTAACACGAGGCGCATTGACGCTGCTCTCCTATTCGTCTGGCACTGTAGAGATCCCTAAGGGTCTAAAACAAGTCACAATACCCTTGCTAGAGCAATTCACAACTCCACAATACAGTGACTAGTACAATTAATAACTATCCCACAGCATCGTAGCTGGAACAACTCTCAACGATACTGTAGCTGAAATATTTCACAAATTTCCCATAAATGTTCAACGAAAACCGAAGGACTTTTGCTCGTCCTATCAAGGTCAGGTCAAGTTATATCAATTTAGGTGTCGTCAACTTAGGTCAGTTTCTGTCAATAAAGGTCAGGGATTAAAAATGACAGAAGGATCAGGGAAGACATGACAAAGACGTAAAAAAAAATACCGAGAGGAATTGATAGGGTGGACAGGGACAGGCTGTATGAGACACGAGAAACAGGTACACGCTCCACAGCAGGAAGCGAAAAAAAAATGAATCACAGGGCTGCTAGGAAATATTTCTTCAGCCTCAGAGTGGTCAAGAAATGGAATGATATGAATCGGGGAGGTGGTAGCAGTAACATCCACCCGGCTTCGTGAGCCGGGTAGAAAACATGCAACTTACAGATATGAAGAGAGCACCCAGATGCGCTCAGTTTCAGATTCAGGGCTAGAAGCCGAGATTCGGCCCTTTCAACCACAAACAGGTGAGTCTACACACACACACACACACACACACACACCCTGATGACACTGGAGGACAGGAGGGATGGGGAGATATGATAACGACGTATAAAATACCGAGATGAATCGACAAGATGAACAGGGCCAGAATGTTTCAGGGACGGAATTCAGGAACAAGAGGACACAACTGAAAGTTGAAAACTCAGATGAGTAATAGGGATGCTAGGAAATATTTCTTCACTCTGGAGTGTGAAGTAGTAGAGGCAGGATCCACACACAGCTTTAAGAGGTACGATAAGGATCTTGAAGCCGGGAAAGAGAATGGTAGCGAAAAGCGAAGAGTTGGGGCCAGGAGTTATGACTCGGCCCCTGCAATACATGCGAGTACGTACAGGCGAGTACACACACACACACACACACACACACCACACACACACACACACACACACACACACACATACACACACAGTGTGCAACATTTTCTTTGCTTAATCGAAGCCATCAACTTCATCATGTTTCAGGAAGCCTGTGTGGCAGGGAATCCATAAGTTTAACAGTAATCCATTTGTCAATAATTCCCGCACATCTGTGCTTGGCTTCAGTAACAAGCATGTTATAATCTGACCATTGTGAAGGCGCTGTAGAGCTTCCATCCTCAGTCTGCAAAGAGGAAGACAGCCACACTGTAGCATAGGACACAGATTCTATGCCCTCTAGCCATAGCTCTTTTCATCTTCAACGAGAGGGTAACGTCTGGCAGTGGGGGAAGATATCGACATCGCTTAGGAAACCTTAGCCTTCTTATAATCTCTCATTTCACCGTACGAAATGATACCCCCAACTACGGTAACTTTTAAATAACGTATTTGCACTAGTTATGGTCCTACAGAAAAGTCCTTCCATGGTAAAACTGTCATCATGGTCATACATTTGCAAAGCATCCAGACAATGTGTCAATAAGAAAGAAAATGCGAGTTATGGTAATTAACTGTGAAGACGTGTCGCCTACTAGAGACTTCATTACACAAATAATCCATTAACTAATGGTGCAAGTAGTTCCGAAACGTAGTTAGAAGTTTCTTTCTCTTATGTATGGTATAGTGTCCCTTTTTATTTTTCATTAATTCATTGATAAAAATCCCTGGTGAGCGAAATGTCTTCACATTAAAATGCCACGACCTACACCGTATTTCTTATTTTAAATATACAATTTTCAACATCCAATATTCAACATATATATTTCAGCGCCCAACTTTCAACGTACAATTTTAAACATTCAGATTTCAGAGCGAAATATTTACCTCTCCTCTCCTCTCTCTCTCTCTCTACTTCATCTCACGCTCTCTCTTCCCCCTCATTCCTCTATTTCTCTCCTCTCCTCTTTCCCCCTTGCCCTCCTGCCAACGCTCCCTTGTGTCCCCTTTGGTCAGTAGGGTTAACTTACAAGCTAGAATGGGTAGCCATTTGCGATACGACAGTTCCTTTTTTAAGGGCATTCAGCTGTAATCTCCCATTTGTCTCTTCTCTCCTACCCCCCCCCACCCGCCTTTCTTTACCTCTTCCTCCTCATACCTTCCTTTCTAGCTCATCCCTGTCCCCTATGCCCCCCCCCTCTCTCTCTCTGTCTCTCTCTAAAACACGGAAAGAATAAAATAGAAGAGAAGTACTGCAAATATTCTGCTCAAATATCTGAAGGTTATTTATATGGCAGATTTGCCTATGGCGCAGATGGTATCAGGCGAAAGGTTCAATGTGGGTGTCCACCTCTAAACCTTTCCTCTTACCAGTTCCAGGAGGTTTTTTGGCCACCCACAGTGGGACTTTATTATATTACGTTCACAAATCGCAATGAAACCCCTATGGCGCAAATAATAAGTTAATTACATTTAGTTCCAGTCAAAGCAGGTTCTGGCTGTGTCGACTTGCTTCCCCGGCGTCTCCCTCTCTTGCATCTGTCGACAACAATATGCCACATATAAACTTACTAACGAGTCATCAGCAAGCTTGAAATTAAACTGGCCCCCAGCCTCTGTATGTTCGCCCCTTCCCTTCCCTCGCCACTGTCTCGTGTATACATACATACATACATACATACATATATATATATATATATATATATATATATATATATATATATATATATATATATATATATATATATATATATACCCCTAGACGTATATATCAGGAGCAGCTGCTTGGAGTTGGACTCTCGGGTAGTGGATATTCGTATATGGCCAAAATAAATACAAGTGGCAATAGTGTGAGGTGAGACTGAGACTCCGAAACATTGACATCAACACTTTGTGTTCTGGTCTGCTACCTCCTGAAATACAGTGATGAATAAGACACATGTGCAGCACCTGAGTATTTTCATTTATGAAGACGTTTCACCAATCAGTAGCCGTTAATTTAATACTTCCACTGGAGACAGTGGAAGATGATGTAATCTATCAAGGCAGAGGGACTGAATACCTTATTTTCTACTGACTCCGGTATATGATCTCTGTACTGCATTAAAAAAAGAAAGCCACTAGTTGGCGAAACGTCTTTGTAAATAAAGATACTCAAGGGTTACAGATGTGTATTATTCCTCAAACTTGTCGGTACCGTATACCATTAATGTAAAGACTCCTCCTAGAATAATGGGTACTACTATTATTCCTATCTTATACAGCTGTGTATTCAGTCTGTCTCTACACCTTCTCCCCTTCACGTCATTCCACTTCTTGACCACCATTAGGCTGAATTCACATTTCCTGATATCCTTATCGCTCATCTAGTATATTTTCATCTTACAAAAGTGTCGACGTGTTGTCGTTTTCTGCCTGAAAATTTCTTTCCCTGCTCATTTTATCAAGTTCATTTGTATTTTATAGATAACATGTGTCCTCTTGTCCTTATATCTATTAATGGAGTCAAGCCAAGTTCTTTTATTCTCTCATCATAGTTTATTATGCTCAATAATAGCCCACATAGACACAGAAACTTAGGAGATTAATTAAACTGTATATTTCGATTCCTTTTCTGAAGAGGATCCCAGAAGGGGATCGAAATATATAGGTCAATCAATCTCCTGAGTTTCTGTCTCCACGAGGGTTATTAATGAGTACTGACAGGTGTTCATTACACTTTAGTTACTCATGGTTCATTATCATTAGCCTTGGGATTAGTCTCGTTTGGAGATCTTGTTCTGTATTGGGTGTGGATTCCCTGCTGATGTTGCATACATCAATATGGATCAGACGTGTTTCCTATACAGGGTATTAAAGGATTTTGAGGGAGAGGTTTGCTCTTTTATTCACTAAACTGTACCCACCTATATGCAGTTGAAGGGTCGGTTTACAACTCCTGGCTGTGTATGTGTTGCTTTCGTGGGATGGTAATGAACTAGGTTGTCCCACAGGACCACAAGGACATTACCAGGCGTCTAATGAGATGCTAATGAGGTTGACCTGACCTTCGTGTATGTCACAGGAAGGATCTAAACCAAGTTTGCACAGTTATTCCTGCTCACACTATCAAGTCCTTTGAGTATTTTTTCATGGTGCTATAATGTGCCATGGGTTGCCTAGCCTCTAATGTCGGCAGGTTCAATTCCTTTATCCTCTCCCAGTAGCTCACCTCACATACCTCTGAGACTAGTGTCGCTACAAATCTCTGCACTTTCTCCACTTTTCTTAGTATAGTGTTTGAGGGGTTGAGGGTTGCGCGAATGCACCATCTCCGCAAACCACAAAGCCCTAACCTAAAGTCTGTAAATCTTCTCATTACATGAAGCCATTATCACTTAGTCTCTTTCGAAGGTCAGAAATCCTCCTCCACCTCCATTTCTGACAAGGTACCCAGTAAATGAATTCAACATGGCACTGCGGGAGCCCAAACTTATCATACAATATACACAAAATTATCTTTTCTCTGCCCCAAAAACTTGGCCAGAGTTGGACACGAGCTCAAGACACGAGCCACCACGAAAACTGAAGCGCCCAAACTTTTACGACCCAGAGATGAAAATAAACTTCTTCGTGGGGCAGAAGTATTGAGAGTTGTGGTTTGTATGAAATTTGGAAATATCCTCGAGTCTGGCCAGAAAAAGGAAGCGAGAAGTCCTGCTCCCTCGAATGAGAAGCTGGAGCAAAGTTTTTCAAAAGATCGAAAGAGGAGAACAAACGTTGAAATACCTGAAGGAGAGGAGGAAAAGGAGGGTGAAAAGTGAGGAAAATAAGTCTTTACAGTTTAATCAGGAAATAATTAGTAAATACTACATTACTGCAGAGGAAAATACTGATACATCGGTATTATTATTATTATTATTATTATTATTATTATTATTATTATTATTATTATATTTTATTATATTTAAAGAAAGACCCTAAAGTATTAGGGTTTATGTAGACCCATGGGAAACAGGAAGCAATCAGGTTCGATCTAAAGAAGAAAAGGACAAGTCCAATTTCTTTGATCAAGAGTCCTTCCCTAGCATCAACGAATCTCCCATGACGGAGCTGAACGTACAAGCATAATGTCGACAGGTATGAGTATAAAAACCCAATATGCAGAACAAACTTTTAATGGAATTACGTTTCGCCAACTCTGGGGAAAACGTTGTCCCAATAAAACCTAGTGCATAGTGAAGTCTTTATACCTATTAAATGTTGCCACCATCCACCTGCTGTGAAATGAAGAGAGACGATTCTGACAGGTAGGTCAAATACCCTTTGAGAGCTTTCATACAACACACCAAACTGAAGAGAGTGGAAGGGTGCAATATAAAAGCTTCAGTGAACACAGCGACTGTTGCCTTGTGCCTTGCATTGGAAGACCGTTCGATATTAACTGCATTGAAGGCTAAGCAATTTTTTCCCCTGTGTACATGGCAGGCAAACGATAACAGTCGCAGAGATAAAAGGGGAAATAACGAGTTAAATATTCTTTGTTTAATACACAGGGAGTTTGAAGGGTAAGGACGAGCAAGGATTAGATTTTGGTTAAATGGTTCCCGTTAGAAATAAAAAAAGGAATTGAAGGAGGGGTTAGGGTAGCATTCAACATTATCGAGTCGAAAAAAAAGAAGCGAGGGAGAGAATGGGAGGTGATGGCAGGGTTCAGTGGAACCTGGGAATGTGATGAACAGGGGTTCAGAATCTGGAAATGGCAGTGAGAGGTTCTGAACCTGGGAATGTAATGAAGAGGGGTTCTGAATTTGAGAATGTGATGAAGAGGGGTTCAAGACCTGGGAATGAGAGAAACAAGGGTTCAGAACCTAGGAATGGGATAGAGAAGTTCTGAACCTGGGAATGTGATGGAAAGATTAGGGACCTGGAGATGGAATCGAAAGGTTCTGAACCTGGAAATGTGATGTCTTGGGTAAAGGATGAAGTAGGAGTATTTATTAGTTGTGATGAAATTTTACTGACATGGATTAACACTGCGGGAGGTCTACTGGTTGTTAAGTAAAAGGCCACTAATGTAACATTTTATTGTGAAACCGTTTCGTTCTCCAGGAGTTTGACAAAGCTCCTGGAGAGCGAAACGTTGCCACAATAAACTGTCACATTAGTTGCATTTGTGTCCATGTACCCCATTTTCAAATTACTTCAAGATTTTAGTTTCTATGACCCTACTTGCAATCAACAACTATTCCCTAACCAATACTTTCCTATCCTCTCTAAATCTAAATTTATGTAATTAAAAAACACGCTATTTCGAGTTCTTTCCTGATTCCATATCTTCTGCACTTTAAGTAGGCTTTGTTAATGGGCGTCCTCCAGTTATATACCTCAATGATTTATTCCATCGTTTTACGTCTTTTAAGAGAGTGAAGGTTCGGTAAGTCTGTTGGTATATATAAACTATTTATGCACAATAACCACAGTGAAAAAAATAGTGAACTTCCAAGCGCTTTCGTAAGTGCTTACATTATTCCTTGATAATGTCAGAAATCATGAAAGCGATTGGAATTTCACTATTTTTTTCACAGTGGTTATATGCAAATTGTAGTACCATCTATTTAGAGTGATTTTATTGCATAAATAGTTTATGAAACCGACAATTTGAAGACGAGCAACATCTGGGTTGATGTATCTCATTCATTAAGGCTGTTGGTGTTAGCAACATGCAGTCCAAGTAAGCACCACAGCCAGGCTGATTAGAAACTGACTTGAGGAAGACACGAGTAAAAATTAATCACCTAGTAAATCTCGCCAAAAGGGAAATATACTCTCACTCATTCACATCTCGGTAGTTATATGAAGCGCTAAACCCATACGAGTCATTCATTCATTCATTCAAATAAGGGGCAAATATTTTTGTTAGTGGGTTTTGGTCAGGGATGGGGAGCTTGCGGCTTTCTAGGGCTTTCTGCGACCTTCTAGGGCCTTCTGCGACCTTCTAGGGCCTTCTGCGACCTTCTAGGGCCTTCTGCGACCTTCTAGGGCCCTCTGCGGCCTTCTAGGGCCTTCTGCGACCTACTAGGGCCCTCTGCGACCTTCTAGAGCCCTCTGCGACCTTCTAGAGCCTTCTGTGACCTTCTAGGACCCTCTGCGACCTTCTAGGGCCTCTGCGACCTTCTAGGGCCTTCTGCGACCTTCTAGGGCCTTCTTCGACCTTCTAGGGCCTTCTGCGACCTTCTAGTGCCTTCTGCGAGCGACCTTCTAGGGCCTTCTGCGACCTTCTAGGGCCTTCTGCGACCTTCTAGGGTCTTCTACGGCCTTCTAGGGCCTTCTGCGACCCTCTAGGGCCTTCTGCGACCTTCTAGGGCCTTCTGCGACCTTCTAGGGCTTCTGCGACCTTCTAGGGCCCTCTGCGGCCTTCTAGGGCCTTCTGCGACCTACTAGGGCCCTCTGCGACCTTCTAGGGCCTTCTGCGACCTTCTAGTGCCTTCTGCGAGCGACCTTCTAGGGCCTTCTGCGACCTTCTAGGGCCTTCTGCGACCTTCTAGGGTCTTCTACGGCCTTCTAGGGCCTTCTGCGGCCCTCTAGCGCCTTCTGTGACCTTTGAGGGACTTCTACGGCCTTCTAGTGCCTTCTGTGACCTTCTAGGGCTTTCTGCGACCTTCTAGAGCCCTCTGCGACCTTTTAATGCCTTCTGCGACCCTCTAGTGCCTTCTGCGACCTTCTAGGGCTTTCTGCGACCTTCTAGGGCCTTCTGCGACCTTCTAGCGCCTTCTGTCACCTTCGAGGGACTTCTACGGCCTTCTAGTGCGTTCTGTGACCTTCTAGGGTCTTCTGCGACCTTCTAGGGCCCTCTGCGACCTTTTAGGGCCTTCTGCGACCTTCTAGTGCCTTCTGCGACCTTCAAGGGCTTTCTGCGACCTTCTAGGGCCTTCTGCGAGCTTCTAGGGCACTTTGCGACCTTCTAGGGCCTTCTGCGACCTTCTAGTGCTTTTTCTGACCTTCTAGGGCCTTCTGCAGTCTTCTAGTGCCTTATAGGGCCTTCTGCGATCTTCTAGAGCCCTCTGCGATCTTCTAGGGCCTTCTGCGATCTTCTAGAGCCCTCTGCGATTTTCTAGGGCCTTCTGCGACCCTCTAGGGCCCTCTGCGACCTTCTAGGGCCTTCTGCGACCTTCTAGAGACATCTGAGACCTTCTAGGGCTTTCTGCGACCTTCTAGAGCCTTCTGCAACCTTCTAGAGCCTTCTGCGACCTTCTAGGGCCCTCTGCGACCTTCTAGAGCCCTCTGCGACCTTCTAGAGCCTTCTGTGACCTTCTAGGATCCTCTGCGACCTTCTAGGACCCTCTGCGAAATTCTAGGGCCCTCTGCGACCTTCTAGGGCCTTCTGCGACCTTCTAGGGCCTTCTGCGACCTTCTAGGGCCTTCTGCGACCTTCTAGTGCCTTCTCCGACCTTCTAAAGCCTTCTGCGACCTTCTAGGTCCTTCTGCGACCTTCTAGGGCCTTCTGCGACCTTCTAGTGCCTTCTGCGAGCGACCTTCTAGTGCCTTCTGCGAGCGACCTTCTAGGGCCTTCTGCGACCTCCTAGGGCCTTCTGCGACCTTCTAGGGTCTTCTGCGGCCTTCTAGGGCCTTCTGCGACCCTCTAGCGCCTTCTGTGACCTTTGAGGGACTTCTACGGCCTTCTAGTGCCTTCTGTGACCTTCTAGGGCCTTCTGCGACCTTCTAGAGCGCTCTGCGACCTTTTAATGCCTTCTGCGACCTTCTAGTGCCTTCTGCGACCTTCTAGGGCTTTCTGCGCCCTTCTAGGGCCTTCTGCGACCTTCTAGCGCCTTCTGTGACCTTCGAGGGACTTCTACGGCCTTCTAGTGCGTTCTGTGACCTTCTAGGGCCTTCTGCGACCTTCTAGGGCCCTCTGCGACCTTTTAGGGCCTTCTGCGACCTTCTAGTGCCTTCTGCGACCTTCTAGGGCCTTCTGCGACCTTATAGGGCCTTTTGCGATCTTCTAGGGCCTTCTGCGACCTTCTAGTGCTTTTTGTGACCTTCTAGGGCATTCTGCAGCCTTCTAGTGCTTTCTGCGATCTTCTAGAGCCCTCTGCGATCTTCTAGGGCCTTCTGCGACCTTTTAGGGCCTTCTGCGACCTTGTAAGGCTTTCTGCGACCTTCTAGGGCCCTCTGCGACCTTCTAGAGCCCTCTGCTACCTTCTAGAGCCTTCTGTGACCTTCTAGGACCCTCTGCGACCTTCTAGGCCCTCTGCGACCTTCTAGGGCCTTCTGCGACCTTCTAGGGCCTTCTGTGACCTTCTAGAGCCTTCTGCGAGCTTCTAGGGCCCTCTGCGAGCTTCTAGGGCCTTCTGCGACCTTCTAGGGCCTTTTGCGACCTTCTAGGGCCTTCTGTGACCTTCTAGTGCCTTTTGTGACCTTCTAGGGCCTTCTGCAGCCTTCTAGTGCCTTCTGTGACCTTCTAGGGCCTTCTGCGATCTTCTAGAGCCCTCTGCGATCTTCTAGGACCTTCTGCGACCTTCTAGGGACCTTTGCGGTCTTCTAGGGCCTTCTGCGACCTTTCTAGGGCCTTCTGTGACCTTCTAGAGCCTTCTGCGACCTTCTAGGGCCCTCTGCGAGCTTCTAGGGCCTTCTGCGACCTTCTAGGGCCTTTTGCGACCTTCTAGGGCCCTCTGCGACCTTCTAGAGCTCTCTGCGACCTTCTAGAGCCTTATGTGACCTTCTAGGACCCTCTGCGACCTTCTAGGCCCTCTGCGACCTTCTAGGGCCTTCTGCGACCTTCTAGGGCCTTCTGTGACCTTCTAGAGCCTTCTGCTACCTTCTAGGGCCCTCTGCGAGCTTCTAGGGCCTTCTGCGACCTTCTAGGGCCTTTTGCGACCTTCTAGGGCCTTCTCTGACCTACTAGTGCCTTTTGTGACCTTCTAGGGCCTTCTGCAGCCTTCTAGTGCCTTCTGTGACCTTCTAGGACCCTCTGCGACCTTCTAGGCCCTCTGCGACCTTCTAGGACCTTCTGCGACCTTCTAGGGCCTTCTGTGACCTTCTAGAGCCTTCTGCTACCTTCTAGGGCCCTCTGCGAGCTTCTAGGGCCTTCTGCGACCTTCTAGGGCCTTTTGCGACCTTCTAGGGCCTTCTCTGACCTTCTAGTGCCTTTTGTGACCTTCTAGGGCCTTCTGCAACCTTCGAGTGCCTTCTGTGACCTTCTAGGAACCTCTGCGACCTTCTAGGCCCTCTGCGACCTTCTAGGGCCTTCTGCAGCCTTCTAGTGCCTTCTGTGACCTTCTAGGGCCTTCTGCGATCTTCTAGAGCCCTCTGCGACCTTCTAGGCCCTCTGCGACCTTCTAGGGCCTTCTGCGACCTTCTAGGGCCTTCTGTGACCTTCTAGAGCGTTCTGCGACCTTCTAGGGCCTTTTGCAGCCTTCTAGTCCCTTCTGTGACCTTCTAAGGCCTTTTGCAATCTTCTAGGGCCTTCTGTGACCTTCTAGAGCCTGCTGTGACCTTCTAGAGCCTTCTGGGACCTTCTAGGGCTCTCTGCGAGCTTCTAGGGCCTTCTGCGATCTTCTAGGGCCTTTTGCGACCTTCTAGGGCCTTCTCTGACCTTCTAGTGCCTTTTGTGGCCTTCTAGGGCCTTCTGCAGCCTTCTAGTGCCTTTTGTGACCTTCTAGGGCCTTCTGCGATCTTCTAGAGCCCTCTGCGACCTTCTAGGCCCTCTGCGACCTTCTAGGGCCTTCTGCGACCTTCTAGGGCCTTGTGACCTTCTAGAGCCTTCTGCGACCTTCTAGGGCCCTCTGCGAGCTTCTAGGGCCTTCTGCGACCTTCTAGGGCCTTTTGCGACCTTCTAGGGCCTTCTGTGACCTTCTAGTGCCTTTTGTGACCTTTTAGGGCCTTCTGCAGCCTTCTAGTGCCTTCTGTGACCTTCTAGGGCCTTCTGCGATCTTCTAGAGCCCTCTGCGATCTTCTAGGGCCTTCTGCGACCTTCTAGGGACCTCTGCGGCCTTCTAGGGCCTTCTGCGACCTTCTAGGGCCTTCTGTGATCTTCTAGAGCCTTCTGCGACCTTCTAGGGCCCTCTGCGAGCTTCTAGGGCCTTCTGCGACCTTCTAGGGCCTTTTGCAACCTTCTAGTGCCTTCTGTGACCTTCTAGGGCCTTTTGCAGCCTTCTAGTCCCTTCTGTGACCTTCTAAGGCCTTTTGCGATCTTCTAGGGCCTTCTGTGACCTTCTAGAGCCTGCTGTGACCTTCTAGAGCCTTCTGGGACCTTCTAGGGCCCTCTGCGAGCTTCTAGGGCCTTCTGCGACCTTCTAGGGCCCTCTGCGACCTTCTAGAGCCCTCTGCGACCTTCTAGAGCTTTATGTGACCTTCCAGGACCCTCTGCGACCTTCTAGGGCCCTCTGCGACCTTCTAGTGCCTTCTGCGACCTTCTGTGACCTACTAGAGCCTTCTGCGACCTTCTAGGGCCCTCTGCGACCTTCTTGGGCCTTCTGCGACCTTCTAGGGCCTTCTTCGACCTTCTAGGGCCCTCTTCGACCTTCTAGGGCCCTCTGCGACCTTCTAGGGCCTTCTGCGACCTTTTAGAGCCTTCTGCGACCTTCTTGGTTCTTCTGCGACCTTCTGAATAAATTATTTTTCCTTGAAGTTGTTATATAATAATTAACTTTTCATAAAGTAGCCGTCATTTTGCAGTAGATTTAATCAAAATTTCTCGAATACTGCCTTATTAGATTACAGCTTTAATGCGTCCCATCCCTGGTTGGAGTTTGAGAAGGACCTGCCTAGTATGGGACAGTAGGCCTACTGGAGTTCCTCCATTCTTATATACAAACATTCATTCATAAATCTCGAAATATACCTAAAACATAGTCAAACCCTTTTATCTTGTGATATTTAAGCAAACCCAAAAAATAATTTCTCACAAATCAGACTTAAAGACTAAATTTTCTCGGAATAAGAGCATTTGGGAGATTTTACAGTGACTTCCCAACGCTGCAGACTCCTCTGTGACAAACTTAAGGAAAAAATAAGTGAAGTCAGCGTGAAATTAGAGAAGACCTGCCAGATAAAGTGGCGCTCCTCGTGCCAAGTTTCCTGCTATGAGCGAGGCTTTGCCGCGGCGGATGTGGCAGAGGCTGTGGTGGCAGCGGCTGCGGTTGCAGCGGCTGCGGTAGCAGTGGCTGCGGTGGCAGCGGCTGCGGTGGCAGCGGCTGCGGTGGCAGCGGCTGCGGTGGCAGCGGCTGCGGTGGCAGCGGCTGCGGTGGCAGTGGCTGTGGTGGCAGCGACTGCAGTGGCAGCGGTGCGTGGCAGCGCTGCGGGCAGCTACTGCGACGGCAGCTACTGCGGCGGCAGCAGCAGCAGCAAAGGTTGCGGCAGTGTTATCTGTGCAGAGGGTACAACGGCGGCAGCAGTATTACCTGCATAACAGCAAAAGCAGCAATAATACCAGAATAACAGCAGAAACAATAGTAATACCAGAATAACAACTGCAACAACAGTAATACGAGAATAAAAGCAACAACAGTAATACCAGAATAACAGCAGCAACAACAGTAATACCAGCGCAAGAGCAGATACAAAAACGAGAAAATCGGTTTGGTAAGCAAACATGATATCACGAGGATCAAGCAAAATTATCAGTATCAACAAAAGCAACCACAGCAGGAGAACTGATTCCACCAGAACAACCATCATCTGAGCCACCACCATCATCATCACCACCATCATCTGAGCCACCACCATCATCATCACCACCATCATCTTAGCCCCACCATCACCACAACCAACAGTTCCTAGCAAGATGGTTATCGTAACTACGCCTCCCACTCATACACAGCTCATTACAATTTATGAATCTTTAACGACTCGAGGGAGACCTGGCCATGAAGTTGCCAAGCCCTGTCCCTAGTCCTCAGACCCATGGACCTAACATGCCTTGGCACTATTCTGGTGCCACACTGGTAGTATTCTGGTACGGCAATAGTACTAGTCAGGTGCCACACTGGTACTAGACAGGTGCCACACTAGTACTAGTCAGGTGCCACACTTGTACTAGACAGGTGCCACACTAGTACTAGTCATGTGCCACACTAGTACTATTCAAGTACCACACTGGTTCAATATCTTACAGCAGTGAACCCCAGTACAGCATTAAACCTTCTCCGAAGATTTCTCCCCCAGTGAACAAATTTGACTGTAGTTAGAAATTTGCATGCCTTTTAAACGATGGCATATTTATATATACATGAAGGAGAAGGGAAAAATGAGATCATTAACTTCATTTTTCTTTTGAATTACTTCATCTAACTTGTAAGTATTTTGAGAGAAACTGAGAAAGTCCCTTAAACGAAAACATTTTAAATAACTGTGAAGTTTAAATTCTTGATCTTGTCACTCTTTGCTGAATTAAGAACTTGCAAGGCTATTTATCTGCCAGACTACACAGATAACATTAAATTCAATGCTTTGACCCAACCCTAAATTTTGTGTTAGCCGCTTGACCAAGATCTATATGTTTCTCTGAAGATGTGAATTATTTTATTAATGACGATCGGAATAACCCAAGTTTTGGCACCAATCTCTTGTGAGGTACAGTTTCAAATGCATTCTAGTTCTTGAAGAATATTCAGTACACTCATCTCTCTCTCTCCTGCCTCACCTCTGTAACCTTCTCATAGAACTTCAGCAGCTTTGTAAGACAAGCTTCGCCAGCTCAACATCCTTGCTGCTATTGTTTATGCAACAACTTCTTTCAAAATGCTGCACCACTCTCCTGACTAACTTCTCCATTACTTTACAGCGTATACATGTCAGTAATACTGGCTTGTACTTTAAAGCTTAAAGTCTGTCTCCTGGACTACGTTCTCTGTCGTCCAGATCTCTGGCAACTGTTCCATATCCATTGACTTCTTGTGGGTTTTAGACAGTGGTTTAGACAGTGCTCTGCTTCCTCTCGCAGACGCCTTGGTGACACTTTGTCTAGTCCTATTGCCTTTCATTCAAAAGTTTTTCACATATGAATGGTGTCCAGCACCTTTTGATTTTCCCTTTCTTTCTGACTCTGGTGTTTCCTCTGTTTCCACTAAAACCATCTCTTTAAATCATTTGCTTAACTTCTTTGTCGTTTCTCATCAACTCTTTTTACTTCTTGAATATTTTTTCCTAGTTTTTAACTGTCATTTTTTTTCTGTTGTGACTGTAAAGCAGTTTAGGTTTAGACTTAGCTATTGCTTCTGTATTGTTCTCGAACTGTCTTTAAGCTTATCTTTTCACCCTTGCATTTTAGTTTCTGCTCACTTCTCTGTTTTCTTGTGCCCTTTGCTTCCTCTAATTTTTTCCCATGTTTTTCCACTTTTGACTTTTCCTCTCTGCATCTTCGGCTAAACTGAAGGCCCTCCTTGTTTCTGTTATTTTTCTCCTTTTTTTCTGGGTATGACGTTCTGTGCCTCCCGGCACTTTTGGTCAGATACTCCAACAACTCACTCAAGAGACTTTTCATTCAGGAATTATCTCATCCTCTCAAAGCTCCTTTTTTTATAAAATATGATTTCTCCCATTTCCTCCACAGCTATTCCTTCTTTAATGTTTACTTCTACATGGTATTCCAAATGTAGTACTGTACTGTTAGCATGCAGAGGGCTCTCCTAATCTAATTCAGATAAATCGCATGCTCTTGTGGTAAATGCTAGATCTCAATCTTGATGATCCATCCCCTCCTCTCTCTCTCGTTGACTCCTTAACATTTTGACACAAGATTTTCCGTCATCACCTCCATAATGTTAGCCCTCCACCTTTCTGGTTTACTTTGTGGGTCCCAGTTCTCCCACTCTCTTTCTTTGTGGTTTAAATCTCCAATGATTAGTAGCTTTGCTTTAACCACATAAGTTGTTGTTACTTCCGTTACGGTGTTAAACACTGCTTTGTTGTTGTCTTCACACTCCTGTCTTGGTCTCCTAATATTTGGTAGTGGGTCATACCTCACTGCTGCTATTGATCTATATGTGGTTGCAGGGGTCGATTCACAGCTCCTCGCTGTGTGTGTGTGTGTGTGTACTCACCTAATTTTGGTTGCAGGGGTCGAGACTCAGCTCCTGGCCCCGCCTCTTCACTGAACGCTACTAGGTCTTCTCTCACCCTGTTCCATGAGCTTTATCATACATCGTCTTAAAGATATGTCTGGTTCCTGCCTCCACTACATCACTTGCAAGACTATTCCACTTCCTGACTACTCTATGACCGAAGAAATACCTCCTAACATCTTTTGACACATCTGAGTCTTCAGCTTCCAAGTGTGACCCCTTGTTACTGTGTCCCCTCTCTGGAACATCCTGTCTCTGTCCATGTCTATTCCACGCAGTATTTTGCATGTCGTTATCATGTCTCCTCTAACCCTCCTGTCCTCCAGTGTCATCAAGCCGATTTCCCTTAACCTTTCTTTGTAGGACATTCCCCTTAGCTCTGAAACTAACCTTGTCGCAATTCTTGACGTGCCTGACCCGGTGTGGGTTCCAAACTGGTGCTGCATACTCCAGGATGGGTCTGACGTACACAGTGTACAGTGTCTTGAACGATTCCTTACTAAGATATCTAAGGTACTACGGTATCATACACACACACACACACACACACACACACACACACGTGTGTGTTAGTTACCATTTTGTCCTAGGCACATGTCGATTAGACACTAGGCCTGTTGTACGTGTGTGTGTATCTGTGTGTGTGTGAGTGTGTGTGTGTGTGTGTGTGTGTGTGTGTGTGTGTGTGTGTGTGTGTGTGTGTGTGTGTGTGTGTGTGTGTGTGTGTGTGTGTGTGTGTGTGTGTATGTGGTATCTAAGAATTGCAGCTACACTTTCATTCCGTGGATCAAACACCACCCATTACCCAGGCATTGTAAGATCCCTTAGAGATTAACACGTGCTACTACTGCTACTACTACTACTAATAATACTACTACTACTACTACTACTATTAATAATAATAACAATAATAATAATAATAATAATAATAATATAACAATTTCTAGTAAAAAAGTTCTTAAAAAAGCCATCTTGTCTTTTTTTAACCTAACCTACAAGGAAAGTGTGGATAATTAAGACATTACTGGGAAGACCACGGTCTGTAATTGTAATCTGGTCATAAGGCAGAGTTTTGCCTGGCTAATGCACACATAACTACGTCCACTAATTATTTCTTTCATTATAATAATCGTCATCCCTGTAATTACTTCAACTATTCTTGCCGGCGTGAGTCTCTAATTTGACTCCGACTGCAGGATAAATGGAGAAAAATTTGGATTCATATAGTATATATCCACAGAGATATTTTATGGTAAATCCCAAATATATATAATAATATTATATATATTAATTTATATATATATATAAAATATATATATTATATTATATATATATATATATATTTATACATATACATATATATATAATATTTTATATATATATATATATATATATTTTATATATTACTCTTTCAACACACCGGCCGTATCCCACCGAGGGGGGGGTGGCCCAAAAGGAAAAACGAAAGTTTCTCATTTTACATTTAGTAATATATACAGGAGAAGAGGTTACTAGTCCCTTGCTCCGGCATTTTAGTCCCCTCTTACAACACGCATGGCTTACGGAGGAAGAATTCTTTTCCCACTTCCCATGGATGTAAGAGGAAATAAACAGAACAAGAACTAGTAAGAAAAAGGGAAGAAAACCCAGAGGGGTGTGTATATACATATATGCTTGTACATGTATGTGTAGTGGACCTAAGTGTAAGTAGAAGTAAACAAGACGTACCTGAAACCTTGCATGTTTATGAGACAGAAAATGGACACCAGCAATCCTTCCATCATGTAAACAATTACAGGTTTCCGTTTTACACTCACTTGGCAGGACGGGAGTACCTCCCTGGGTGGTTGCTGTCTACCAAAACCTACTACCTAGGTAATATATATATATAAATTATAATTATATATATATTATATATATAATATATATATATATATACATTTTATAGGGGTGTGTATATATTTATTATATATATATATATTATTTTATTATATAATATATAATTTATATTTTATATATATGTGTGTGTGTGTGTGCGTGTTTTGTGTGTGTTTATATATATATTATATTATATATATAATATATATATATAATATTATTATATAATATATTATATATATATTATATATTATATAAACTGATCTCTGGCTGAAGGAGACTCGAACCTACGAACCTTGGAACAAGGTACGCAGTGCTAACCCTTCAGCCGAGATTTAGTGTGTGTTTTACATTTTGCCTGCTCTCGCGAATTCCTTCATATAATATATATAATTTTATATATTTTATATATATATATATATATATATATATATATATATATATATTATATATATATATATCATTAACAGAACTGCTGCTTGGCCAGGACTCGATTTCCCGCGTTCCCATTCCCAGCCGGTGTGTGAACTGAACAAAGTAAACATCACTGTTTCCATTGGACCATCAATGGAGAGAGTGCTGGTGTAGTTTTGTTAATGATTCAGAGTATTTTTCGTGATATATATATACACACACTCACACACACACCACACACACAACACTATAATAAAATATATTTTATATATATATATATATATATATATATATATATATATATATATATACACACACATATATATGTATATATGTATATATACACAAAATATATATTATATATTATATATATATATATATAATATATATATAATATATATATATAATATATATATATATATCATTAACAGAACTGCTGCTGGCCAGGACTCGATCCTGCGTTCCCATTCCCAGCCCTGTGTGAACTGAACAAAGTACGCATCACTGTTTCCATTGGACCATCAATGGAGAGAGTGCTGTGTAGTTCTGTTAATGATTCAGAGTCACTTGTTTCGTGATTTCACTGATATTGATAAAAATAATTAGGAAATTAGGAAAATAGCGGAAGAAATTTTGTTTAATGATAGTGAATGATGGTCTTTCACCATCATTCACTACCATTAAACAACATTCCTTCCTCTATTTTCCTAATATCTTTCTCTCTCTCTCTCTCTCTCTCTCTTCCATCTTCAAGACAACAAGGAAGGTGGAAATTCACTCGAAGTTGCCTAATCCCGGAATCAATTCGTTAATGCACCCACGCTGACTCTTTCATGATGCAACTAATGCTGCCTCTTGCTGTGTCCTCTCCCTCCCCTCCCCTCCCCTCTTGTCCTTTCTACATCCCTCTTATCCATCCCTCATTTTCCTCATGAATCCCTCATTCATCTCTCTTTCTCTTTATCCGTCTCTCATCTTCCTTATCTATCCCCCGCCGCCCCATCCTCTCCTTGCTCCTCCCTCTCACCCTATCCCACCCTCACCCCTTGTCCCTTCTTATTCCTCCATCTCCTCCATTAGCCCTTCTCTCCTTATCCCTAAAGGTGAATTCTCTCATCATTCGCTACCCCTCCGCATCCTCCTTATCCATCTTCACCCACGTATTCTATTGTTGCTCCTCCTTCGCCATCACTAGGGTAGAAGATGTCTTAATTGGATGCACCTGCACTGTGCTGCTACTCTCTCACTCTGTCCATGAGGACAGAGGGAGAGGAAAGGGCGTGGAGGGAGGGGGAGGGAAGGAGGGAGGGAGGGAGGGAGGGAGGGAGGGAGGGGGGGGGAGGAGAGGGAGGGAGGGAAGGAGGGAGGAGGGGTCTCAGTTGCAGTGTACCCACAGCGTTTTAACCCGAATTACCAACACCCGTTAGAGGAGCAGGCAGAGGAGAGCACCTGTCGTCCCTAAGCCAGGGTTGCGCAGGGTTCGAATCCCATTGCGTCGGAAAAAACATGGCAAGGAAAAATTCTGTTAACTCCACAGGGGATTAAAGACCGTAATGTCAATGTAAAGAAGAACTAGAGTGCCTTAGCTTTGTAGGAAACAATGTTTCCTCCCTTCCTCTGGCAAGTGGCTGTGGTGATGTGACTCCGGCTGCTGAAGCTTCTTGCATTGTGGCTCCAGCTGTTGAAGCTTTCATTGAGCCTCCAGCTGTTGGAGCTTCTTGTATTGTAACGCCAGCTGCTGAAGCTTCTTTCATTGTGGCTCCAACTGTTGGAGCTTCTTGCAATGTGGCTTCAGCTGTTGGAGCTTCCTGAACTGTAGCTGATATATGGTGAGCAAATAAAAGTCCCCCTAAACTCTCTCTCTCTCTCTTCTCCCCTATCATACACTCCTCTATCCCATTTTCTTTTTCCTCTTTTCCAATTTCCTTTTCTTCCTCTATTCCAGACTTCCCCTTTCTCTTCTAATGTTTCCATTTTCTTTCTCCAACACTGGACACTTCAGTGAATAATGGGATTACCGAAAGCGGGAATACAATAAGGGAGGGAGAAATAAGAAAGAGATTGCAAAGAACACAGGTAAATAATACGGTATACGGAAGCACCTAAGCACTTAGGGGAGTTTATACGAGCTACTGGGAGTACATGGGAAAGACAGATTACAGATTTTTTTTTTCATTTCGAGGTTATCTGAAGAGGAAGACACAAGTGTTACCTAGCGAAGACTACGTCTCTCTAGAGGTTGAATCGAAGACAGGTCCAGGAGTAAGTCATTAATAGGTGATGAAGAAAGAAAAGCAGCGATTGAGAATTTAATTCAGTGTTCTACCGGTACAACAGAATATGACTGGGAATGGAGAATACATAGGCAGGAGAGAGGAGAGCTCTGGTGCAAGGAGAGCCCTGGTGCAAGGAGAGCTCTGGTGCAAGGAGATCTCTGGTGCAAGGAGAGCTCTGGTGCAAGGAGAGCTCTGGTGCAAGGAGAGCCCTGGTGCAAAGAGAGCTCTGGTGCAAGGAGAGCTCTGGTGCAAGGAGAGCTCTGGTGCAAGGAGAGCTCTGGTGCAAGGAGAGCTCTGGTATTTTATCGAGTATACATTTATGGATGGGCATCAAAACCATTATGGAATACATATACTTAAATATTTTATATACTTTTTATATACTTTCAGTCTGAAATATTAGATGCTCTGGAATATTTTACTAATGACAGTACATTTTATTCCCACAATTTCTTTTCTATTTAATTACCTTTTAAATATCCTATAAAAATATCCATATTTTGAAATGCAAGTACTTTACAACGAAATGGACATATAAATGCACAAGGTACTTCCGTGATAGAGTCTCGAAGGACAACACATAGGGAGGAATTATAGGGGATATATCATGAGTAAAGAACACAGGAAATATCGTGATACGAAGAGAGCAGCGTTAAGTGTTTGGGGAGTTATAGAGCTAACTGGAACCATGTCGAAATCCATTCTCTAGTACGTTGCTTGTCTGAACTCCCTCCGTACTGAAGGAAGAACAAGTGTTTTCCGTAAGCTACGTCTTCTGTGCTTGATCGGAACGCCGTCCGCCCCCAGTATGAATTTTTCCGATGGATCACGTAGCGCTGCTTGTATGGAACCCTTCCTCCAGATGACCGGTTTCCAGTATCTATGTCTGGGATTGGAACGCCAGGCCAGGCAAGATGAGACCGTTTTCCGTAGAGTCACGTGTGCGCTATGTCTGGAACAGCCCTCCCCCCCCCTAGGTGCAGTGTCTGTCGCGATGAGCTCTGGTGCGCTGCTTGTGGAAAGCCAGCCCCCTGGTGACGAGAGTTTTCCGTACTCTACGTGTGCGTGGCTTGTCGTGGAAGCCTCCCCCTGTGCGTAGTGTTTCCGTGGTTTTTATCGTGTGTACTTGTCTGGATGGGCCTCCAACCCATTACGGTCTTTCTAATTTTATTGCGCTTGTTTATCTGGATCAGTCTGCACCAAGATTGACTGGATTTTTCGTATGATGACAGTGACGATTATTTAGTCCTGGAACAGCACTGTCTTCCAGTATAGAACGTGTTTTCTTTTATATTCGCTTAAATGTCATTTGAAGCACGCTACCCCAGTACGTGTTTCCGTATTCTACGTATAGCGCATTGTCTGGAACGTTCCCCCCAGATACGTGTTTCACCTATGTCTAAGTTATGGCTGTGTATCTGGACGTACTGCTAAGATCGTGTTTCGTGCTCTCTACAGAGGCAGTGTTGTCTGAACGGTTTCCCGAGATGACCGTGTATTTCCGTATTGTCTCGTTGCCTCTGTCTGGAACGCCTTCCTGACGCCCCCAATGACCCGTTTTTCCCGTCATTCTCCTAGTGACGCTGTTTCGTATTGCCCTCGCCCTCCTATGATGGAACCGGCTTTCCCTTTCCTAGTTGCGCTGTTGTCGGAAAGCCCCTCCGCCCCGTGACTTTTCCGTATGTCTGTGCGCTGCTTGTCTGGAACGCTCCCCCCCTCCCCAGATGACCGTGTTTTCCGTATTTTCGAGGCTAGCGTAGGGAACGAGCATTGTGGTAAACTCTCGAAATCCCTATGGGCTCACGAGGCAGCGTTTGTGTTGTGCGGACCCACCAGTATGATTATTCAAACTTGAATACCGAAAATTTCACGACTCTGCTCTCCGAGTTGCGTATTGTAATGTAAGTCATTGTAAACAGCGTAGTGCAGGTCACACAAACACCTGCAAAACACAAACAACTGTTTTACATTCAAATTCCTTACGCAGCTGTTTTTGGATAGCGTAAATGTATCCATAATTCATGTCATCTTATTGTCATAGTTGTGTTATTATCACATATTTTTGGGGCATTTAGATATATAAGTGATTAAAATTATCAGTTAAGATTACAGGATGCATCCATGTCACTTAAGAATGTTTATATTCTGCTGTTGTAACTTCTAAAAAACGTAATAAAGTTTAAACAACTATCGTTAAGTATTTTTGATGATTTCATGGTATTATTGCTGTTTTTACTTTGTTCTAGTTTCCTATAATACATTTTTAACTTTAAGTTGTGCGATGATATTGAATACATTCTAAGCATTTCCTTTATATTATCATTAATTATAATAATGATTTACATAAATTTGCATTTGTTTCCCTACTCCCGAGTGCTATTCTGCAGATAACCAATAAAGGTTTAATACTTGCCTAGAATAAAATAACAATATTGTAATTAGCACAGCTAATGACCCATTGACTTTAGGTATTATATATATATATGTATATATATATATATATATTACCGAGAGAGAGAGAGAGAGAGAGAGAAGAGAGAGAGAGAAAGTGGACCAACAAGGCACAGGGAAGTATACGACACTGGCCGTAACTTCTCACCCCAGCTTCCGTTACTGCTTGTGGGGCCTCCTCTTCCTCTCACTCTCCCTCTTCCTCTCTCTCTCTCTTTCTCTCTCTCTCTCTTCTTCTTCTTCTTTCTCATTCTGCCCTTCCTCCTTTACCTTTTCCTTTATCCTAACAAAAATTCTTATGTGTACAAACCGTAGGAAAAAAGACAGTATAGCGAGGATACACAAAAAAAAATAATAAATAAATAAAGATCCAACGCTAAACACAAGGAATCAAACAAAGGATTGATGTAGTTTTAAAGATGTGAACGGTACTCTAACCTGCAGTCCGGCAATCATGAGACTGTAGCAGAGAGCCATAAAGCCATAACAAACTTACATTTATAGATGTTTCGCTCTAAGCAGAGATTCATCGAATAAAAACGTAGCTTAGAGAGAAATCTCGACTGCATATAAAAGTTTGTTCTTCTCGAGATTGACGAAAAAGACACGTGAAACTGAGAGGATTTGTATCTGCGTGAGAGAAAAAAGAAAGAAACACCTGGAAAAAATTCCTCCCTGAGATGTCACGAGGATCAGTACTTGCTCCAATAATATCTCTAATTTGTATAACTTCCCAGGAGTAGAAAAAAAAGAAAATCAAACGGAGACGGTCTATTGTTAAGATCTGCCAAATACACGAGCCGATATCCCAACTACGCTGTTAAAAAGTTCGATACAAGTGATGGTAGCAAGGAAACAAATGTTAACTGTTATAGAGGCGTTGTATTGGTAATCGTGATGAAGTGAAGCCTATCCACGTCTGCTAGGCCTGGTCGAGACTGAGGGAGAGGCCTGTGACCTAGGAGGTGTTATAAATGGTTCACGGATCCAGAGTTACTATAATAGTTGCTAGGATATATTAAGCTGAAGATTTCCTTCCACCGTCGCTTGTCTTGCAATGTAAAGATAGCCCGTCTGCGATTGCATTGCATAGGTATCAGTGGCATACGGTGGGTTATTGTCACAGGGATATGCGCTGTGCATGATATAACTAGGTATGCATTGCTATCTTAGAACAACAGCCACGGTATTTCATAATGTGGAACAGAAAAATTTGTTTCTCATTATGATCCATGATTATATTATATTTGGTAAATCAATACACCTTCCACCTTCAGTCCTGAGACTACAGGGCCATCACGCTGTCCACCTAGCTGTAAACTGGTCCATAAGAACACCCCGGCCAGAAAGTGCTGCTAATCGGGAGGGTGTTAGTAAATACCAAAATGATTCAACCTTAGCTGCGAAATATAAACAAGTCTTAAAGCTGAATTAATTTTCCGGAACACCTGCCTTAGGTGCAGACTAGTACTTCCCGAAGCTCATAACGCAGACGCTGTTTGAAGTTTAATGAATAAATGCCAACGCAGCTTCAGACATCGCTAATAGGTGCAAACAAGGTTTCAGGCCTCGTTAATAGGAGTAAGTAAGGTGTCAGGCATTGCTAATAGATGCAAACAAGATTTCAGGCCTCGGTAATAGATGCAAGATTTTATGTATCGCTAACAGGTGCAACTAAGGTTTCAGACATTACTAACAGATGTAAACAAGGTTTCAGACATCAGAGGCAAGGGTAAGACTGTATGCTAATAGGATTTTCAGATTCATGGTAAATAAAAGTCACTATACTGTGGCTGGGAGAGTTGACAACAATCTTACAAGAGGCAACTTTCAACGACGTTCTGACTTGTCTTGGATCGTTATCAAGTCATGGTTAAATAATGGCTTAGGAAAGACCGAAACGTAGTCTAAAGTTTCATTTCCAGACTGAAGAATATATGTGAATATAACAATTACTGTCATGTCTCCTTTTTTTTAGTTACAACGATCTCTCTCTCTCCTTTCTTACTGTTTCCCTTTATCCTTTGTAATCTCTTTCAGCTCTCCTGCTTAATCTTATATCCCTGTCTCCCCCCCCCTCTCATCTTTATTCTCTCCGTCCATCATTCTCCTATTTATCTCTTTTCTCAAATCTCTACTCTTCCTCTCCTCTTGTCTCCCAATTTTCTCATTTCCTCGCTACCTCTATTCTTTACTACTCTCCTCTCGTTTCCCGTCTCTTCTTTTCTAGCCTCGCTTTCCATTATACCCCGGTACTTCCTTACCTTCTTCTACGTCTCATCTTTATTCTCGCTTCTCTCTCAAACCTTTTCTTTCAATCGCCATATCTTATACACCCATTCCTCTTCGCCCCCTTCAACTTTTGCCTATTCCACCCTCCTCTATCTTCTCCCCATTCTTTACTCTTTTCCATCCCTTCCGTTCTTTCCTTTCCTCTCCTTTCTCACATATTCCACATCTTTCCCATCCTACCTCCTCCTTCATTGCCTCCCTTCCTGCCTCTTACTTCCCTCCCACTCTTCTCTCACTTTTCAAACAGTTCTTCTCTACTCGTTTCATCAACTCCCGGCTCTTCTCCCTCTCCCAATTCCTTCGCACAAGGGAAGAAAAAACTCGCTATTGGTTAAGAATTTCGGAGAGGGCTTCCTTACGCTTGGTCTTTGTCGAGCTAACGGCTCTCATATTTGACTAATAACGCTGTCTGACTGCAACGCGAGTCAGTGTCTGCTTCAGTTGATGGGTATAAAAGCTCGCGTGCGTGCACGTGTGTGTGTGTGTGAGTGTGTGTGTGTACTCACCTATTTGTGGTTGCAGGGGTCGAGTCCTAGCTCCTGGCCCCGCCTCTTCACCGGTTGCTACTAGGCCCTCTCTCTCCCCGCTCCATGAGCTTTATCAAACCTCGTCTTAAAACTGTGTATGGTTCCTGCCTCCACTACGTCATTTTCTAGGCTATTCCACTGCCTTACAACTCTATGACTGAAGAAATACTTCCTACTATCTCTCTGACTCATTTGTGTCTTCAACTTCCAATTGTGGCCTCTTGTTTCTGTGTCCCCTCCCTGGAACATCCTGTCCTTGTCCACCTTGTCTATTCCACGCAGTATTTTATATGTCGTTATCATGTCTCCCCTGACCCTCCTGTCCTCCAGTGTGGTCAGGCGATTTCCCTTAATCTTTCTTCATAGGACATTCCCCTTAGCTCTGGAACTAACCTTGTTGCAAACCTTTGTACTTTCTCTAGTTTCTGACGTGCTTTATCAAGTGCGGGTTCCAAACAGGTGCTGCATACTCCAGTATGGGCCTGACATACACGGTGTACAGTGTCTTGAATGATTCCTTGCTAAGGTATCGGAATGCTGTTCTCAGGTTTGCCAGGCGCCCATATGCTGCAGCAGTTATCTGATTGATGTGTGCTTCCGGAGACATGCTCGGTGTTATACTCACCCCAAGATCTTTCTCCTTGAGTGAGGTTTGCAGTCTTTGTCCACCTAGCCTATACTCTGTCTGCGGTCTTCTGTGCCCTTCCCCTATCTTCATGACTTTGCATTTGGCAGGATTAAATTCGAGAAGCCATTTGCTGGACCAGGTGTCCAGTCTGTCCAGGTCTCTTTGAAGTCCTGCCTGGTCCTCATCAGATTTAATTCTCCTCATTAACTTCACATCATCTGCAAACAGGGACACTTCTGAGTGTGTGTATGTGTGTGTGTGTGTGTGTGTGTGTGTGTGTGTGTGTGTGTGTGTGTGTGTGTGTGTGTGTGTGTGTGTGTGTGTGTGTGTGTGTGAACGTTGAACCACATAGGTTCACATACATTTGGATTAAAATCCTTTATCAACAGTCCAAAATCAAAGCACTTTACACAATACTGATAAAACACTAAATATTTAACCCTACTAAAACAGCAATGCACTCTGACGGAAAATCACAATAAAATGGTTTAAAAGTTTTCATATCACCAGATAAAAACCAAGTTTATCCAACCAATTATACTGGGAGCATGAAGCAAAAAAAAATACAAACAAATGTTTTAAAGATATTTTTATCGCAAACATAAACACAACTACATATGTTAATGTATAGTGAGGCCTAATGTATAGTGAGGCCTAATGTATAGTGAGGCCTAATGTATAGTGAGGCCTAATTTAACCCAGGTCATTACCTAGCTCGTGTTATCAGGGTTGGCGAAAAGAGGGCGATGCTCTTTTATACAGAGGGATGAAAAGCTTTACATTTTAGCCGGTGTACCGAGACTTATTGATTATTGATACTGACAGTACGATCGCTAATGTGTTCCTAATGCCGATAACACACACATACACCATTCACTCTCATAAAACTCTTCTCTGCTCTCTGTTTCCTGTCTCTTCACTCTGTTTCCCTCCCTTCACTACTTTTCCCACTCCTTAAAGCAATGAAAACACACAATACGAAGAGGTCAACATGTACACAGGGGATAGGAGGAGGGTCACCATGTATCATCTAGGTGAAGAACACCTTACAGAGGTCACAGTGTATCAGTTAGGTGAAGAACACCTGACAGAGGTCACAGTGTATCAGTTAGGTGAAGAACACCTAACAGAGGTCACAGTGTATCAGGTGAAGAACACCTTACATAGGCCACAGTGTATCAGTTAGGTGAAGAACACCTGACAGAGGTCACAGTGTATCAGGTGAAGAACACCTTACATAGGCCACAGTGTATCAGTTAGTGAAGAACACCTGACAGAGGTCACAGTGTATCAGGTGAAAAAACACCTTACAGAAGTTACAGTGTACTAAATACGTGAAGAACACCTTATAAAGGTCACAGTGCACTAACTAGGTGAAGAAAACCTTACAGAGGCCACAGTGTACCAACTAAGTGAAAAGCACCTTACAAAGGTCACAAGTGTACCAGCTAGGTGAAGAACACCTTACAGAGGTCAGTCACACTGTACCAACTTGGTGAAGAACACCTTACAGAGGTCACAGTGTACCAACTAGGAGAAGAACACCTTACAGAGGTCACAGTGTACCAACTAGGAGAAGAACACCTTACAGAGGTCAGTCACAGTGTACTCTAAGAAAGCAATCGTTCATAACTTTGCATTACATGTGATCAGCGAAAAATGTTCCTCTACCATGGCAGCCCGGCCTGAAGCCAGGCTCTCTGATTAATTATTTGGTCAACCAGGCTGTTGCTGCTGCTAGCTGGCCCTCAGGCCTCCATAACCATCACAGACTGGCTTATCAAGCACTTAAATGACGCAGAGATTTAGTTTCCTCTTGAAAACATATAACCTGTTCCAGCAATATCCGCGAAGTCTGTTGTGTTGGAAGCATTAACTCAGGTGTTATCTGTGTTCAGGGCAACCCTGCTTTTCGTTGTCGTTTATTCTACATGTCCTGCATGCATCTCATCTCACTCCAGTAAAGAACTAAAAGGCACAATAGTGTGACTGGCACAACACACAAATAACCCGCACAAAGAAGAAACTTACGACGACGTTTCGGCCCGACTTAGACCATTTACAAAGTTACCCAGTAAGTTATGGCAGTGTGTAGATTTTGGACCTAGTTCTCATGCGCCTCCCATGTATGTATTATCAAATATCAGATAAGTTTCTTGGTTCCTTGTGCTCTAAGAAGCTGGAACATACCTTCTCTCTAACCCGAGAAACAAACGCAAATTCTCTTCATTCAGAGAAACAGAACTCTAGATGAGCTTTAAGAAACAGAAATCTAGGTTTAAAGAAAAAAAGTTAATTCTGAAAGGAACTTGAATCAAGACCCCTTGATTACTTTCCCCCCAAGATGCTAAATGACACCCAAGCCAGGAAAAAAAAACACAAAACAGAGTAGGCTTCGAAAAGAGCTTCGTCAATAGACTCACAGTCTCTTGCACCTGCCCATAACCCTTACGGGCTTACCGCTTCCCCGTGAATATAACATCCATGCAAAGCCCAACAGAAAACAATAAAATATACAATGAATAAATATTTTTGTGGTCGAATTTATTTGATAAACAATGAAGCGATGTGGGAGGTGAAATGCAAATTTGTTCAGGCAAGGACTGTTATGCTTACATTTGTATATATAATAGTACGTTCTCCTTCGCAGTCGTATTGGAGCAGTATTCTGGGATGTATCCAGGGATTAGGGACAGAGGTATTGTTAGGGCCCAACTAAGAAATAGAGGGACAGTGTTAGAATGTAACAGAGTGTATAATTGCCTAACTCAGCCAAACATAAAGTTAGGGACTTAGGTAGCAATACAGAAGTAAAGTTAGAAAATAACAGCTATGCCAATAGATTCACCAACCTCTCGCCTGGTTACAGTACAGCAGCGCTGGAAATTTCAATCCAGTCGGATGAGGCGTTCTCGAAAACCTTAAAAGAAGAAAAAAAAAATTCAGACAACCACTTGGAACCACTTTTGGTTTCTCTTTGGCTGCCCCCTCCCCCTCCCCCCCCCAAAAAAAAGTATATGATTTGGCCCAATAATGGCTGAATGTCAAAATGCTAACAAACATGGTTACACTAAGACATAGCTGTCTAAAATATCTGATGAAAGATCAGTGGTTTCACCTGGGACGTCAAGAACGCCTGACGTCGGGAGATCAATACAGCGTCTCTCAATATAAATTCATGAGGCTGAAGACGCCATTAATGTGCACCGAGCAATCTTTTGGACAATTTTCAGGAGCAATTGTTGTAATTCAGGGGAAGAAAAATCTGAGCTGTGAGATGGAATAATGAGATGAAGAGGAAACAGACAGTAGACGACGAGGTTGAAGAAAGGAGAAGGAAGGGGAGGACGAAAAAGAAGTGAAGGAGATGAAGTAGAGCATTAGGAAATGGAGGAGAAATTGGAAGTAAAAGAGGATGTGTAATATAAAAAAGAAAAGGGGAGGAAAAGATGGGAAGGAAGAGTGGGGAGATGGAGTGAGGAAAGGAGAATGAATGGGTAAAAAAAAGAGATGGAAAGAACGTTCAAAGGTGGAGAATTAACGTGGAGAAAGGGCAAGAAGAATATCGAAGAGGAAGAGAACTAGTGGTGAGAATAAGAAGTAAAGGGAGTGGGGAGAAAAACAAGGAGAAACTCGATAACTGGCATAAGGAGACTTAAACATAAGAGTGGAAGAGCATAAGGACTTAGAATAAATAGACCGGAATATGAGTTAACAGAGTTAAAAAAGAAGTGAATAAAATTGAAAGATGGGTGAATATATGAGGTAAGAAGAAAAAGATAACGAAAAGAAAGGGAGAATGACTGGAAGGAGACAGAAAGAAATGTGGCAAATGAAGATGATGTAAGAACATTAAGAGAGAAGGAGGAAGATACGAGCCACAATAATAAACACCACACACAATAACACAACAACAATAACACAACACAATAACAACACAACACAATAACAACACAACACAATAACAACACACAACAACAATATTAACACAACACAATATTAACACAACACAATATTAACACAACACAATATTAACACAACACAATATTAACACAACACAATATTAACACAACACAATATGACACAACACAATATTAACACCACACAATATTAACATTACACAATATTAACACAACATTAACAAAGGGGTAGGGGTCGGCCTAGGAAAGGTTGGAGGGAGGGGGTAAATGAGGTTTTGTGTGCGAGGGGCTTGGACTTCCAGCAGGCATGCGTGAGCGTGTTTGATAGGAGTGAATGGAGACAAATGGTTTTTAATACTTGACGTGCTGTTGGAGTGTGAGCAAAGTAACATTTATGAAGGGATTCAGGGAAACCGGCAGGCCGGACTTGAGTCCTGGAGATGGGAAGTACAGTGCTGCACTCTGAAGGAGGGGTGTTAATGTTGCAGTTTAAAAACTGTAGTGTAAAGCACCCTTCTGGCAAGACAGTGATGGAGTGAATGATGGTGAAAGTTTTTCTTTTTCGGGCCACCCTGCCTTGGTGGGAATCGGCCAGTGTACTACTATACTAATAACAATAATAATAATAATAATAATAAATTAACAAAACACATTAACACAATATTAACACAACATAAACAAAGCACATTAACACAATATTAACACAACACAATATTAACACCACAATATTTGCACCACAATATCAACGCCACAATATTAGCACCACAATATCAACGCCACAATATTAGTACCACAATATTAGCACCAGCCGGTATTGTTTTACAGTTAAAAGACACACCATCATTCCCCCAGCTTTACGTCTCTCTCACAGGACTTTTAACACGTCCAGCAGCAAGTATCCAGAGCGTTTGGTAGCACCTCCAGAAAACCAAAATAATTAAAATCTAGCTGTTTACTTCCAAGGTTTAAATAAAAAGATATTACAAGGCCCCCAGTGGAAATATGTCAATTTGTCTGACCTTTTTTTTTTATTTCTGTTATTCTATGTAATTTGCACGCATGTTACTGTGTAACTGTATTTATGTGTACGTGTAACTAAATAAACTTAAGTGGGGCTAGGGGAAGAATTGGGTGACTGTGAATGGGTGCAGTGGATGGGTGGCTGAGAGTTGGGGTGCAGAGGATGGGTGGCTCAGAGTTGGGGTGCAGAAGATAGGTGGCTGAGAGTTGGGGTGCAGAGGATGGGTGACTCAAAGTTGGGGTGCAGAGGATGGGTGGCTGAGAGTCGGGGTGCAGAGGAGGGGTGGCTGACAGTGGGAGGGGGGGGGAGGAACTGACAGACCCAGCAGGGAACCCCAGACCTACGAACGAACATCCTCTTGGGCGTCGTACAAGACATAAGTGGCCCGAATTAAGCAGGTTATTAAAACTTTGTTAATTGTGGTTATTTCTCTCTGAGACATGGCACTTGCAGAGACGGCAAACTGGAGCTGTTAGGTCTGGGGAAGAGCTCCTTGCTATAACTTTGGCACAAGTCAAAAGAGAAAATGCACAGAATACTCCAAGGACCTCGCGTGATATCACCAGTGTTAAAAGTCTAAGTTTCCACTTATATTATTTTGGAAAGAGGAAGTTTTACCTTGCTCAAGTCATCAGTATTTACAAAGACCAAGTTCCGGTTTAATGAAAAGTAAAACGAAGTTTTGGTAATTAGTGCTACATTCTATTTTTAGTTTCCGGGTGATAATAAAAGCGGCTGTTGTATACGGGTACAATGAAAGTGGTTTTTCGTTTATTGTAAAAAAAAAGTCTGTTTTATGACCACAATATGTTTAATGTGACAATAAAGACTGTTATCGCTTTTGTTGACAAAAGAGTAGTTTTCTCTCTGGTGTCAATAAAGGTTATTGTTTTAGGTGACAATAGAAAATTAATCTGTTTTTTAATGGCAATAAAGATTTTTTTCGGGAGACATTTAACGCCGTTGCATCTGATGACAACTTTAGATTTCAGTAACAAAAATACTTCCAAGATACATCAGCGTTCGGTTTTTTAATCCTACCAGAAAAAGTATTCTCTCGTCATAACATAGAAATCATTGTATGTAATAAAACAGGTCATTTAAATTTTTCACAGCTCAGAGTGAAACCTCAGCCTTCCCTTGATAAATCCCTCCAACACCGAAAGGGTTGAAGCCTATGAGAAAAGGCATGCGCCATTAATTGCTCTGAATCCACCATAATGGTCTCAAATTTTTTAACACTTTCACTAACATTTCAAGTTTTCACTGACACAAACCAAATTTTCAGGATGTCGTCCTTATGGAATGCATCAGCGTTAATATTCTGAAGCCGATCAGACGAAGCATTCTTTAGTTACTGAAGAGAAATCCCTTTAACCATTTAAGAAAGTTGGCAAATTAGGACTCATGCAGCACAACAGCCTTGAGAGCCTTGTTGTCCGGAAAGCACACCTGGGCTGAAGATTTGAAGCCGATCAGAAGAGGCATTCTCTATTTATCGAGCGAATTCCAACGATTCCTATTTTTTTAATGTGGTATATTGACAAGTTTTCCTGCACACAAACTTAACTTAATGGGAACTATCCTGTCTGTAAGATGCATCGGTTATTAAATACTGGAGCCATTCAGAGGAAGCAGATTCGATTTGATTTAACATGATTTAACAGGGGAGAAAAATTTATAGTTAAATGTAAAAAATTGGCAAATGTGCAAAATTTCGCTTCAGTTTCTCTCACTGGCGTCAAGGGAGTAAGAGACACCTACTTCAAAGAATAACAAGGCAAATAACGTTCAAAGTAGGTGTATAGACACCAACTTTGAACGTTTGAAGCCAAACAGTAGTGACTTGTGTATGTTATTAGACCCATACTAGGTAACTTGCAATGGATTCCACATCTTTAGTCATAAAGTACCTGCACATGTCAACAGCTGTAAGACTTTTGAGGCCTTGTTGTGTTATGAAGGAAATAAAAGCGAAAAGTTGGAAAAAAAAGAGGACGAAATGAAAAAAAATCATGCAAACACTTAAAGGTGTCCCTTGAGGTACCTAATAAATTCAATTCTGCTGAACTTTCGGAAAAGTTCCACTTTTCAATATGTCTCGAGGACTTCCCAAGACGACCACAACAACAAAACTATTTTCCACTCTACATTTAGCCGTTCATTATCCTAATTGTTAAAGTTTCTTTAAACTGATAGTTTAATTGTCTAGCTCTGGGAAGAGAAAGAGGATATATATATATATATATAATATATATATATATATATATATATATATTATATATATATATATATATATGATATATGTGTGTGTGTGTGTGTGTGTGTGTGTGTGTGTGTGTGTGTGTGTGTGTGTGTGTGTGTGTGTGTGTGTGTGTGTGTGTGTTTATGTATATATATATATATATATATATATATATATATATATATATATAAAACACATCGGCCGTTTCCCACCGGGTTCGGTGACCCGAAAAAAGAAGAAACGCTTTCATTAGAGACGTGCCGATACTACAGTTCAAACACTGCAACATATCTGTACACCTCCTTCAGACTGCAAGCACTGTATATACAAATTAAAATAAGCACAAATAAAAAAATTAAAAGAGTGCTTTGTATTTCGACTTGACACTGAGGCCCTCTTCAGCTGTTTTTTGGCGACGGCCTCGGTAAAAAAAAAAAAAAATATATAAATATATATATATATATATATATATATATATATATATATATATATATATATATATATTTATATATATATATATATATATATATATATATATATTATATATATATATATAATAAATTACTGTACAGGACTTCCGCTCGTCGCCGCCAAATTTACGAGGAGAGAGAAGAGGCCAGGGGAAGTGTTACTGAAGGATTTATGCAACACCGCACGGGGATAAACAACACAGTCCACTCAGCCCGACTCAACACTGATTGTTTGAGGCTGGCTTTTTTTTTTTTTCTTGGACAAGTCTACAAGACTCTGGAGTTTGTCTTCTTTCTTGAGATTTTTTTCAACGGGATTCTGAGGGTAAAAAATATTTAAAGAGTTAATTTCCTGCTTAAATTGATTAACTACAGTTTGAATTTCCACTTGAACTAATAGGATTTTCAAAGATTATTCCTTGGGTAACACTGACAATGGGTTGGGCGAATATCTTTGTTGGTGGGCTAGGTTTGACAAAAACATGCCAAGTATTGGCCAGTAGGCCTGCTGCAGTGCTCCTCTTAATGTTGTGTATTTTCTATCTACTTGGAATAAGTAAAAGAGATATTGTATAGGTGGGGAAATTAAACATCCAGAAGCCACATGTAAAGGTGTTAAACCAGAGTGGGGGTGATTGGTCTTCAAGATTTGAAATGCTGTTGGAGTGTGAGAATGTGAATATCTGTGAAGGGATCTATAGAAAGCGATTAGTCGGAGTTTGGTGGTGGGAAACACTCTTCACAGAACGTTTTATTAAAGCCACTTACAGCATAACAAGTTTTTATCAAGGCGGCGTTTCGCTGCCTTTTTTTTTTTAATTCATATAAAAACTCACCTGTGAGCAAAATCTTTCCAGTCATAGAATAAAATATGTTTGCATAACAAGCTTTTATTGGGGTTAAGTTGCAGTCTGTTAAGAATGACTATATAAATGATCTTAACAGAGGGAAATGGTGTCAGAATGAAACCTTGTCCTGCAAACGTTTCTTTTTGCACAACTCTCGGTAATTCATCATATGGATACAAACAACAGTTTGTATCCATATGATACATACTGATGCTGCGGAATCGTAGACTATCACTAGCTCGTATTTATACCCTTCTGAAAAGACAGCAAGTTATGGTGAATGTGCTTTAACATCCTTGGTGGGAAACGGCCTTATTGTTAACAACAAAAAATAAAAACATACGCCTGTGTCCTTCGTCTAAGTCCTCGTTCAGTCACCTGTCATTGAAAGTATGCATTAATTTTGAGACTACCTTATATAATGTGTAAAAAATCATTTCTTTATGTTCCTTTAGTATTCTCAGCATGTATACACTTAGAGGTGTGTTAGTTACCATTTTGTCCTAGGCACATGTCGATTAGACACTAGGCCTGTTGTATGTGCGTGTGTATGCGTGCGTGTGTGTGTTGTGTGTGTGTGTGTGTGTGTGTGTGTGTGTGTGTGTGTGTGTGTGTGTGTGTGTGTGTGTGTGTGTATCTCTAATACATTCACTGATGTTTATATCTCTCATATATACGGGGAGGTGTATATCTCTCATATATAGTGATGTATTTCTTATATCTACAGTGATCTGTGTATCTCTCGTATATACAGTGAGGTGTGTATGTCTCAGTTTATGTATTCTAAAAGTTTGCTTTAATCTCGATGCAGTATTAAAGGGGTGAAAATCTTCTTCGATTGTGATGCACAGGTGAAAATAAGCCTTAATGACCCAGATATAGATGACAGATGTTAAGCCTGACAGGCCAAGAAAGCAACCAACCAACCATCGAAAATAACACTCTTAACATTATACATTTTTTTTTGTATTCCATATCAAGTAATGTATTCAATCATGTTCAGTAGTTTAGAACAAAGCCACAAATTGGTATTCAAGTCTCGATTGCACAAAGAAAATTGATATGTGGCAATACAAGATTTTCATTTGATTTGTTGCCGAGTTTTACTTTTAACAATGCAACAGCATTCCATCAATGGACACATCAATAATTGTTAATCTGATACACAGTGTAGTTGTGCTTTCTTCGGTATACGTTACGCCATGCGTATGTGAATATTGGCTGCAAGCTCACTCACTATCTCTCTCTCTGACCACCACCTCTGGCTACACAAAAAAAAAAAGCTCCCGAATAACGGTAGGAGTCGAACCCGTGTGGCAGCCACAACTTGTGGTGTCACTCGGGAGAGAGCAGCAAGTTTATGAGGGCAGGAGATAATTAAAACTTTGGCAGGATTTTTATGGACTTCAACTATTTTACACTTGATTGTTTTCTCGATTTATCAACTAAGATGACCGTCGTCTTCTGGTTGCTCAATGTAATACTCCTAGGAATGATTTCTTTTCTCGCATGGCAGTGGTGGATGTACGTTTTATTATAAGATCTGGGAAAGGATTTTCTTAATTCGGGTCATATACACGTATGATGACTTTCTCAGTCATTTGATAGAGGTCCCATATTGGTTCACCTCGTAAAATAAATTAATGATCACAAGACAAGATGTAATGGGAGGTTTACCACCTCATACGAAGTGCAATGGGATTCAATTCAACTGGCAAGCAGTGGTGAACCTTATAATGATAGTTTGGACAATACATTTGAGTAACCCGCATTCACAAGTATAAAAGTAACAAATTCTTTATACATTTGAGACAAAATATTAGTATTATCTCTGTGCTATTGAAAGTGGGTAACTCGAATGTATTAATCACACAGTGTATGGTTCACTGTAATAATAACAATAACATATATAAAATATTTTATATATATATATATATTATATATATATATATTATATATATATATATTTTATATATATATATATATAAAATTAATATATAATATTTTATATATCCCACCGAACACATTTGCGGCAGGGCGACAGCTGATAAATTTTCAAAACTTCATGGTCTCGTGTGTCACCCCAAGCAAAGGGAAGTATGCCAGGCATGAGGGAGGTCAATGACATCTAAAGAGAAAGCCTCGCCACAGCCCGTTGCCCCAGCTCAACGGGAACCCAAAGTGCAGAGGTCTGACGGAAGTCAAAAGCGTCCTGATGGAGCTACTATGCTACCTTGGAAAAGGATTGGAAAGCAGATTGCCTGGGACTAACATGTCACCACATTGGCAGGACACCTACTTGCCATACTCCGTAGTGGAAGGGGGTGGAGCTGCCAGCCAAGGGAGACCCAGAAGATCCGCAAATGTGAAGACCTTCCCCCTTGCTAAAAACTTCATCCCAATAGGGTCGGAGACCCTTGGAGCAGGGGGGCAAGTGTGCTCTAAAGTTCCTAATAGAGCTGGGTGAAAAGCTCATCATAGAAACCAAAGACCAAAGGGCGACTAGCTTCCTCTTTCAGAGCTCAGTGTTGCGATCCAAGGGGAGGAAATGCCTGCAGCATTCTGGGCACGCGGCCCACCGCCGGGGAGCTGGACGAAGTATTCGAGATGTAGCTCTGAGTTGCCTATGTTGTTTTACTTTTTATCTTATTTTTATGAATGTTTTTTCCCAAAGTATTTTCTCTCCTCTCTCTCTCTCTCTATATTAAATAATATATATATATAATATAATAATATATATTATATATATATATATATATATATATGAGAGAGAGAGAGAGAGAGAAATATGAATTGACACTTTAAACAAAATTTTAATTATATGTCAAAATTTCGGTAACTTAGCAATCTCACCGAAACTTATTGAAAGAAAACTAATGTAATATATATATATATAATATATATATATATATATAATATATATATATATATATATATATATATATATATATATATATATATATATATATATTAAAACAGCTTTTAAAACTTGAGTCATTTCTTAAAAAAAAATTAAAAAGAAAATTCGAAACCTTTAGACATGAAGTTTTCATTATTCGATGAAGTATCAAACGAAATGTCATGCAAAAAGAGGCAGGTGAAATAGCCGGCAATAATCGTTGCTCCGCGTGAGTGGACATATTCATGTTCATGCATGAATCACGGCCAGTTTCATTTGCATTTAAAATTAGGTTTCTGTTTTTCCGTGCAATGAGAGTTAGGACATCATCATCATCAGCCGCAGCAACAGTTGAGAAATGCATAAAACAGCAACAACAGCGACAGTAAAGTAAAAGTTCTGTCAGGATCAAAGCTTTATCACGGCAGCCACTGCTATTGCGATACCTACATCGTTACTACTATTTCTATTCACCACTACCACCGCCTTCTCCGTTACCACTGGCACAACCAGCGGTAATGTTATGTATACAGGAGAAGTGGTTACTAGCATCTTGCTCCCGGCATTTTAGTCGCCTCTTACGACACGCATGACTTACAGAGGAAGAATTCTGTTCCACATTGCACAACCACTATCACCACCATCGCCATAACCACTATAAATACCGCCACCCTACTACCAATGACGAAATCCCTGCGACCACTGGTACCTTAATCACCACCACCCCACCACGATCACCCCAACCATCACTAACACTAGCTGGATGGTCCATACATTATATCTCAACCAAACGATACAACATTTTTCTCTACACCCCCATCTTGGTAGGTGCCAAATTCACAAACACCAGAAATCCCTCTTACCATCTAGTTAGGTAAGGTTCCTCAGGAAACAGATCTAGTGTTTCCTGACGCTGGTCTTAGATGATGACCCGCCGTTGGAGAATTTGGTCATCTGACTGAGGACTTCCGCTGGTTTACAAGTCCACCCCTTTAAAAATTGTGGTCATAGTTGTAACCATTTGTTTTTCCTATCACCAGAGGCAAAGACTCGGGAGGAAGGAGTGAGAGTGAGAGAGAGAGAGAGAGAGAGAGAGAGGAGAGAGAGAGAGAGAGAGAGAGAGAGAGAGAGAGAGAGAGAGAGAGAGAGAGAGAGAGAGAGAGAGAGAGAGAGAGAGAGAGAGAGAGAGAGAGAGAGAGAGACCCAAGCATTACGGACACCACATCCATGCACGAGTGAGGAGAGAAATGCATGTCTCGTGTCCTAACATATTCTCCTTGACATGTACCTCAAACATACGAAATATAAGCGGAAGAATGCGAGGGTATGGCCTCTGGCTAGGCGGGCCACAAGAAGCGACCTTCCAGGCTCCACCAGACGTCATGCCTCCAGATGCGTTTGCATCTCATTTGGAAACAATGAGACGCCATATCCATTTCCATCCACTTCCCCCAACTGCTCCCTTGCCCACACTCCCCACCTTGGAAGCGTGGGGAGGTTATGTCACCTCCTCCCACCTCGGTTCCCTACCTACACACCCACCCTGGAGGTGGTGGTGTTTTTTCACCTTGTATAACACGTGCAAGACTATTGTTCCCTATTCGTTCGTTGCCCTTTAAGGAAGGTGTTATAAAGTGGATGATGAGATCTTGATTAAAAGAACCGGAGATGCCCTCACCTTCCTAAGATCAAACTCACTTTCCAGGCGATATATGACCCATACGGATTTAATGATTCCCTCTGAATGTCCTACTACTACAACTATTACTGCTTCACTACTACTAATGCTATCACATATTCACTCACTTGGAAAACAGCACGGTGATTACCTCTTTGATTTAACTTACTAATATTAAAAATTGCTGCTGAACATGGTGATCCAACAGAGTGAAGAAAAGATCAACAGACAGTTTCAGGACACTTACTTGCCACTCCTGGCGAAATGTTACATCTGTTAAATTTTCAAACTACGCACCAGTGTTATTTTTCGCATTAAAATTTGTGTATATTAAAAAATAAAATAAAAACCAGAGTGCCATTACTGGAACAGTTTACAAATAGCTCATATTTCGTAGAGGAAATTTTACATTTTTGAAGAAAAAAGGACCGAAACGTCGTCTAAAGTCTTTTCTCTAGTCTGTAGGTTATTCGTGAGTCTTAGAAAAAAAAGGGATCTTTCGTATTTACTTCCCTGCCTTATCGCCTTACATTTGTAACAGCTCTCTACTAGATTCGTGAGATGGGACTTTCTATGTCTTAAATCAACACTGATGTTCCGGGATGAATTTCGATTTTTCTGTGTTCTTTGTTCCTCCAGTACTTTGAAAGGACACGTCAGGAAAAATCGGTCAGTAATTAAGGACTGCCTCTGCATGTCTTCTTTCTGGAGTGTTATCATTACAGTAGCTGCTTTCCAGGGGTTCGGTAGACAACTCAAAGAATACACAATTCGTTAGTGTATCGGTCTCTAGATAAACAGAGGTAAGGTTCGAACCCCCTCCGTTCGTGTTGCTGAATGATCCTCACGAATTTAGCGCCTAACTATCACTGTAATCTTCATTCCAGGTGTTCGTTACAGATCTTGTTTCCACTAATTTACTGGATATTGAGACACTTGATTTATTGGTCCTCGGTATCAGCAGTGATACGTTGTCTTACGCAACTGTGTGATGCGCTGAGATGTGAGAGCAGTATTTCCTCTTTCTCTCTTGGCCTTTCACAATCTGCAAGATCTGCGTAGTGTTTGTTATCCTCTTTCCAGGTCTGACAGTGTCTAGTTCTGTTGAGTAAACACTTCCTGAGATTTGTACTGAGTTGCTCGCAACGTCTCTGTCTCGTTCAAACTTCAGTCCCATTTATAAAGTTATATATATATATATATATATATATATATATATATATATATATATATAATATATATATATATATATGTATATGCTTGGAATTCGCAAGAACAGGCGAAATATTCACACTGATCTCTGCCCGAAGGAGACCCGAACCTACGAACCTTGGAACAAGGTACGGATCGTAAAGCACTGAGTACCTTGTTCCAAGGTTCGTAGGTTCGACTCTCCTTCGGCCAGAGATCAATGTTTATATATATATATATATATATATATATATATATATATATATATATTATATTATATATATATATATTTGGTGGCCCTAAAGGAAAAACGAAAGTTTCTCCTTTTACATTTAGTTATACATTTTAGTCGCCACTTCCCCATGGAGTATATATATATATATATATATATATATATATATATATATATATATATATAAATATATATATATATATATATATATATATATATATATATACATATATATATATATGTGTAGTGTGTGTGTTGTGTGTGGTGTGTGTGTGTGTGTGTGTGTGTGTGTGTGTGTCTGTCTGTCTGTGCATGCTTTAAGAAATACTAGGAAACAGAGCGTATAGGTGCCACGCCACGTACATAAAACAAGTACAGTACATGAAAACAATCTTATCCCAACTATCTCCTGTTAAGGGTCATAAATACAAAATATTTAGGAGGGTTATTTATCAGTGGCGTCGCCCTCGTCCCTTCAATTGCCTGCTCACGTGTCCATCCAGAACCCACCAGCCTTTTTAATCAAGAATTCATCTGCTGCAATTACGCTTCCCACGAATACACAAGTTTTCTGAAAGGCAAGAGTCGCTCTGACACCGAGATTATATATTAGGCAGGAGATTGCTTCGTTTCGGTTCATCTCAACTTTCCTCCCCTTCCTTTCTCTCTCTCTCTCTCTCTCTCTCTCTCTCTCTCTCTCTCTCTCTCTCTCTCTCTCTCTCTCTCTCTCTCTCTCTCTCTCTCTCTCTCTCTCTCTCTCTCTCTTTCTCTCTCTCTCCATTTTAGTATGACCAATACAATTTATTTCTTATAAATTGTTGAAGAAAACTTCCATTGTTACTTCTGCACATGATCTACAATTTCAGATACAAAGTCGACCAAACTTTGAGCACATTCAATCACATTTTCGTTTTGTCTCTCGTTCTCATCATGAGAAAGAGAGAGAGAGAGAGAGAGAGAGAGAGAGAGAGAGAGAGAGAGAGAGAGAGAGAGATCCAGAACCAAGTCGTCACAGTTCTAAGAAGTATACAAATATTTTTCACAGGGAGGATTTACTCTCATTATGAGCCTCTGGGCTGATTCAGACCCACAAGTGGAATACCCTGGCAAAAATATTTTTAATATTCTCGAAACAAAAATTTGATTTCCTTGTGAGCCGACTTGCGGTGGCTCAGGCTACTTAGAAGGGTTAAGGGAGACTGGTAATTCTGGGTAATAAACAAGTCAGTTCACTCACCAATTTTTCCTGCTAAGGAATGGTATAACTGTCCTTCACTGCAGATTAATACGTTTAGTTGTAAAATTTATTATAAAAAACATTGCCCATATTCATCATTTATTATTCTGTCATTCTATTCACTTTATTCTTTTCTCCTCATTATCATTATTTTCTTCAGTTACTCCTCTTTTCATCGGTTATATTACTTCACTCTCAATTAAAATACTTCTCACACTTTCTTACCCTCCACCTCTCTCTACACCTTAACTTCCCCTCCCCTCCCCCCCCTCCATCCTTTCCCGCTTCCCTCACCTTTTTCTACGACCAAACTCTTTCCCTCCCCCCCTTCCGAGGCCCCCTCCTTGCGTGCGCCCCTTAATCAGCAATCAACGAGGCAGATGAGGGGAAGATGGAACCGGTGGAGTTTTGTCTTTCCCCTCGGAAGCAAATGGCTTCTCCCCCTCAGCTTTGGGAGCGGAGGTGAACAAGGCCGGTTTCTATTGCAAATATATTTTATGGGATGAGGGGAATTACTCCCAGTCGGAAGCTATTCCAACTATTATTTGAAAACATTACACACACAATATATATATATATATATATATATATATATATATATATATATATATATATATATATATATATATATATATATATATATATATATATATATATATATATGAGTATCTTGTACATCGTGATCAAGTCTTCCCTGACCATGAACTCCTTCAGTAATATGAATATCACTTTTACTTTGTCTAACTGGGAATAGATGAGATTTTTTTTTTCTTTTGCCCTTTGCCGTTAGAGGGTTTCTTTTGCAGCGATCTGAATGATGATTCCTTGAACAATATTTTAAATGATTCTTTGTACAGTATTCTGGGTGAATCCTTGTGCAGTGTTCTGGATGATTTCTTTCAGTGTGTGTTAAATAATACCCTCAACAGTGTCTTGTATGATTCCTTATACAATGTTTTGGATAATTCCTAGTAATGTCTAGACTGATTCCTTGCACAGCGTTTTCAACTAATCGTACAATTCAGGATGATTTCTAGTAATGTCTTCCCAGTATTCCTTGTTTAGGTTTCTAGATGCAGTTCTTACACTTACTTGCGGTGCACACGGAGATATTATCAGTGTTACGTGTTGTGTGATGATCTTCCTTAGGGACTCTCTCTGAATCCTGTAAGTGTTTCCATTCCAGACAATTTGCAGCCGTCAGACGCCTTTCCACGGCTCCAATCTTCATTACTCTGCTCTTATGGGAGATGAACCGTGTAGTTGTAGAGGGTGAACTCTGCTCTTACGAGGGCATAGGATTATCCTCTGGGAACAATGAGCGCAATGACCAGGGCCTACGAGGAAACTTCACTTCAAACACGAGGGAAGGAACCGGCTCTATCAATTTTAACTGAAAAATTGTATACAATCTACTAGTCTCCTTTGAACAGTACAAATATCTGAGTATTCATCTACATTGGCAGCCTACAATTAAGAGTGCCCAAAGGCCAACGAAGTCTTCGATCTCGGCCTGCTTACGGGGATGTACACTGCGCTTTTCGAATATGCATAATAATAATAATAATAATAATAATAATAATAATAATAATAATAATAATAATAATAATAATAATAATTAATAATAATTAATAATAATAATTTAATTTATTTCTACAAGTACATGATGCATGGTACATGACACATGATGGGGATATACTCAGACCTTCTGGGGATATTTAAGCAAGACGAGAGTGAAAAAAATAAAGAATGCAACTTGCATTGTTCTTGCAGAAAATTTACAGGAAATTTACAATTTACAGACGTTTACCTTCAAAAGCTTGTGAAAGCTTGAATAATGGAATGAGTACCTAGTGACCCACACGGGGTAAACGATTTTTTTTGTGAGTTGTACAACAAGAAGGAAATGCTATCAGTAAATATGATTCACTATCCTAAATGGTGTTATATTAACTAAATGAAGTAGTGAAAAAAAATAACGAAATAAAATGCTCCCAGAGATGTGTACTGGACTCAGCAGTTCGTTGGAGAGGTGCAGTTTGAGGCTATAAAATTCCTTTAAGAGGTTCCTCGTGGCTTGCTAAGGATGGCCCCGGGACTCCTAGTCATAAAGGCAAAAGGTTATCTTTAAACAGTCTTGCCGATACGTTGAATTTACTTTTACGTTCATAGCCACACAATGTGTGTGAATGTTTGTGTGTGTGTGTGTGTGTGTTTGTGTGTGTGTGTGTGTGTGTGTGTGTGTGTGTGTGTGTGTGTGTGTGTGTGTGTGTTTGTGCTTGTGCTTGTGCGTGTGTGTGTGTGTGTGTGTTTGTGCTTGTGCTTGTGCGTGTGCGTGTGCGTGTGTGTGTGTGTACATACATAAAACATTTATATATACAAATAACCTACACTTCCAAGAGGCGACACTAGACGACGTTTCAATTTTCTTAAAATAAACAAACCTGCTGTTCCTCTCCTCTCCAACATTTCCAAAGATCTGTCTCTCACTCCCTTCCCTTCTGCCTAGCCAAAATTCTCTTCTTTTCTGTGCATCTCTGTTACTCTCAAGATTTCACCGAAGGAGTAAGATGCTAAGTTTCGAAGCCGAGTCCCTATTTAATTATGTTCCTCTTGAAGATGATACCAGTTTTCTTACGCAGGAAATAGCAAACAAGAGGACTCCACTAGCGGGGATATATTACCAAAAACAAATGGTGGGAGCTCCATTGTTGGTGCTAGGGAGGATAGAAGTAAGACAGGGAAACATGCACCAACAGGGAATACAGTCACAGAAACCCAAGGCAAACGGAAACCAAGCCTGTGCACATACTATGCACTCGGTATCTGCTGGCATGGGAAATCTGGAAAAACAGATGGGACGTGCAACTATGACCACCCTAGGAAATGCCATGCCCATATGACAACAGGAAAATGCAAACTCCCTTCCTGTAAGCTTTTTCACCCTGAACTGTGTACCTCTTCAGTACAGGAAAGACTGTGCTATAACTTAAATTGCCAGGCATACCATCTAAAGGGGACAAAAAGATACAAAACATCCAGGCCATTGGAAAACCTGGGTAGCCACAGCCACTCAAGAGGGAGAGGTTTTTTAGTGCCAGGAAGGAAAAAAAACTGGCAGGAAATGGCAGAAATCGTACACCAAATCCAGTCATTCCTGGAGTGGAACCACAGTCGATGGCCTCCACTCCAAACCAACAGATACAGATACTAATGCCGGAAAAAAAATCCCCCCCCAGTACCAACAATACCACCAGTCCGATAACATTCTTCTTTGCAAATATACAGGGTCTAAAGCCAGCAACAAACAACAAAATACCTTTCATCCGTGGACTGCTTGCAGAGGCAAAGGCAATGTTCGCGGCTTTCACTGAGACCCACATAAAGGATCACTTGGACAATGAAATATGGATCCCAGGTTACAACCTATACAGATGTGACAGAGTGAACAGGCAAAAGGGGGGGGTTGGCCTGTACATTGCAGAGTCACTTGTTTGCACAGAACTGCTTAATGCCTCAAATGATGTAGTGGAAGTTTTAGCAGTAAAGGTCGAGAACCAAAACCTAGTCATTGTGATAGTCTACAAGCCTCCGGATGCAACATCCCAGCAATTCCAGGAACAGCTGTTAAAAATTGACCACTGTCTGGAAAACCTTCCAGCTCCTGCACCCAACATCTTGCTCCTGGGGGATTTCAACTTAAGGCACCTAAAATGGAGGAATATAGCAAATAATATTGTTGCAGTAATAACACCAGGAGGCAGCTCTGATGAAAACTCACACTCACGCGAGCTTTTAAAATCTCTGCACAAAATTCAATTTAAACCAGCAAATAATAGAGCCTACTAGACTGGAGAATACACTAGACCTCATCTTCACTAACAATGATGATCTGATAAGAAATATCACCATATCAAAAACAATATACTCAGATCACAACATAATTGAGGTTCAGTCATGTATGCGCGGAGCCCCAGACCGACATAATGAGATTAGTCACGAGGGAGCATTCACCAAATTCAACTTCAATAACAAAAACATAAAGTGGGACCAAGTAAACCAAGTCCTAACCGATATAAGCTGGGAAGATATACTAAGCAACACAGACCCCAACTTATGCCTAGAACAGATTAACTCGGCAGCACTCGATGTATGCACAAGGCTTATTCCTCTAAGAAAAAGGAGGAGTAGATGTAAAACAGAAAGAGACAGGCGCTCCCTTTACAGGCGACGGAAAAGAATAACAGAGCGGCTAAAAGAGGTCAATATATCTGAAATGCGTAGGGAGACACTGGTCAGAGAAATAGCAAGCATCGAACTTAAGCTAAAAGAATCCTTTAGGAGTCAGGAATCGCGGGAAGAACTAAAAGCCATAAATGAAATCGAAAGAAACCCAAAGTATTTCTTCTCCTATGCCAAATCAAAATCGAGAACAACGTCCAGTATTGGGCCCCTACTTAAACAAGATGGGTCCTACACAGATGACAACAAGGAAATGAGTGAGCTACTCAAGTCCCAATATGACTCAGTTTTTAGCAAGCCGCTAACCAGACTGAGAGTCGAAGATCAAAATGAATTTTTTATGAGGGAGCCACAAAATTTGATTAACACAAGCCTATCCGATGTTATCCTGACGCCAAATGACTTCGAACAGGCGATAAATGACATGCCCATGCACTCTGCCCCAGGGCCAGACTCATGGAACTCTGTGTTCATCAAGAACTGCAAGAAGCCCCTATCACGAGCCTTTTCCATCCTATGGAGAGGGAGCATGGACACGGGGGTCGTCCCACAGTTACTAAAAACAACAGACATAGCCCCACTCCACAAAGGGGGCAGTAAAGCAACAGCAAAGAACTACAGACCAATAGCACTAACATCCCATATCATAAAAATCTTTGAAAGGGTCCTAAGAAGCAAGATCACCACGCATCTAGAAACCCATCAGTTACACAACCCAGGGCAACATGGGTTTAGAACAGGTCGCTCCTGTCTGTCTCAACTATTGGACCACTACGACAAGGTCCTAAATGCACTAGAAGACAAAAAGAATGCAGATGTAATATATACAGACTTTGCAAAAGCCTTCGACAAGTGTGACCATGGCGTAATAGCGCACAAAATGCGTGCTAAAGGAATAACAGGAAAAGTCGGTCGATGGATCTATAATTTCCTCACTAACAGAACACAGAGAGTAGTCGTCAACAGAGTAAAGTCCGAGGCAGCTACGGTGAAAAGCTCTGTTCCACAAGGCACAGTACTCGCTCCCATCTTGTTCCTCATCCTTATATCCGACATAGACAAGGATGTCAGCCACAGCACCGTGTCTTCCTTTGCAGATGACACCCGAATCTGCATGACAGTGTCTTCCATTGCAGACACTGCAAAGCTCCAGGCAGACATACAACCAAATCTTTCAGTGGGCTGCAGAAAACAATATGAAGTTCAACGATGAGAAATTTCAATTACTCAGATAGGGTAAACATGAGGAAATTAAATCTTCATCAGAGTACAAAACAAATTCTGGCCACAAAATAGAGCGAAACACCAACGTCAAAGACCTGGGAGTGATCATGTCGGAGGATCTCACCTTCAAGGACCATAACATTGTATCAATCGCATCTGCTAGAAAAATGACAGGATGGATAATGAGAACCTTCAAAACTAGGGAGGCCAAGCCCATGATGACACTCTTCAGGTCACTTGTTCTATCTAGGCTGGAATATTGCTGCACACTAACAGCACCTTTCAAGGCAGGTGAAATTGCCGACCTAGAAAATGTACAGAGAACTTTCACGGCGCGCATAACGGAGATAAAACACCTCAATTATTGGGAGCGCTTGAGGTTCCTAAACCTGTATTCCCTGGAACGCAGGAGGGAGAGATACATGATTATATACACCTGGAAAATCCTAGAGGGACTAGTACCGAACTTGCACACGAAAATCACCCACTACGAAAGCAAAGACTTGGCAGACGATGCACCATCCCCCCAATGAAAAGCAGGGGTGTCACTAGCACGTTAAGAGACCATACAATAAGTGTCAGGGGCCCGAGACTGTTCAACTGCCTCCCAGCACACATAAGGGGGATTACCAACAGACCCCTGGCAGTCTTCAAGCTGGCACTGGACAAGCACCTAAAGTCAGTTCCGGATCAGCCGGGCTGTGGCTCGTATGTTGGTTTGCGTGCAGCCAGCAGCAACAGCCTGGTTGATCAGGCTCTGATCCACCAGGAGGCCTGGTCTCAGACCGGGCCGCGGGGGCGTTGACCCCCGGAACTCTCTCCAGGTAAACTCCAGGTAATAAAGACTACTTTATTTCCCTCTTCCTGCTGATGTCATTCTTGATCTTACTCGTCTTTGTGTTGATTCTAACTCTTTTTCTTCAAAGAAAATTTCTATGTGCAAGGCATTGGTGTTGCAATGAGACTGTACCCTGTTCTTGGTAACCTATATATGGCGTACCTCGAAACTGTTTTAATTCCTGCTGCTAGGGGAGGGGGGTACGTTATTCTTTCTGGCTGTGCTATGCTGAAGAAGTCTTTGTTCTTTGTTCACATGACGTTGTTTTCTCTGGCTTCCTTATGCAGATGAAGTCTTTGGTCTGTTCCCACAAAGACTTTGCTTTATCTATCAATCTCAAAGCTGAATGGGAATCTAACTCCTTGCTCCCTTTCTTTGATGTCCGTGCTCACCGCTCTGTGACCCGAAAGTTGATGTACATTCTCAGTTTACCTTACCATGCACCATCTGTCAAGACAAGTGTTCTTGTCTCTCTTTTTCTACGTCCTCCACATTTATGATTCTCATATTTTCTGACAATCTTCACTTCGTAATTCACACTCTATCTCTCTCTGGCTATCTTTCCATTTTCCTTAACTCTGCCTACTCCCAATTTAAACCAACTTTCTCTCCTAAATCTAATTTTCCTGTGAAAATTACTCAACTTTACTTTCCTTCCACTTTTAATTTAATTTTTTTTAATAACAGGCTTCTTTCCCCGGAAATCAGACTTGCAGTTGTCAAACTAATACCTTTCGTAGCTGTCTGGTTCACACTTCTCCTGCCACTTCAGGTGTTTACACCATTCCTTGCTCCTCCCACCCCGTTAATACTTTCGTGAGTGAGATTGGTCACTCGCTTTCTAACAGAATTAACACAGATCTTACTGAAAATCATGACGATTTTTTTTCTGTCATGTTAGAGATTATAGCCAGCCAATAAATTTTTCCTGTGCAATATCTTTTCAGCTTTCACTAACGCTGTCTTGCTGAATCGAGCATCAAACTCAATATTCCCAACAAGAATCTTAGATTCATTTTTTCTACACAAGGGTTGTAACAAGGTTAAGAATTCCTACCTTTAATTATGAGCATTACCTTCATTAAACTTTATTTTTACGATGCCTCGCTCAAAACACTGCAGAATGTTCTGGTCTTCAAAACAAAAGTGCCTTGACGTGACCTTGACCTACTCTTCACCTTCTTTCTTATCCCGTCTTTTGTATTTTCTTCACCTTTGCAGTCTTCTGACTTTCTGCCTAATTGCTTCTTCCTTCTACCTAGAAAGGGTTGGTAGGCAGACTGTAGAACACCCCTTTTAATTTTGTTCCTTTGTTTGCCCCTTTGTGGGACGGGTAATAGAAAGTGGTTTTTCTCCTAGTCGAGTGGCTTAGGCTTTCTCTACTACACTGCCACTATTTTTACCACTAACATTACCACTAGTATAAATATTACTACTACTACTACTAACATTAATACTACTATTACTACTACGGCAACTAATACCACAACTGCTAATACCAAGACGAATGTTACTCTCTCTCTGTCTCTCCTCTCTCTCTGTCTCTCCTCTCTCTCTGTCTCTCCTCTCTCTGTTTCCCCTCTCTCCTCTCTCTCTCTCTCTAAGAAACCAAGTATCCCCTTAAAACATTGCTTCTCTGGTGTCATTTTCTGTGAAGCCGTCCATCACTGACGTCTCTACATACCTTCCAGGTATTTACCTGTCATCTTCCTCATCATTATCACTGTTATGCTATCATCACCATCATTATTATCACTTTTAGCATCATCACGTATCATCACCATCGTAGTTGTCATCACCTCAGTCATCACTATCACCACAATAACTACCATCGTTATCACTTTCTCCATTTCCCCATCATTATTACCATCCCATTAACACGAATTTTGAATACCTTATAGAAGTAAGCACTGAACCCCGCCACCATTACAATAATCCACCCCCACCATTATCACCACTACAATAACCCCAACGCCATCATTACCACCACCACTACAATAACCCACCACCATTACCACCATCATCACAACTGCCACCACCACCATTATTGTCAATACCATCACCAGCACCACTATCACCAGTACCATCAACACCACTATGACCAATACCATCATCACCAAACCATACCACGGGTGGGGATAGAACCCGCGATCAGAGAGTCTCAAAACTCCAGACCGTCGAGTTAGCCACTGGGCCAGCTAGCCACAATAAGATTCATTCAAATAGGTTCCATCCCCGTCCGTGGTATGGTGTGTTTGCAATCCTGTCATTACGATTTCGTGAACCATCACCACCACTATGACCAGTACCATCACCAGCACCACCACTATTTCAAAAACCATCAGCACTACCACTATTACCAATACCATCACCAGCACTACCATTATTACCAGTACCACCACCAGCCGCACCACTATGACCAATACCACCACCAATACCACCATTATTAACAATACCACCACTATTACCAGTACCATCACCAGCACCACCACCACTAGAACTACCACCACACCAGCCATCACCTCTTAGACCTCAGCACTCCTGTCACCTCCCAGCAGCACATCCCTGGGTTCACATTTCAAAATGAAATGAAGCGCATAATCTGAGAATGCGTTCCGTGTACCCCAGAATATATTTCCTTAATCCACTAGTGATATTATCATCGACACTGCTGCATGAAAAGAGTGCTCGTGTTTCCAGAGTACATTCTAGTTTTAAATCTTTTTTTCATTTGTTGCTCAAGGGTTGCACGGCGATGATAGTATTTTCATGGAAAAACTCGACTCAATTTGCATAATGAATTTTAAGCCGGGCTATAATTAATTTCAGTGAGAGTAAAGCAGTGAGGCTTAGAATGATTTGCTTTTACCTTCTTCACTGTGTTACGTGTAGGTGTAGGTGTGTGTGTGTGTGTGTGTGTGTGTGTGTGTGTGTGTGTGTGTGTGTACGCGCACGAGCACGGGCGTTTGAATTAGCGTTTCTTCATGTATATTCAACTATTTCACCCACTTATTCCATGTACACACTATTCCTGGAACAAAGAAGATGTATATCGGCCGCTACACTGAGAAAGATACCCCATAAATTACATAAACACAGTCCCATACACCTCAATGTACGCGATGGAACAGTGCAAAGTGTGGCGCAAGTTAGTAATGCAGGTAAGTATTACCACTGACGATTTGAAGACAATCGGAAGACTCATTCACAGGTCATCATATCCCAATTTTTTCGAAGAAAATGGAAAAAAAATGGATATATAAACCCCATATGTAACTGTAACATTCCATTAAGAAGCACAAGGTTTGAACTTTAACTAAACAGTCATTCTTCTGTTATCTCAAGAGATATCACTATCCTCAGAATATGTGTCTATTCTAAACAAATTTAAAAGCGTATTTTTTTTAGTTTTGTTTTCTAATTTATATTTCCTATTCCGTACAATCCTATAAGAATTTTTTTTTAATCCAATTAGTCAAAATTTCTTTAGAAGCTGATAAAATTGGAACCCTCAGAGCCCAAATTTAATACAAACGCACTTTTAATTATAATTCATCATCGTTTATAGTATGAAGCCGATCAGAAGTGGCATTCTTTTGTAATTATATAAGAAAAAAAATTAAAGTGGCAAATTGAAATTTACACATCTCAAAGTTAGCACCAAATCGAAATAGGAGGCACCATTTTTTTTGAACATTTGAACCTATACCGGTGAGGGTTTTGGAATTTACTGGAGCCCTTCCAGATTGCTGGGAATAAGTTCAACAACTCTGGTCTCAGGGAAGATCCACATACCAACTGTTCCAGGAAGTTGGCCCTAGTGGCCATACACAAGCACTGAAAATTTGAAGCTTATTGGATGATGCTTTCTCGACTTAAGAGCGAAATTAACACAAAAAGTTGGAGGATGGGGAAAAGAAAAACAATCTGGCAACCACTTCGGAGATTCCTGATGACTGACACTTGGAACAAAGTCACAGCGAAGTGAAAACAATTGTGAAGTATAGTTGGCTCAATCTTTTATTTTGTTTTCTATGTGCATGTTGAATAATAATAAACGAAGCACTGCAATAAAGATATTGTTAGAGAAAGAGAGAGAATAAAAAGGAAAGGGGGGGGGAGGTGAACAGTCGAAAGAAGAGAGGGATGGAGAGTAGAAAAGATTACAAGACAGAGAGGGGTAGAATGTGTGTGAATTTTCATCTGAATATCATTGCCTTTTTGCTAAGCTAGATGATTTTTCCCCTCGTTAAAAACCAAATCAGACCAAAAAAAAAAAAAATCGTAGAGTGCTTCCTATAACTCAGCTCTCATTATCCAGAGCTCATTAGCAAAAGACACATTTTAAATATAGTAATCCTATCGTGGACAGATCAGTTAATCGCCATTTGCTAATCCCTCTCGTTGAGCCGTCAATTAATCGTCATTTCATAATACGAATTGTGGGAAAATGAGTCAGTCCTTTCTTTCGGTAATCCTATCGTTCGTTAGTCAGCTGTTAATCCATGTCATGGAAACCTTATTAGTTCTTCGGGCTTGACTTTAGCAGTAACGTTGGTTAATCGTCCTTTCATCTTGACTCCAGCTAAAATAAAAATCTTTTTGATATCCATCCCCTGTTGAGAGACCTTAATTAAGCTTTCCAGCTGTTTACACACTGTACCCAAAGGGAATTTTCACTTATGTATCTTTTCTAAAGATATTTCTAATTTTATTACATTTATAAGATATTTTGTACACACATTTACACACACACACACTATATATATATATATATATATATATATATATATATATATATATATATATATATATATATATATATATATATATATATATATATATATATTGTAATTTACATTTATGCACTATAAAGGGTTTAATTTCGTATTCAGGATTAGAATCCATTTAGATTATGATTCAGTGTGTATTATATATTTTTTCCTCGTGTAGGTATGAATTTCTGTCTGCACACTCGTATAATGTGTATATTTAAATAACATGCATTATATATTGACGTGTGTGTATGTGAGAGAGAGAGAGAGAGAGAGAGAGAGAGAGAGAGAGAGAGAGAGAGAGAGAGAGAGAGAGAGAGAGAGAGAGAGAGAGAGGCTCTACGCTGTCTCCTCAGTGATTACCTTCATGGTAGATCTCTAAGTGTAGTTCTCAATGGAACTGAATCAGCAAGACATCCTATTGGGGCAAGTGTTCCACAAGGAAGCGTGCTGGGACCATTGTTATGGAATGTCTACTTCAACGACCTTCTTCATCTCATCCCAGAATCACATGCATATGCAGACGACTGTACACTGACATTCACTTATCCAAGATAAGAAATTCCAGCTGCTCTAAGCTACATCAATCACCAGCTGAGAGCTATATCAGCTTGGGGAAATAGATGGCAAGTAACATTTGCAACTGAGAAAACGTAAATGATCGTCTCTAGGCACCATGATGGTAATGCTGGTGCAGTAGTAAGGATGAATGGGAGGGTGTTGGCACCTGGTGAAGAAGGTGATATCCTTGGGGTGAAATTTGACTCCAAACTAACCATGAAGAACCATGTTGTAAATCTTGCAAACAAGGCAGCCAGGAAGCTTACAGCACTTCGCCGTATCTCGCACCTGCTTGACAGTAGGGGTTGCAAGATTCTGTACGAGGCACAAGTATGCTCACATCTTGAGTATGCTCCACTTTCCTGGTTTGCCTGCCCCCCCCCCCCCTCTCATCTGCGACTGCTTGACAGAGTAGAGAACAGAGCAAGACGTCTCATCTCTCGCCTGGATCCATCCTGGATAGATCTGTCATTTCAGCAGAGTCTTCAACATAGGAGGGATGTGGGTGGCGTTAGTGTTATGTACAAGGCCAATATTGTCAAAGTACCACACTTGGATCCACTTCGAGGACAACATGAATCAAGCTTTTATGCCACAAGACGGGCAGAAAGCAGCAATTTCACTCTGGCTGTACCCTTCTCCAGAACATCACTCCATCTGAGATCATATATACCCAGGATGACTCGAGTATGGAACACATTCGTACAGCATAATGATATGATGTCAACAAGATAAAGTCAGTTGATCAAATGAAAATGCTGGCCCACAGATGGCTCCAACTTCATCCTGTTCGCTACTTGCATGTCTCATAACAATAAAAATGCTTTCAACTGAGCTGATGTAGGTAACAGCTCTTAGCTTGCCAATAAAGTTAGGAATCCTTAACCTGTAAATAGCTTGTCAATAAAGCTAGGGATCCTTAACCTTGCCAAACCCTGTTAAAAAAAAAAAGCGAGAGAGAGAGACAGAGAGAGAGAGAGAGAGAGAGAGAGAGAGAGAGAGAGAGAGAGAGAGAGAGAGAGAGAGAGAGAGAGAGAGAGAGAGAAGAGAGAGAGAGAGAGAGAACCACCAAGTAAATAACGCTGCAACACTAAGACCAAAATATTTAATAAAAAAAAATAAAAAAATGAGCTTATAGAAAATTCTCCTTTCAAGCCTCAAACGATAGACCAAGAGATAAAAATTGGGGAAAAACACTAAACTCGTAGGGATTAGAGTGCAGAGCTAGTAAACCCGTAGGGGTGAAGAGCAAGAGAAAAGTAATATTTTTTTTTTCGGAAAAAAATCCGTCCAGACAAGAAGATCCAAAAAAATGGTTTCAATCAATATCTTCATTTCTGGCGGCAGGTACGTATTAAATTACTCTTGACATATAATTTAGCTTTTGTACATTACTGCAGTTCACTTTTGTTCTGAAACCGTAATTAAAACCCTGTTTCCAAGTTCCTTTTTTGTTTACGTGTTCATTTTTTTTGGTCTGGAGGGAGGGAGAGGGGGTTCAGATAATTAGTTATTGATTTCTCGAAGGAGAAGAGTGAGAAGTTGTTTAGTTTGGCAGGAACCACCGTGTGTGTGTGTGTGTGTGTGTGTGTGTGTGTGTGTGTGTGTGTGTGTGTGTGTGTGTGTGTGTGTGTGTGTGTGTGTGTGTGTGTGTTGCCAGGTCGTACTCTTACACAGACGGCAAGTTGTGACGCGGGGCGAAGGGATGAGACTCAACCTTCGCAGCCACGTACAGGTAAGTACATTAGGCGAGTACAAACGCACATACACACAGTGCGTGCGTGCGCACACACAATAAAAATACAACAAGAGTTGTTAGACAAAAGAAAGAAGATAGAACACAAAGAAGCAGAAATGATATCCGAGATGGAGATTGAAGCACAGCTCTTCAAAAGTCTTTCATCTCTCTCTCTCTCTCTCTCTCTCTCTCTCTTTCTCTCTCTTTCTTCATAGAACTGGGCTGTGAAACAGTGATCTCAGGGTAACCTACACATACCAGCTGTTCCTCTGTTACAGTAACATGTGAGAAAGAAAAATACTCTGGTAATCATTAAACGGAACCTCTTCGTAGTTACCTGATGATGATGATGATAATAATAATAGTAAATATACATTGTTATTGTTGACACTTGTTTTTATTATTAGAGTTTTATTTATTATTAGAGTTAGAGCAAAGGAAGGGGTATCAGTAATGTTGAATGATCAGTTATGGAAGGAGAAAAGAGAATATGAATGTGTAAATGCAAGAATTATGTGGATTAAAGTAAAGGTTGGATGCGAGAAGTGGGTCATAATAAGCGTGTATGCACCTGGAGAAGAGAGGAATGCAGAGGAGAGAGAGAGATTTTGGGAGATGTTAAGTGAATGTATAGGAGCCTTTGAACCAAGTGAGAGAGTAATTGTGGTAGTGGACCTGAATGCTAAAGTAGGAGAAACTTTTAGAGAGGGTGTGGTAGGTAATTTGGGGTGCCAGGTGTAAATGATAATGGGAGCCCTTTGATTGAACTTTGTATAGAAAGGGGTTTAGTTATAGGTAATACATATTTTAAGAAAAAGAGGATAAATAAGTATACAAGATATGATGTAGGGCGAAATGACAGTAGTTTGTTGGATTATGTATTGGTAGATAAAAGACTGTTGAGTAGACTTCAGGATGTACATGTTTATAGAGGGGCCACAGATATATCAGATCACTTTCTAGTTGTAGCTACACTGAGAGTAAAAGGTAGATGGGATACAAGGAGAATAGAAGCATCAGGGAAGAGAGAGGTGAAGGTTTATAAACTAAAAAAGGAGGCAGTTAGGGAAAGATATAAACAGCTATTGGAGGATAGATGGGCTAATGAGAGCATAGGCAATGGGGTCGAAGAGGTATGGGGTAGGTTTAAAAATGTAGTGTTAGAGTGTTCAGCAGAAGTTTGTGGTTACAAGAAAGTGGGTGCGGGAGGGAAGAGGAGCGATTGGTGTAATGATGATGTAAAGAGAGTAGTAAGGGAGAAAAAGTTAGCATATGAGAAGTTTTTACAAAGTAGAAGTGATGCAAGGAGGGAAGAGTATATGGAGAAAAAGAGAGAGGTTAAGAGAGTGGTGAAGCAATGTAAAAAGAGAGCAAATGAGAGAGTAGGTGAGATGTTATCAACAAATTTTGTTGAAAATAAGAAAAAGTTTTGGAGTGAGATTAACAAGTTAAGGAAGCCTAGAGAACAAATGGATTTGCCAGTTAAAAATAGGAGAGGAGAGTTATTAAATGGAGAGTTAGAGGTATTGGGAAGATGGAGGGAATATTTTGAGGAATTGTTAAATGTTGATGAAGATAGGGAAGCTGTGATTTCGTGTATAGGGCAAGGAGGAATAACATCTTGTAGGAGTGAGGAAGAGCCAGTTGTGAGTGTGGGGGAAGTTCGTGAGGCAGTAGGTAAAATGAAAGGGGGTAAGGCAGCCGGGATTGATGGGATAAAGATAGAAATGTTAAAAGCAGGTGGGGATATAGTTTTGGAGTGGTTGGTGCAATTATTTAATAAATGTATGGAAGAGGGTAAGGTACCTAGGGATTGGCAGAGAGCATGCATAGTTCCTTTGTATAAAGGCAAAGGGGACAAAAGAGAGTGCAAGAATTATAGGGGGATAAGTCTGTTGAGTATACCTGGTAAAGTGTATGGTATATTTATTATTGAAAGAATTAAAAGTAAGACTGAGAATAGGATAGCAGATGAACAAGGAGGCTTTAGGAAAGGTAGGGGGTGTGTGGACCAGGTGTTTACAGTGAAACATATAAGTGAACAGTATTTAGATAAGGCTAAAGAGGTCTTTGTGGCATTTATGGATTTGGAAAAGGCGTATGACAGGGTGGATAGGGGGGCAATGTGGCAGATGTTGCAGGTGTACGGTGTAGGAGGTAGCTTACTGAAAGCAGTGAAGAGTTTTTACGAGGATAGTGAGGCTCAAGTTAGAGTACATAGGAAAGAGGGAAATTATTTCCCAGTAAAAGTAGGCCTTAGACAGGGATGTGTGATGTCACCGAGGTTGTTTAATATATTTATAGATGGGGTTGTAAGAGAAATAAATGCGAGGGTCTTGACAAAAGGCGTGGAGTTAAAAGATAAGGAATCACACATAAAGTGGGAGTTGTCACAGTTGCTCTTTGCTGATGACACTGTGCTCTTGGGAGATTCTGAAGAGAAGTTGCAGAGATTGGTGGATGAATTTGGTAGGGTGTGCAAAAGAAGAAAATTAAAAGTGAATACAGGAAAGAGTAAGGTTATGAGGATAACAAAAATATTAGGTGATGAAAGATTGGATATCAGATTGGAGGGAGAGAGTATGGAGGAGGTGAATGTATTCAGATATTTGGGAATGGACATGTCAGCGGATGGGTCTATGAAAGATGAGGTGAATCATAGAATTGATGAGGGGAAAAGGGTGAGTGGTGCACTTAGGAGTCTTTGGAGACAAAGAACTTTGTCCTTGGAGGCAAAGAGGGGAATGTATGAGAGTATAGTTTTACCAACGCTCTTATATGGGTGTGAAGCATGGGTGACGAATGTTGCTGCGAGGAGAAGGCTGGAGGCAGTGGAGATGTCATGTCTGAGGGCAATGTGTGGTGTGAATATAATGCAGAGAATTCGTAGTTTGGAAGTTAGGAGGAGGTGCGGGATTACCAAAACTGTTGTCCAGAGGGCTGAGGAAGGGTTTTTGAGGTGGTTCGGACATGTAGAGAGAATGGAGCGAAACAGAATGACTTCAAGAGTGTATCAGTCTGTAGTGGAAGGAAGGCGGGGTAGGGGTCGGCCTAGGAAAGGTTGGAGGGAGGGGGTAAAGGAGGTTTTGTGTGCGAGGGGCTTGGACTTCCAGCAGGCGTGCGTGAGCGTGTTTGATAGGAGTGAATGGAGACGAATGGTTTTTAATACTTGACGTGCTGTTGGAGTATGAGCAAAGTAACATTTATGAAGGGGTTCAGGGAAACCGGCAGGCCGGACTTGAGTCCTGGAGATGGGAAGTACAGTGCCTGCACTCTGAAGGAGGGGTGTTAATGTTGCAGTTTAAAAACTCTAGTGTAAAGCACACTTCTGGCAAGACAGTGATGGAATGAATGATGGTGAAAGTTTTTCTTTTTCGGGCCACCCTACCTTGGTGGGAATCGGCCAGTGTGATAATAATAAAAAAAAATTATTATTATTATTAAATAATAATAAATAATCTCTTCCCTTTCCCAGCGAATTTCTTTCCCTCTCCTCTCCCTCCTTTTCTTCCAGTCTCCACCAGCTTACCCTCCGCACACCCCTCCCCTCCCTACCCTCGTTTTTCCTCTTTCCCCTCCATCTATTTCCCCTCCATCTCCTTACCCTCCCACCCTCCCTTCTCATCGAATAAAATTTCTCCCCTCCATCCCCCCTCCTTCTCTTAAACTCCCCCCCTCACCCAAAACAACAAGTATGCTTCGTGTTGAACTCTTCAGCGGTACATTTGGGTTCCGTCATAAATATGCATATTGGAATTAGAGACGGTGGCCCGGCAGCTAAATATTCATGAGGGATATCAATTGATAACTTTATGTAATGTGAATGGTGGTGGTGGTGGTGGTGGTCTTTGTAGGTGGTTGTAGAGGTGGTGGTGGTGGTGGTGGTAGTGGTGGTGGTGGTGGTAGGTGGTGGTGGTAGGTGGCTGTGGTAGGTGGTGATAGGTGGTGGTGGTGGTGGTGGTGGTAGGTGGTGGTGGTAGGTGGTGGTGGTAGGTGACTGTGGTAGGTGGTGATAGGTGGTGGTGGTGGTAGGTGGTTGTGATGGTAGGTGGTAGGTGGTGGTGGTTGTAGTGGTGGTCGTTGTAGATGGTTGTAGTGGTGGTGGTGGCGGTGGTGGTAGGTGGCGTGGTAGTTGGTTGTATTGGTGGTGGTGGTGTGGTGGGTGAGTGGTGGTGGTGGTGGTGGTGGTGGTGGTGGTGGTGGTGGTGGTGGTGGTGGGGTGGTGGTGGTGATGGTGGTAGGTGGTGGGGGTGTGTGGTGGTGATGGTGGTGGTGGTGGGGTGGTTGGTGGTGGTGGTGGTGTGGTGGTGGTGGTTGTAGTAGTGGTCGTGGTGGGAGGCGGTTGTGGTGGTGCCCGTGGTGGTAGGTGGTTGTGGCTGTGGTGGTGGTAGGTGGTGGTGGTGGTGAAAGTTGGTGTTGGTTCCGGTGGTGGTGGTTGCGGTAGTGGTGGTGGTTGCGGTGGTAGTGGTTGTGGTGGTGGCGGTAGGTGATTGTAATGGTGGTTGTAGTGGTGGTTTTAGGTAATAATGGTGGTGGTGGTTTTAGGTAATGGTGACGATGGTGGTGGAGGTAGGTGGTGGTGATAGGTAATGGTGGTGGTGGTAGTGGTGGTAGGTGGTGGTGGTGATGGTGGTAGATGATGGGTAGTGGTGGTAGTGGTGGTAGTAATGGTGGTGGTAGTGGTGGTAGTAATGGTGGTAGTAGTGGTGGTAGTAATGGTGGTGGTAGTGGTGGTAGTAATGGTGGTGGTAGTGGTGGTAGTAATGGTGGTGGTAGTGGTGGTGGTCGAGGTGGTGTCAGTGGTAGGTAATGGTTGTGGCTGGTGATGGGTGGTGGTGAGTAGGTAATGGCAGTAGTGGTGTAGGTGGTGGTGGGTGGTTGTGGTAGGTAGTGGCAGGTTGGGGTAGTAAGTGTTAGAGGACAGAGGCTGGTGAATATTTCCAACAAGGTTGCATCAGTAGCTGTCACAGACATGACAATATTATCGTAATCATATCACTGCTCTGCCTACATCACATTCTAAATGAGAGCCTCGTAATCTCTCTCTCTCTCTCTCTCTCTCTCTCTCTCTCTCTCTCTCTCTAGCATAATGCGCGACAATTATTCACTGTAATCTGGATATCTTTATACAGTCTTACTTTGATCAATATTATATCACGTAATGTGAAAATAAATTCAGAATAATAAACTTTAGTTGATTTATTGAATTTGCATAAAAGAGAATGCATTTGGTTGCTTCGTCATAACTGGCATGAGGACGGACTGACAGATGGATACATACATACATACATACACACACACACACACACACACACACACACACACACACACACACACACACACACACACACACACACACACACACACACACACACACACACACACACACACACAGGCCCGGTGGCCTGGTGGCTAAAGCTCCCGCTTCACACACGGAGGGCCCGGGTTCGATTCCCGGCGGGTGGAAACATTTCGACACGTTTCCTTACACCTGTTGTCCTGTTCACCTAGCAGTAAATAGGTACCTGGGTGTTAGTCGACTGGTGTGGGTCGCATCCTGGGGGACAAGATTGAGGACCCCAATGGAAATAAGTTAGACAGTCCTCGATGACGCACTGACTTTCTTGGGTTATCCTGGGTGGCTAACCCTCCGGGGTTAAAAATCCGAACGAAATCTTATCTTATCACACACACACACACACACGAAGGAAAATGGCAAAAATACCGACACGATGAACATTGTCTTAAAAATAAGGTAATACGAATCGTTACTGACAGCGCTTCGCACTCTGTGGGGACGAAACGTTTTCAGTGAAGGTTGGGAAATATATGGCTATATATTTCCCAACCTGTTATTAGTCCTCCCAGCAAGTCAGCTTCAACTTACCTCACCCGACCCTTCACGTCACTATGCTTCTATATATACGCACATCCTCTCTCTCTCTAGATAGATCTGTTTCTGATTTGATAAAGCCCACTGTGTGGGCGAAACGTGTTCAATATAATACCGCATTACACTGAATTTGTGTCTGTATCCAAGAACACACAGAGGAGAACTAAGACAAAGGTCCAGTGTCTGAAGGAACATGTAAGGAAACTGAAGAACGAACTAAAGGAAACGAAGTGAGAGGGGGGAAAAGAAGCAATAACAATCATGATAAAAGAAAAAATAAGAAAGAGAAGATAGGAAAGATGGACACAAAGGGATAACTAAGACACATATGCAACAGTTAGGGATCTTTATTCCGAAACGTTTCGCCTACGCATTACGTTTCTTCAGTCGAATACAGAATCGGCAGCAGAAATAGAATAGCTGTAAAGACGATGTAATCAGTCCATTACCATTCAAGACGTAGTTATGAGGTGGTCTGTCCCTCAGTTCCTTCTCAGGAAGGATAAAGAAATAGCAGAGGGGAAAGGGGTTTCACTGTTTAAAGAAACCAGTGGTGTTTTGAGATAAGAGTAATAATCCTCAGAGGGGAAGCAAATGACTTCATAATAGTCACACTCAAGACGGGAGGACCTCCAAGGTGGTGGCAGCAGTGATATGCAACCTAGTGTAACACTGAGCAGTAGATCAGGAAAGGAATACGACAGCAAGAATGCGATGGTGGACATCACAGCTCAAGCAGCAAGGGAAGCACCTAAGACAAAACCCAAAGCTACTAACCATGTGATATTTTAAATACAAGGGAGAATTGGGATCCACAGACTGGGAGAACTGGGATCCACAGACTGGGAGAACTGGGATCAACAGACTGGCAGAACTGGAATCAAGAGACTGGGAGGACTGGGACTTGGAGAATTGGGAGCCACAGACTGGGAGAACTGGGATCCACAGACTGGAAGAATTGGGATCCACAGACTGGGAGAATTGGGATCAACATGGAAGGACAGGAAATCTGAAGGGCTACGATGATGCAGTGGGGGCCCACATGTCAGAGAAAGGAGGGAATGAGCCAGACAGACTGGACCCAGTATCATCTCTATTCAAACCTGATCACGTCAAGAAACCGAAAAAAACAGAGGTTTTCAACAAGACTAATTCCAGAGGTAAGTGGTACGAGCTATGATGAGATACTGAAAGAACTAAACTTAATGACAGAAGACAGAACAGACAGACACAACGACTTGCAAATATTCTGCGGAACTGGTAGGGTGGAAAGGGACAGGCTGTTTGAGAGGCGGAGAACATGTATACAAGGGCACGGTTGGAAATTTAAAAGAATGAGGGGTCACAAGGATTTTACGATAAGTCACGGGGATTTTACGAAACATTTTTTCAACCATAGTGTAGTCAGGAAGTGCAATGACCTGGACAACAAAGCAGAAAAGCCTGGGAATATACAAAGCGAAACGAATAGGTATGACAGGACTTACGAAGATTAGAGAGGGTGAAACCAATAGCGGCAAGAATGGTACCCACACCTGCTCAAGCACGTCAAGAAATTAGAGAAAGTGCAAAGGTTTGCAACAAGACTAGTCCCGGAGCTAGTGAGGTATATACTACGACGAGGTTAAGGGAAATCTACCTGACGACACAGGAGGGATAGGGAAGACATGACAACGACATAAAATACTGATAGGAATTGACATGGTGGATAGGGACAGGATGTTTCAGAGATGGGACACAACAATAAGGGGTCACAACTGGAAGTTGAAGACTCAGATGAGTCATAGAGTTGTCAAGAAGTGGATCAATCTGGAGAGTAATGTAGTGGAGGCAGGATCCATACAAAGCTTTAAGAAGAGATACGATAAAGCTCATGGAGCAGGGAAAGAATGGACCTAGCAGCGACCAGTGAAGAAGCTGGGCCAGGACCTGTGACTCGACCCCTTCAACCACAATCACGTGAGTACAAATAGGTGAGTACACACACAAACAAAATCGTGGGAGCCAAGCGAGGCACAATCTGCAACTCTGTCATCATCCCAGACTCGTAATACAATTTACACACTTTAATTGACAATGATAGATATTCACTTACCTCAAACGAGTGCTAGTTCTGTTTTTGCTTCTTCTTTTTTAGTGCATATTCTTTTGTGGTGGTCAACGAGATTCAGCAGAGTTGTTGTTAACTCGCAGAACCAAGCTTACAATGATGTATGTCTGTGTGTCCTTATGCGGTGAGTTTATTGTAGAGATGTATCGGGTACCCGCATCCGCATCCGCGGAACATCCGCACAATTTCGTATATCCGCATCCGCATTTTATGTAAACGGATATCTGCATATGCATCCGCATCCGCCAAATAAGTTAGACATCCTCATACACATCCACATCTGCGGATATCTAAATTTTCACATCCGATATATCTCTAGTTTATTGTAATGGAAAAATATACACAAATGTAGAATAATGCGATCCTTTATTGACTACGTTTCGCCCATAAAGTAGGCTTTATTAAGTCAGAAACAGATCTACCTGGGTAAAGAGTACATGAGTATTCTAGCCAGTTTTTTAATGTTTCTACTGGGATATAAAAAAAACTTTTCTAAGTAACACTATCCCGAACATTTTGTGCTTAATTGTCCACTTATTAAGGAATATAGAGACAGTATAATAACTTATGTGACATGTCAAAATATCTTATTAATGAAAATAAGATACCAGACATATAAAGCAAATTTCCTCAATCTGCTTGTAACAGATTACTGAACTGTAGATATAAATCCAGATGTATTCTTGTTAACCCTTTTGGGGCCTAGTTCCTAGGCCTTTTGTGAATCCATATGCTCTTGCGCTACCCTCCACAGGATGGATATGGGGCGCACAATAAACTAGCCACTTCGGTGGCAAAATCTAAAAATCTAATCCAGAATAATAGTCACAATACCGTACATGGAAAGAATGTCCTTGAAGGGCTCTTGATGCTGGACTCTTGATGCACTTTATTAACTCTCACACTAATTCAGGTAATAACTACATTATTTTTTCAGGTCCTAAAATCAGCTGTGTTTAATCAAAAACAAGAGTAACGCGACAGTCTGGAGTTTTGAGGCCCTCTGACCGCGGGTTCAAACCCCACTTGTGGTATGGTTTGTCATTGCTTGCCCTACAAAAAAATATGGGAATAAGTTGGTGACTGACGCCTCTGAGAGTGGTGGCACGAAAAATGGTGACTGGCGCATCTGAGAGTTGTGACACGAAAGATGGTGACTGATGCGCCTGAGGGCGGTGTACATAATAATAATAATAATAATAATAATAATAATAATAATAATATAATAATAATAATATCTTTATTTCTACAAGTACACGCACAAGGTATAGAGGCCTAGCTGACATCAATGACATATTACTATATACTACTATATGTATTCATCTAATTATGGTAGTGAGGGTCGAATCTCGGCTCTTGATGCGTCAGAGAGAAGGTAGTAGGTATCTCCTCCATTCAGTCACTGAAGAGGACACAGAGGTAAGCAAATCGTAACAAGAGACAAGGCAATCTCTCTCTCTCTCTCTCTCTCCTCGCTCTCTTGTCCTTTCCCTTAGTCCAATGTTTCTTTTTAAACTATTTTATCATATAGAAAGGTTGGACGGTTCGCCTCTCCCACATCCGTCACTCACTCATATTCAACACATCCTTCATTCTCTAGTTTCTGTTTTCCGACCCTATCTGCCTCCTCATCTTTGCTTCCTTTGCCGACCATATTCGCTATTCGTTCTCGCGTCTCTTTGAACTTGTCCTGCGTGGCAGTAACCAGATAAGAAGATAGTGCGGCGGTCTCAAGATTAGCAGACAGAGGATCGAGCCTCCACCACTATTTACGTTGAATGACTCTCGCTAGTTTACCTCTAGACATAAATTTTGATATTTTGAAATCCTATTCGCACTTCTTCTGCTTATCATTCATTCATTTTCTTTTTTTTTTTTTACTGTCAGTGCTTTTGTTTCTATTTTACACAAGTGCTTTTTTTATTTTTTTACCATCAGTAAGAGTTAATTTATTTAAGAGCGTCTAAGTGTGCGGATAAATCAAAGAAAATAAGAGTCACAGAATAGGAATATAAAATATATTAAAAAAATTAAATGAACACAATAGGATTCCAAATTGAAGACGTTGAATCTGGTTGTTGATATAATGGTGCACCAACAGAAAAAAAAAAGTCACAAGTATACAATTCAGGTCATTTATTAAAGGAAGCGTTTCGCCACGAGTGGCTTCATCAGCTCTGATAAAGCGTGGCGAAACGTTTTCTTTGATGTCCTGAACTGCCCATTTCCATAGCAAGTAGACAACCTTCCTTGTGTTTGTTTCAAATTACTATTCTTTATTCTTTTTCTCTTTTGTTTTGATTTTCAAATTTTTCTGACTTTCAGTGTCTTCAAGGTACATCCTTTTTCTTGTTCAATATTTAATTTCATAAAAGCCAAAAACACAAAACATAAATAAAACAATGAAAGATATCTATTAAGAAATATTGAGATAAGAGATAGATACATAATAAAACAATGAAAGGTATCTAAGAGAAATATCAAGAGATAAGAGATAGATACATAAAAAAGATAGAGAGGCTAGATGTAGAGGGAAAAAACAGAAAGAAATATGGCAAAAATAAAAAAAAATAGAAAGAAGACAGATTACAGAAAAAATATAGATGATAAAAAAAGAAAAGAAAACGCAATAGGGGAAAAAAAAACAGAAAAACTCAATTGGAGGCAGAATAAAAATATAGCAACAATGTAAACCGATTTTATTTCACGTCGGGGATTGGAAAAGACTAACATAGAGGCAGTGGAACAAATTATTCCCTGGCAACCGAGTTCCTTTTTGTATAAGCCGGGTTAAGCTTTTCCAAACTCTATGCAGAAAGAGGGGGGTCCAAACGAACAGAAGAACAAGTTAATTAACAAACGCAATAAGTTTGATTCTCTCTGTATGTCTCTCTTTCTCAAAGATAACTCCTGTCCAGCCAGAGAGAGGGAGGAACACCTCTCACTATCGACACACCAGAAGATCTCTCCCTCACCATAAACAGCATATCCTCGGCGGTTTATGTAAGCTTAACTAATCTATGTACTGCTTTCAAGTACCTGAACAAAACGAGGCGCCACTGTCACCAATTTCTTGCCTCCACCATCTCGAGCCATTCCCATCTCAATTTAGCCTCCATTAACTGATTGCCAAATAATGGTGATCTAATTAGGGATCGCTAAAAGACACCAAATTGGGCTTGAGGGAGAGTGGTTATGGCGGACCTCCAGCGACCGTCAACATGGACTCATTTTGGGTTGAAATATATATTAATCTGATGAGTTTCAGTGAGAGGGAAGGAGTGAGAAAAGGAAGAGGGGAAGATTCAGGATGTAAGATGGTAGTGGTAGGAAGATGGGAGAGGGAGGGAAGGAGATACACAGTGTTGGTAATAATATGTTAGGAGATGGGGAGAAGGAGAGGAAGAGAAGAGGGAGATAAAGCGTGTTTACGAGCTGTTAAACGTAGGTAGATGAGAGAAGGAGATCAGAGAGGAAAGGAGGGAGGGAAATACAGAATAGTTGTGTGTATGTTGCGAGGTGAATAAAGGAAAGACGAGAGATGTATGTGTGTACGTGGTGGGAGGGGGTCAAGGAAGGAGGATCACTTCTTGGTTCTAATCTAACCACTTCAAATTTATCATCTCAACTATTCACTCATTCTTATTATTTATATATATATATATATATATATATATATATATATATATATATATATATATATATATATATATATATATATATATATATTATTAAGTCATACAGGTGATAGGCTTTAAACCTAACAAATGCAAGCATAAAAGTAATGGTGAGGGCACAGCTGATTATCATGAAGTGGGGTTGTGGGCATGTTACTCTTGTATCAATCTTATCTTACTTATCAGCAGATAACAGAGTATATACTTCTTACCGTTTGAAACGCTCATAAGTCATGCGTAAGCTCAACCCAATCTACATTCTTGGCATATCATACACATCAGATTTATATTGCTAGTTTAATAGATCAGGGGAATTTGTGATCTAGCAAGTTGAGGCATGGGATGAGAATACTGCTGGTGGTCCTGGAGTGTACTGGTGGCAGTGGGAGGCAGGAAGTACTGACACAGCAGCCCTGCCATCACCAGGACAATGCCTTAACAGGGTTGATAGTGGCCATCAGGAAGAATCTCGACTCCAGTAAATGTGATGTCTTATCTGCAGAGTATCCATATTATTATATAAATATATTATATAAAATAAAAAAAATATATAAAAAATGGTTATAGGGAAGTGGAATATTCAAACGCTTCAGGAAGAAATCCAAATATTTTTCCTTGAAGCCTTTTTATCCACTTCTCCGTAGGCTATGGGTCCCACAATTTACACCAGAGGTGGACCCCATTATATATATATACTATATATATATATATAATATATTATATATAATATATTATATAAATATATAATATAATAAATATATATATATATATATATATATATAAATTAATCGCAGACAGGCGATCGTAACAATGCAAGACAAGCCACAGGGGGCGTCATTAGAAACTATGCAATGTTGCAATGCATTATATATATATTATATTATATATATATATAATATATATATTATATAATATATATATATATTATAAATATACATATATATTATTAAAAGACTCATACAGGTGATAGGCTTTAAACCTAACAAAGCAAGCATAAAAGTAAGGTTGAGGGCAGCAGCTGATTATCATGGAAGTGGGGTTGTGGGCATGTTACTCTTGTATCAATCTTATCTTTACTTATCAGCAGATAACAGAGTATATACTTCTTACCGTTTGAAACGCTCATAAGTCATGCGTAAGCTCAACCCGCTACTACATTTCTTGCCTATCATACACATCAGATTTATATTGCTAGTTTAATAGATCGAGGGGATTTGTGAATCAGCAAGTTGAGGCATGGGAGTGAGAATACTGCTGGTGGTACTGGTGGTACTGGTGGCAGTGGGAGGCAGGAAGACTGACACAGCAGCCCTGACCATCACCAGGGACAATGCCTACACAGGGTTGATAGTGGCCATCAGGGAGGATCTCGACTCCAGTAAATGTGATGTCTACGTGCAGAGTATCCAGTATATATATATATATATATATATATATATATTATATATTATATAATATATTATATATTATATATATATATATATATATATATATATATATATATATGCAAAACAACCAATGTGAAAGAATTGAGAAATTCCAATTCCAATCGCTTTGTCGTGCCGAATAGGCAGAACTTGCGATCTTGGCTTAAATACAAAGCTCATCTTGCCATATAGGACAAGTGAAAATTTGTGTATGCAATAATTTCGCCAAAATCATTCTGAACCTAACGAAAAAAATATATTTGATTGTGTTTGTGTTTGTTTAGTATTAAATTATTGTAAACGTATTTAAAATATATTTAGTTGGGTTAGGCTAAAATAAATTATTCTTGTTATAATAAGGTTAGGTAAGTTTTCTAAGATTCTTTTGGTGCAAAATTAAACTTTTTTACATTAACATGAAAAAAATATATCTTTAAACGCATAAGAGAAAATTTCAGAAAGGACTTAGTTTTAAATGAGTTCTTGCTAACTGACCAGTTTTACATTTTCGGCACGACACACATATATAAATATATATATATATAAAGAGAGAGAGAGAGAGAGAGAGAGAGAGAGAGAGAGGAGAGAGAGAGAGAGAGAGAGAGAGAGAGAGAGAGAGAGAGAGAGAGAGAGAGAGAGAGAGTGCGCGTGTGAGAGCGCATTTCTGTTGTTTTGCTATCTATAAAGAAAATTAAAAAAGAAAATGTTTGAGTAGAACGAAACAAAAAATATGATGCAGTCCCTCGTGCTCAATAATGTCATCAAAATTTCATTGGATGTATTCCATGTCCGGCCAATTACCCGGTATAACTGCTGGACGTACATTAAATTTCAAACACAACACACGATCAGGATCCCAGTAGTGGGGAAACTGTACTAGCTGTGGGGAGTTTATGGTATGTTTGGGGAATTTATGAAGGCTGTGGGGAGTTTAAGGTTAGTGTGGGCAATTTATTATATGTTGGAAAATTTGTCAAAAGAGTGGGGAATTTACCAGAGGTGGGGAGAATTAGTGGTAGAAGGTCAATAATTACTGCTAACATATAAAATTTTTGAAATTCATGGGGTATTAAGGTTAATTATAGCAATTTAAAAATATATTTCTATGTTAATGATGGAAGGTATGAAAAAATGATCACAGATGAGGTTTAGCGATAAATGAATGAGAAAAAACTGTAGAGAAATTTGGTGTAGTTAAAGGGAAACTTGACAGTTGTGAGAAATTTTGTGTAAGACGAAGTTCAACTAATACCTGTGAGAGCTTCTCATGGTTGGTATTCCTTAAAGTTCTTAAGAGAATACTATTCTCTTAAGAACTACAAGAAATACCAACGGGAAGGGAATAAGGTTTGCTGTTCCTCTAAACGAAAATTAATCAGTCTGAAAGCTGTTACAGCTTCCATAATCCTGTCAGTGTGTACCTTTTGATGCTCCTTTAAGGCGAGGAAAACTCTAAATGCATTTCGCCGTCACTCACACAATCCCTTTCTTGCCAGAAGCACGTAGAAGCACTTCCCACCTTCAGAACTCGAGTCCGGCTAATCGGTTTCCCAAGAACCCTTCATGAATGTTACCTTGCTCACGCTCCAAAAGCACGTCAAATCGTAAATTCTATTGCCTCCACTTTTATCCAATACGCTTTCACAAGTTTGTTGGATGCTGAAACCACAGGCACTCAAATCCTTCTTTAGCCTCTCCCTCTCAACCTTTTCTAGGGCGACCCCTACCATACCTTCTCACCACTCCAGATTTATCTGGCTTTCCTTCACTCCTAAAAGGTATTATACCTCCCTGGCCAGTGCAAGAAATCACTGCCTCCATCTCTTCATCAATATTCAGCAACTCCTCAAAATATTCCCACCATCTTCCAAGTACCTCTGCATTCAATGGCCCCCCTCTTTTGTTTTTAACTGTTAAATTTATTTGTTTCCTAGGATTTCTCAATTTACTGATCTCAGTCCAAAATTATTTCCTTATTCCCAACAAAATTTCTTGATAAAACCTCTCCCATTCTCATTAGTTCTCCTTTTGTATTCCCTCGCCATATTTTAGCTTCTCTTTGCTCTCCGAATGCTCCTCCCTCCACACATCTCTTCTACATTGTTAAGAAAAACTAATATGCTAACTTTTTTCTCCCTTACCACCCTCTTTCCCAAACTGCTCTTCCCTCCAGCACCCACTCTCCTATATCCACAAACTTCTGCTGCACGCTCTTACACTCCATTCTTAAATCTATCCCACATCTTCTCGACTTCTTCTTCGTTACCGTTTCTTTAACTAATGTTTCTCCTAATAGTTGCTAATATCTCACCCAATTTGCTCCTTTAGTTTATAAACGTTTAATTCTTTATTACTCACAGATGACATTCTCCTTACTCTTACTGCAGGCACCACTAAATAATGGTCTGATATATCAGTCGCCACTCTAAAATATGCACATACAGAAGCCTACCATCAACATTTTATCTACTAATACAAACTCCAACAAACTGTTATCATCACTCCCTATATTGTATCTCGTATACTCATTTATCCTATTTTTCTTAAAATACGTAT
>NC_069435.1:21271451-21341451 GCF_026875155.1 Cherax quadricarinatus | reverse complement strand
CGTTAATCTAATAATCTAATCTAATGCTCGTTAATCTAATAATCTAATTTAATGCTCGTTTATCTAATAATCTAATGCTCGTTAATCTAATAATCTAATTTAATGCTCGTTAATCTAATAATCTAATTTAATGCTCGTTAATCTAATAATCTAATTTAATGTTCGTTAATCTAATAATCTAATGCTCGTTAATCTAATAATCTAATCTAATCTAATGCTCCATTTATCTAATAATAACGATAACAATAACAATAACGACGACAATAATAAAATTAATAATAGTAATAAAATAATAACATTAAAATAATAATAATAACAATAATATTGATAGAACTGTATCGTAAACTTAGCAGACGGAGGATCGAGCCTCCACCATTTCTTCTGCCGAATAATTCACACCAATTTAGTGCGTCACATATTTCAAGATCCATCTATTAATATAATAAGGGTCATACAGCGTCTGTGGAATAGCATGAAATCAGGTTTGATAACAGAAAGGTTGCGTCTTAATGCTAGTGGAGGTCTCCTGATCCAAAGAATTGACGCTAATTTCTTAGATCAAAAGTCCTTTACCACCTGTTATATGTCCTTCTCAAAAGGGGGTTTTTTTAATGTATATATTATAATATTATATTATATATATATATATATTATATTTATATATATATATTATTATATTATAATTATATTTATAAAATTTTTTTTTTTTTATTTTTTTATCACACCGGCCGATTCCCCCAAGGCGGGTGGCCAAAAAAAGAAAAACTTTCACCTCATTCACCCCATCACTGCTTGAGAAGGGTGCTTTACACTCAGTTTTTAAACTGCAACTTTAACCCCCCTCCTTCAGAGTGCAGGCATGTACTTCCTTTCCCCGGGACTAAGCCCGGCCTGCCGGTTTCCTAAACCCCTTCAAAAATGTTACTTTGCTCACACCCCAACGCCGTCAGTATTAAAAAACCATTTGTCCCCATTCACTCCTATCAAACCGCTCACGCTGCCTGTGGAAGCCCAAAGCCCTCGCCCCAAAAAACCCTCCTTTACCCCCCTCCAACCTTCCCTGGGCCCGACCCTCCCCCGCCTTTTCCATAAGACGTACATCTTGAATCTTCTGTTTCCCCCTTTTCTCTTACTGTCCAAACCACCTCAACACCCTTCCCTCCCCCTCTGGACAACAGTTTTGGTAACCCCGCACCTCCCCCTAATTCAAACACGAATTCTCTGCATTATATTACACCACAATTGCCCCTCGAATGCATCTCCACCCCTCCACCCTTTCCTCGCTGCAACTTTATCCCCCACGCTTCAACCCTTTAAAAGAGCGTTGGTAAACTATATCCATACTTCCCTCTTTGCCCCTGGGCAAATTCTTTGTCCAGGGGCTCCTAAGTGCACACTCCTCTTTTTCCCTTCAATTCTTGATTCCCTCATCTTTTAAGACCCATCCGCGAACGTCCATCCAAATTTGAAAAGTTCACCCCCTCCATCTCTCTCCTCCAAACTGTATTCAAATTTTTATCCTAATCTTTTTGTTTTCCCCATAACCTTACTCTTTCCTGTATTACCTTTATTTTCTTCTTTTGCACACCCCACCCAAATTTATCCCCCAAACTCTGCAAAATTTTCTTTAGATTCCCCAAAAGGGCCCGTGTCATCGGCAAAGAGCGCTGTGACAACTCCCACTTTGTGTGTGATTTTTATCTTTTAACTCCACCTTTTGGCCAAACTATGATTTACTTCTCTCAACCCTAAATATTATCAAAACAAACGGAATCAACTTCTGCCTGCTAATTTTAGGGAAAATTTCCTTTCTACCTATATCTCTGGACTCCTATCCTCGTAAAAACTCTCACTGCTTTCATACCTACCTCCTAACCATAACTTGCAACATCTGCCACATTGCCCATATCTCCCTACTTTTCCAATCCATAAATGCCACAAGACCTCTTTAGCCTTTTAATACTGTAATTATATGTTTCTTAAACACTGCTGAAACCCTCCTCTAAAGCTCCTTGTTCATTGCTATCCTATTCTCCGTCTTACTCTTAATTCTTTAAATTAAAACTCTACCATACACTTTACCAGGTACACTCAACAGATTATCCCCCTATATTTTTGCATTCTTTATCCCTTTGCTTTATAAAAAGGAAACTATGCATGCTCTCTCCAATCCTGGGTTTACCTTACCTCTTCCATATTTATTAAATAATTGCCACCAACCTCAAAACTATATCCCCACCTGCTTTTACATTTATCTTACCCATAAATTTCCGGCGCCTTACCCCTTTCATTTTACCTATCCCTCACGAACTTCCCCCACACTCACAACTGTTTCTTCCTCATCTACAGATGTTATTCCTCCTTGCCTATACACGAAATCACAGTTTCCCTTCTTCATCAACATTTAACAATCTCAAAATATTCCTTCCATCTTCCCAAAACCTCTACCTCCCATTTAAAAAACTCTCCTTTCCCCAATTTTTAACTGACAACCCATTTTTTTCTCTGGGCTTTCTTAACTTGTTTAATCTACCCCAAAACTTTTTTTTATTTTAAACAAAATTTGTGATAAAACTCCCCACTCTTTTTTGCTTCTTTTTACATTGCTTCCCACCTCTTAACTTCCTCTTTTCTCCATATACTCTTCCCCCCTTTGCACACTTCTACTTTGTAAAAATTCCATAACTAACTTTTTCCTTATACCCCTTTTTACATCCATTCCCCAATCGCTCCTCTTCCCTCCTGCACCCCTTTCCTGAAACCCAAAACTTCTGCTGAACACTTAACACTACTTTTTTAACCTCCCCCATCCTCTTCGACCCCATTGCCTAGCTCTCTTTAGCCATCTATCCTCCAATAGCTGTTTTTATCTTACCCTAACTGCCCCCCTTTTTTAGTTTAAAAACCCCTTCACCTCTCTCTTCCTGATGCTTTATTTCCCTTGTACCATTCCCTTTTTCCCTCTCAGTTTTGCTACAAACCTAGAAAGTGATCTGATATATTGGGGCCCCCTCTATAAACAGTAACCCTGGTTACTCAACGCCCTTTTTATTACCAAACATAACCCAAACAACTCTGCTTTCGCCCTACATCATACGGGGATCTTTTTTATCCTTTTTTTCTTAAAATAGTTTTACCTATAACTAAACCCCTTTCTATACAAATTCAACAAAGGGCTCCATTATCTTTACACCTGGCCCCCCCAAAAACTTCCCTCCCACCCCCTCTCTAAAATTTTCTCCACTTTACATTTAAGTCCCCCACCACAATTTTCTTCACTTGGTTCAAAAAGGGTCCCATCTTCACTTAACTCTCCCAAAATCCTCTCTCCCTCTGCATTCCTTCCCTTTTCCAGGGTACACGCTTTTTAGAAATTTTCGCATCCAACCTTTACTTTAATCCACATAATTTTTGAATTTTCCAATTTCTTTCTTTTTCTCCTTCATAATGATCATTTTAAATTATGTACCCCCTTTTTATTATTATTTTATAATGTGTGTGTGTGGTTGTGTGTTTTGTGTTGTGTGTGTGTGTGGTGTGTGGTGTCGTGCCCAAAGGTAAAAAATTTCGATTTTTGCTTAAAAAACAAGGCTCTTCTTTTGCATGCAAAAATTTTGCAAAAATATTTCGAAATTAACAAAAAAATTTTTCATTGTGTTTTTTTTATTATTAAATTATTGTAAACTTATCTAAAATATATTTAGCTGGATTTAAATAAAAAAAAATTGAGCTTCTGAAAAAAGGTTAGGAAGTTTTCTAATTTCTTTTTTTACAAAATTATTATTTTTACATTCATCAATGAAAAAATATTCTTTAAACGTATAAACAAAATTTTAGAAAGGACATAATTTTAAATGAGTTCTTGAAACTGCCAGTCTTACTACGGCACACATTATATATATATAAAATATAATATATAATATATATATATATATATATATATATATATATATATATAATAATATATATATATATATATAAAATATATTCACACACCCACGTATTAATGCTCGTGGGCGGCTACGGACACCAATAGCCGGATGGGATGCTGCAGGGGAAGTGGGTAACTAGATGTGTGGCTGGAAGGGCTGTTGGGTAGTTAGTCTGCTTGTCGGGAGGCTGAGTAGGCTGGTGGATAGTTAAAGGTGTGGTTGGCTGGATAGCCGTGTGGGTGGCTGGTTGGAACTCTATTTTCACCTGGATGGTTTGTCGAGCTAAGTACTCGCTCGCTCGTTTGCTCCTCTCTCTCTCTTTCTTTCTCCCTCTCTCTCTCTCTCTTCTCCATCTCTCTCTATTACTCGCTAATGATAGCCATTAGTTTAATTACTCGCCTACGAGACTTAAAATCCTTCGCAACCACCTCCCTGACCTGTGAATACTTTTCTAAGGTTCAAGTTGGTAGGGAACTTTACAAGAAAAACCTACAAGGTCACAAAACCTACGTATTTCCACTATAAACAGTATGTCCATAATAAGAAAATAACTTTTACATCTTATATTCCAAGCAAAAGCAAAAAAATGCTCTGAAAATTATTTAAATCTGCATGTCTAAAGTTTCCCACCAAAATAAGAAATTTCGTGGAAACTGATGTAATATACTTCACTCAAGGCACTGACTAAGGATTTTGGATCCAAAAGTTGCAAATCAGGTAATTAGTCTTGCTAATGGCTGCTGAAGAAATGAGCCTCGTTAATTAAGGAAGTTTCGGAACCTCAAGTATTCTCTGGAAATCGCGTTCAGCTACAGAGAACGATGCGTCCATTGACATCGACTGAACCCAAATTCTTTAAACAGAATTATTTACAAATCTAATATTATATCCCTCATTAATTAATATAATTAAAGGAAGCGCTCAATTTCTAAAGTAATGTTTTTAATCATCCGAAATTAGAACGATAGTTTGGTTAGGTTAGTTTAGCTTAGGATAAGGAATTCGTTAAGCTAGGATATATAGCGAGGAGAATTTAACTGTACAAGAGTGATTGAAAAGTGAGAAATGAAAGAAACTGAAATCTAAACATAAAAAAAAAACACGGAAAATAGAAATAGAAAATAGTAAAAGATATAAAATATGAAGATATAAGACAGCAGGAAAAAGTTAACTATTATAAATAATGGAACAAAAAATAAAATAGTTAAAAAGAGTGAACTTGAGGGAAGACTCGAGTTGAACTTCAGGTGTAAGTCTGTAGTAGTTCAGGTGATCATTCTGCCTAGGTCGTCATTCTCTCTAGGTGATCATTCTCTCTAGGTGATCATTCTCTCTAGGTGATCATTCTCTCTAGGTGATCATTCTCTCTAGGTGATCATTCTCTTGAGGAGATAATTCGCTGAAAAAGGGCAACTATTGTCTTCATAAGATCACCTGTTTTCTGTATATATATATATATATATATATATATATATATATATATATATATATATATATATATATATATATATATATATTATATATATATTGATGGTACAACGAAGTGGAAATGATATGCAAAAATACCAGCGAGGAATAAAGATAAGTTTAGGTTTTTAACATAAACATTCAATGAACCTACAAGGGTTAGTTAGAACTGCCTAAGAATGTAGGGAAACCAGGTGTACTTTTTGTGCTAAGTGAACACACACACACATACACACACACATTCATTTTATCTCGAAGATGAACGATCAAGGACACGGTCATCATTCTATTATGGGGAAATTTAACGGGCAACTGTTTACTGCGATATAAAGTGAAGAGATACTGATGGTCAACGATAAAAGCATCGTAGGAAAGGTGGACCATGACTCCTTCCATTATAACATCGCCGATATAATGACATATCCGAGTATAATGACACCCAGTTACGAGCCTTATACACCTTGCTACAGGAGCGCTAATGCAAGATGGAGTGGGAGGGGTGATGGAGGGAATGCTGCAGAGAGGGAGGGAGGGAAGAAGAGATGAGGTGGTAGGGAAGGAGAAAATGAAGAAGTGGCATGGAGGGACAGGGGTAAAAGACGAAAGTAAGAGGATATAAAGAGACAGGGAATAAAGATGTGGAAGGGAGGGAGGGACGGAGGAAAGTAAGATGATACAGAGATGACGGGAGGTAAGATGGAACAAGGTGAAGGGAAGATGGAATGAAAATAATAGAGAAACGAAAGGGAAGTGTGGAATTAAGAAATGGATGGAAAAAAAGCGAAGAGAGAGAGTTGCAATTGGATTTTTATAAGGTTTTGTGTGCGAGGGATAGAGAAAGAAAGAGGAGAGAGAGAGAGAGAGAGAGAGAGAGAGAGAGAGAGAGAGAGAGCATGCGTCAAAGTAACTAAAAAAATAGAAAAAGCATACATTTTATAACATACACAAGAAAATAGTATACGTATGTCTGTGACTCCGAGGTGGATTCACAGGTGAAAGCACCCGGGTTCGATTCCTGGGCGGGTAACAACGCATAGGCAAGTCTTCCCACTGCTGCTGGCCGTGTTCACCAAGCAGAACGGAAGACACCTGGCTGATGGTCGACAATCGTCGGTATGTTAACTACTGACGACAACTGTAAATACATTGCAATGTTCATGATTTTGTTGGAATGGAGTTAAAAATCCATAACAAAACATCATTATTGCTTATTACAATAATTGTTTTACTGTTGTTGATTGTTTTTATTATTATTTCATTATATTATTATTATTATTATTATTATTATTATTATTATTATTATATTGTGGCGCTAAGTTTGTACGCACACACTGTCTGGAAAATTGGAAGTAATCAATTTTGATCTAGGAAAGGGGAGGGCGGTCCCCATATCCTTGGATCCAGAGCCTTGAGAACTGACACAGAGCAGGAGGATCGAAAACCCATTTCCACTTTTGTATTCCGAATTCCAGCAGAATCACTAGATTTTGGGAGAGTATTATCCGCCCACCAATGTTATCTAAAAATATATTACACCATGAAGGAATTTCTTTAAGGGAAAGCAGCACACGAGAGTCCCCACACTACTAGTTCGAAATACCCCGTGGAATCTACAGCCCGGGCAGAGAGAGAGAGAGGTGAAGTCATGCCAAAGATGTCCCCACACACCCATTGGTAGACCATCAATATGATTAAATAATGGAATTCCGCCCTTGCAGCCCTGCACGCAAGGACCCAAGTTGCTACCGATCATTTTTTTCTCCCCCCTCATTCCTTTCGGAGTCCCGTGAAACCCGCAGGCGATTCGGGTGGCGGTGAATGCGTGGCGTTACTACGCCAGGCCACTCCGATACGACACTCAGAGAGGGAAAGACTTTTCATTTCATCTCCCCGTGGCACATCCTCGGGGTATAGATCCCTCCTGATGCTGGCAGGTAATAGGAGTGAGGATGAAAAATATTTGTGGGTGTGTAGTGTTCCTACTTATTTGTATGTGAGAGGGTTGAGCTCCAGCTTCTAGGTAACTTTTAATCTTCAGTGTATTGGGTGTGCTAATTTTCTAATCCAATGGATTCTATACTAATCATATATATATATTTTTTTAACAAGTCGGCCGTCTCCCACCGAGGCAGGGTGATCCAAAAAGAAAGAAAATCCCCAAAAACAAAATACTTTCATCATCATTCAACACTTTCACCTCACTCACACATAATCACTGTTTTTGTAGAGGTGCTCAGAATACAACAGTTTAGAAGCATATACGTATAAAGATACACAGCATATCCCTCCACACTGCCAATATCCCAAACCCCTCCTTTAAATTGCAGGCATTGTACTTCCCATTTCCAGGACTCAGTCAATTATATATATATATATATATATATATATATATATATATATTATATATATATATATATATATATATATATATATATATATATATATATTTTATATATATATAATATATATATATATATATATATATATATATATACATAAATATATATAAATATAGGGAAGTACCACCTCTATAGCTGGACTGGGGGCCCTCATCCTCAGAGAAGACAATAAGCGTACCTCAGGGAAAACTCAAGGTTCTCCCCGGAGCTGTTTGAATATTTTCTTCTCCTACCACCCCCTATATATTTTATATTCTATGTGAACATTTACTACTAAACAGAATACATTTACAGAAAAAAACATAAATATGAATACAATGGCACAATGTATCAAAGATCATGAATTTCCTCCAGCTCCTCCGAGGCTGGACGCGAGCCAAGTATGCAGCAAGCATTTCCCCTCTGGATGGCTACGCTGAGGCGCTGGAACATGAAAGTGGCTGCCCTTGGGTCCCTGGTGGTGTCGATGAGTCTGGAACCCAATTCTTTAAGGAAACATGTGGCATTTTTTCCCCATGATCCCAAGGTCTCTGATCCCACTGGGACAAATTGATACAGTTGGCTAATGTCACTGTACTTGCTGATCTTGTACTCTTCCCTGTGGTCAGCAGCTCCTCCCTGTCGCCCCACACTGTGATGGATATAGGTGTCAGCCAGTGTGGACACACAGGAATAGTCCCATGCTAAGAGCTTGCCATTCTTCCAAGGATAGATGGTGATCCCGTCGGGGCGGTTTGCTGGGTTGTGGGTATTGTTGGCTACTAGTGATCGGGGCTCCCTCTCGGCAGGGCATCCAGCTGTAGCAAGGGTTCCCTTAATGATGTCGTTGACCTCATTGTGTCTTGCATGCCAGCCCTTGGTTTTGGAACAGTTAAGACTATGAAGACCGCATTGGTCTGCTTGCACTTCGCCGCAAATACACGTATATTCTGTGTGAATTGGGGCAGCAAGGCGCAGAGCCACTGCAATACGGAGGGTCTTAGGGTCGAGTCGCGTTCCATTGCCGATATGGGAACTGTTTGGAGGAAGTCCCCAGAGTGATGTGCGCTCACAGCCTGGAGACGGGCAATCTCCCTATCTGATGTTGCAGCCCTGAGCATGTTGGCAAGCACCTTTTCAGCAATCGGGCCATCACAGCTTGACTGTTTGTGAGCCAGTGCTGCACTGGCTTAAAAATTCGCAGACGGGCCAACTTTTAACAAACATTATCTCTCAGTCTACAGCAGGATTCGAACCTGCACACTATCAAAGTACAGAGTACTTTCCCCACTCTGTTCGATCTAGCCAATTGGCAAAAGTACTGTGTACTTCGATACAGAGTGTGCAGGTTCGAATCCTGTTGTGGACCGAGAGATAATATATATTATACATTCATATAGAACGTAGTTGTCAGCCCTGGTTCTACTCTTCTTCGTCTTCAGGTTTCGCTACTCTAGTCTCTTATACTCCTTTGCTCTGAGACTAATCTTGCCATAAGCTTCCCATTTTCCACTGTGTGTATTTACCCTAATCGGATTCATCCAGTTGTGTCTGCGTGGGTTAAGCTCTAGGTCATGGGCCACACCATGCCACGTCGATTAATTAGTTTGGCTTGTTCCCTGTCCTCTTAGTCTCTGTCGTATCTACTTTTGAATCTTTTACTTTTGAATAATCACATACATTTCGCAATACGTGATGGTAATTCTCGTCACTCAATTTTTCACGTCAGCTGAGCTGTCGAAGGAGGTGGAAGAGAGGGAAAGAGTTTTCTGCCATTCTCTGTCGTTGTAGTTAAATCTTCAGCGGAAAATCTCGAAATAGATTATATTTCTCTTAAATAACTTCCCCTCCCCTATCTCTCTCTCTCTCTCTCCAACCTGAAAACAGCTGAGGCAAAGATTACGGAATGCTGAAAAAGATTTTTACGCAACTAAAGGAAAACAACTGAGCCTGGAATGATCTATTTCCTGGATTACAAAGTGTTTTCGAGGTTTCCCTCTCTCTCTCGCTCTCTCTCTCTCTCTCTCTCTCTCTCTCTCTCTCTCTCTTCTCTCTCTCTCTCTCTCTCTCTCTCTCTCTCTCTCTTTGGCCTCGCTAAAAGGAGCAGATGGAGAGAGGGACCTAAGCAGCCACTCACGTGTCGCGATTAATATCAAGAAAAATGAAGGTGTTAGTGTTGCTTTTGGTGGTGACGATGCGGTTGGTGGTAGCGATAGTGGTAGTGATGATGCTGGCGGCGGCGGAAGTGGTGATAATGATAATGGTGGTGGTGAGGATGTCGATGTGGGTGGTGAGGATGTCGATGGTGGTGATTTTGATGAAGATGTAAGTGGTACCGGGAAACGGGGTTAGTGGTGACGGTAATGGTTGTTGTGGTGCAACACTGATGTGAGGTTAGCATAAAAAAAATGGACAGACTAATCCAAAATCCAACGCTCTTATATTGATGTGAAGGATGTGTGGTGAATGTTGCAACAAGGAAAAGGCTGGAGGCAGTGGAGATGTGTCTGAGGCAATGCGTGGTGTAAATATAATGCAGAGAATTCGTAGTTTGGAATTTAGGAGGAGGTGCGGGATTACCAAAACTATTATTCAGTGGGCTGAGAAGGGGTTGTTGAGGTGGTTTGGACATGTATAGAGGAAGGAGCAAAATACAGTGACTTTGAGAGTGTAAAAATCTGTAGTGAAGGGAAGGCGGGGTAGAGGTCGGCCTAGAAAAGGTTGGAGGGAGGTTTTTTGTGCGAGGGGCTTGGACTTCCGGCAAGCGTGCGTGAGCGTGTTAGATAGGGGCGAATGGAGACAAATGGTTTTTAGGACTTGACGTGTTGTTGAAGTGTGAGCAAGGTAACATTTATGAAGGGATTCAGGGAAATCGGCAGGCCGGACTTGAGTCCTGGAGATGGGAAGTACAGTGGCTGCACTCTGAAGGAGGGGTGTTAATGTTGCAGTTTTATAACTTTAGTGTAAGCGCGCCTCTGGTAAGACAGTGATGGAGTGAATGATGGTAAAAGTTTTTCTTTTTCGGGCCACCCTACCTTGGTGGGAAACAGCCGATGTCTTAATAAAAAAAATCCAAAATCCAACGAATACCTACCAATTACTCCCTGACCTAAACAGCAAGACTTACAAAGAAAAAATAAAATATTCACAGGAGGAGAAGACATGATAATCACACACAAAAAAAGACACGAAAGAACTGCCATAGAGGATTTTCAAACCCAATGGGTTGAACCAGATACCATAATTATAAACTAGGGAAAGAAAGATACCGAAAGGATTTTAGAAAGCACTTCACACTGGTAGAATAACTGAGCGAATTACAAGAGAAGGTTGTATCACAAAAAAAGTGAAGCGAATGAGAGAATAAATGCTTAACACTCGACATGACAAGCCAAACTCTTGCCTGTACCTACAAATAGATCACACACACACACACACACACACGCACACACACACACACACACACGCACCACACACACACACACACACACACACACACACACACACACACACACACACACACACACACACACACACACACACACAATGATCGTATAATAAATTAACATTTGCTCAGGTCACAGCACAGAGTTCCTCACTCCCTCCTGTCCTGCTTCCTTCCTTCCTCCATCTTTACTTCCCTTTCTCTTGCCTCTCACTCTGTTCCTTCCAGGTCTCCTAACCCCTTCGTTATGAGCACTCCACCGGGTTGTTAAGCCGTGTAAATATCTAGCGTAACTACCTCAGCTAAGATCCTGTCTGAGCATTAAAACAAGTCTCACGACTCTTCTTCGAAATGAAGAGTCAACATACACTTATATATATATATAATATATATATATATATATATATATATTTTATAATATATATATATATATATATATATATATATATATAAATATTAGGGAAGTACCACCTCTATAGCTGGACTGGGGGCCCTCATCCTCAGAGAAGACAATAAGCGTACCTCAGGGAAAACTCAAGGTTCTCCCCGGAGCTGTTTGAATATTTTCTTCTCCTACCACCCCCTATATATTTTATATTCTATGTGAACATTTACTAATAAACAGAATACATTTACAGAAAAAAACATAAACATGAATACATTGGCACAATGTGTCAAAGATCATGAATTTCCTCCAGCTCCTCCGAGGCTGGACGCGAGCCAAGTATGCAGCAAGCATTTCCCCTCTGGATGGCTACGCTGAGGCGCTGGAACATGAAAGTGGCTGCCCTTGGGTCCCTGGTGGTGTCGATGAGTCTGGAACCCAATTCTTTAAGGAAACGTGTGGCATTTTTTCCCCATGATCCCAAGGTCTCTGATCCCACTGGGACAAATTGATACTATTGGCTTATGTCCCTGTACTTGCTGACCTTATACTCCTCCCTGTGGTCAGCAGCTCCTCCCTGTCGCCCCACACTGTGATGGATATAGGTGTCAGCCAGAGTGGACACACAGGTATAGTCCCATGCTAAGAGCTTGCCATTCTTCCAAGGATAGATGGTGATCCCGTCGGGGCGGTTTGTTGGGTTGTGGGTATGCGTGTGTGTGTAAATTATTAAAAAACAAATGAAACAATTAATGGCTTACCGAGACTTGATTCTTTGGGCTTTCATTTCACAGATCACCAGTCCAGGACACAAAATGCTCCATATCTTGGAAAACTTAATAACACAGGGAGGTGGAAGATTCACTAAAAACTTGTGAATGTTTATGACATTTATTAAAGGAAACGTTTCGCCAAGAATGGCCAACTCGTGGCGTAACGTTTCCTTTCGTGTCATAATTGTACATATGCAGCTTCTTCATTCTGGGTGTCACTATATCCTGTACAACCAATACGCGGAAGGTTTCTAACAATGTACAGAAACTAAACTGCGAGCACCTCAAAATTCTTGGAACACAGTGGCCAGGTTCATTGTCTCTGCTTACTGTGGCCGCCTTCATGGTCTCTGTTCACTGTGGCCACCTCCAGCGTCTTAGAACATAAGACAACACAAGGAAGGTTAGTCTCTAACAGTGTACAGAGACTCCACTGTGACCAGCTCCAAGGTCTTTGATAAACAGTACATCAGAGGAAACACCAATTTTTTTGATGAGATTCGAGACTTCACAATGCTGACGTATTTCTCTAAATGGTGGTTACCTTATAGCCGGTTTGCTTTAACAGATTTTTTCCCCCAAATGCTCAAAAAAATCAGACATGTAGGCACCCAGACAAGCTTCGTTTTAATAAAATTCACAGCACTGCTGCTATGACAAATATATTCACATAATTCACATATTCACATAATTCACATATTCACATAATTCGCCAGACAATGACCTTAATCACAAGTTGTATGTTGTATATTTTGTTGTATATAAAAAGAAAATGCGTATATATTAAGATAAATCGAGAGAGTTAAGACAGAGAAACAGACATATCTGACACTCATTACAGAGACAAAGAGAGGGAGGACAGGACACAAACAAAGAGAGAGAGAGGGGCAAATGGAGAACAAGAAAAAGTTTCTATATAAATACTGTCAGGCAGAGCAAAAGAATACGGGGGGGGGAGGAGGAGAGAGGGAGAGGGAGGGAGGGAGAGAAGAAGGGGTATAGAGAGAGAGAGAGAGAGAGAGGAGAGAGAGAGAGAGGAGAGAGAGAGAGAGAGAGAGAGAGAGAGAGAGAGAGAGGAGAGAGAGAGAGAGAGAGAGACATAATTACTTTCATGGAGAGAGACTGGTCTGTTGATTATGCAGATGAATGCATTGGGATGTTGCTGTGTATGTGCGTGTGCACCCGCGTGTATGTGTGTAATGTGTGTGTGTGTGTGTGTGTGTGTGTGTGTGTGTGTGTGTGGTGTGTGTGTGTGTGTGGTGTGTGTGTGTGTTGTGTGTGTGTGTGTGTGTGCGCGAGTTTGTGTGTACGTGTGTGCCAATATACGTCAGTGAGTGTGCTAGAATGTAGCAAAAAGTGACCTCATTTATCGTCGCCCTTGGCAATTACTTCCTTATTTTCAGTCTTTTATTTGAATGCTCTTGTTCACATGTCACAATGGAAGCAGGATGAGTAGCGGTGGTAGTTGTGGTAGTGGTGGTGGTTTGTGATAGTGGTGGTAGTTGTGGTAGTAATGGCGGAGGGTGGATAATGGCGCAGGGTTCTCTTGATAGCTAAAGGGGTGGCCTAGAGAATATGACTGTAAGAAAGGAACATTTACGGGAAAGAAAGTAGTGGAAGATCTCATTACCAACACGGAGGTCGAAGTCAGATGACGTACTGAAACCTAACCACGATCAATAATGCAGTTAGGAAAGGCCATGTCTCAGCAGATTTGTAAAGTGGGTCTCTCTATTTTCTAGACCCCCCGGCTCACACTGCTAGCTGGAAAAAGGAAAGCCAAAATTCCAACATTCTGTCCTGGAAAATATTCATGGAAGTCTAACAGGATATGAGAAGTGTTTAAACCCGTTTTATTATTGTTACTGTGGAAAAGGACACTTCTGTACATTCAAGATCAAAAGAAGTTTGAAGTAATCAGTCCCTCTGCTGAGGGACTGATTACCTCAAGCTTATTCTGATCTTCACTACTCCTCTTTGTTTTGGCCTGATGAAGCCACTGTATGGCGAAACGTTTCCTCAGTAAAGACACCCAAGTGTTACAAATGTGTCTAATTTATCAACTTGTCGATTATCTGAGCCGTTTATCTACATTCACGGTTCAAGAGATTTATTAAAGGAAACGTTTCGCCACGAGTGGCTTCATCAGTCTTAATAAAGAGTAAACTGAAACAAGTTAACATAAACAACAAACAGTGCAAGTGTCGTGAGGCAAAAGTGCGATGAGGCAGGTGAAACGTCAAGTTTCGGAAAATATGTTGGACAAATATATACAAGCTGGAGGGGTTGGATTTCAGCAGGACTTCGAGAAATAGGCAAATGCAGTATAATGCAATCATTTATTGACTACGTTTCCCCCACACACGGTGGGCGAAACGTCATTTGTGACTTGATAAAGACCACTGTTTGCTCGAAACGTAATAAATGATGGCATTATACTGCATTTGTGTCTATTTTTCCATCGTGTCAGTATTTTATAGCATTTATCACTGTGTTCACGTGAAGGTGGATCCTAGTGTGGATAACAATCTTTCAGCCAAAAGTTTGGAAACACTGAAGCTTCCAGACTTTCGTAGGATTGTCAGATGTGGCAATGAAAGCAACTTCCAGCAACAAATAAATAACAAAAAGGCACAATACCGTGACTGGAACGATACACAAATAACCCGCACATAAAAGAGAGAAGCTTACGACGACGTTTCGGTCCGACTTGGACCATTGACAAAGTGACTTTGTCAATGGCCCAAGTCGGACCGAAACGTCGTCGTAAGCTTCTCTCTTTTATGTGCGGGTTATTTGTGTAACTTCCAGCAACCTTCGTCTCTGTCGGTCGTTTTCACGGATGAATAGTTATGCTTCTCTAAACTCTGTTAAGTAGTTAAGTAAGACACCTGTGCAACAATTAGGCATCTTTATTCCGAAACGTTTCGCCTACTTAATAGGCTTCACACTAATACAGAGGAGGCAGCAAAATTAATGAAGTTGTAAAGATGATGTAATTAGTAATTATGGTAGAATTACCGACAAAATGTTTGGTAAAAAGACATATATGACGAAGTACTACTGAGGTGGTCAGTCCCTCAGCCCGGAGAAAAGTCTAGCTCCATAGTCTGGAACAATGTGAAGCAGAAGCATGAGAATGGAGAATTATGTACTGCCAATGGTGAGCTGCGGAAAATCTTGAAGAAACTAGTTCAACGAGTAGACTCAGTTAAGACAACAGATACTGTAGCAGGCCTTCACACTGGCGGACACTGCAGCACAACGGTATCTAGATTCAGAGGATATCTTCGACAACTTTATTGCCTAACCGCTACTTACAAGTGACAAAGGTTGGATCTTTTTTTATTTTTTTTTATTTTATTCGCCGGTATTCTCCCGGCCCGGGTCTTTTCCAAGTAGTGGTGACCCGGCCTTGGCTCCCTATCTGGGGAGTATCTCGAGACCTAAGTTTCCCATGGGAGGAGGTACAAGTACCCTCTCATCTTTGGGACCAAGTGTCCCCAGGCCTAGCCACAGTCCCCGCCCTCACGGGGCTCGGTTGGATCTGAGAGGTACCCGCTCACCATGCGATAGTAGGCTCGTTGCAGTACCTCTCACTCTTACAGTCTTGATTCTACTAGCAGAACCCGCCTCTTCTGCGGTCTTCAGCTTCACACTGGTGGTTGTTGTTGAGAGTGTGGTTGTTGTACTTACACAAAAAAGCTCTAAACCTATGTGCGTCATTCAGCTCTGCTAAAGGCTTTTATAATTTTGCTCTTGTTCATTAAGCTTCCAATTATGTTACTCTGGGGGAGAGTCGAATTTATATGTTTATGTTCGACATATTTATCGGATATTAATAAATGCAAACTTTGTGTATATACAAATGAATGTAATTACCCTTGTATCGAATTACAGAACATATGCGTGCAGTGTAATGCTAAATACAGTTTGGACTGTATTGGGGAGTTTGGTGGAGGGTGGGGGTGTGCTTGAGGGTTGGGGGTGCTATGGAGGGCGGGGGTGTGGTAGAGGGTTGTTCCGTTGAGGGTGGGGGTGCGGTGGAGGATGTGGGTGTGGTGGAGGGTGGGGGCACGGTGAAGGGTATGGGCGTTTTGGAGGACTGAGGTGTGGTGGAGGGTGGGGGTGCAGTGAAGGAAGTGAGTGTTGTGGAGGGTGTGGTGGAAGGTGTGGGTAGGATGCCAGGGCATAGGTGTAGCTTCTGGACCCATCTGTTCCAGGACCTGTTAATCAGGCTAAACGGGGCTTGCCGGTTTGACGGACTTTGGGAGTAGTGCAAGATAGCGTGATCAGCGGAATGATTTGCTTGCTGTGGTGGAACACTTTTCTGTGTGGTATGGTTCATGTATTTTTAGGTAACACTAAGCTAGATTAAAGGACATACGTGCAACTAATGTGACATTTTGTTATGGCAATGTTTCGCTCTCCAGGAGCTTTGCCGTAAAGTTTGACAAAGCTCCTGGAAAGCGAAACACTGCCAAAATGAAATGTTGCATTAGTTGCACATGTCCTTTTACCTAACATATTGCCGGTAATTCTACCAACATCAATACAATAGGTAACGCTAGTTACCTCTGTGTGTTTGTGTGTGTGTAAGAGAGAGAGAGAGAGAGAGAGAGAGAGAGAGAGAGAGAGAGAGAGAGAGTGTGTGTGTGTGTGTGTGTGTGTGTGTGTGTGTGTGTGTGTGTGTGTGTGTGTTGTGTGTGTGTGTGTTTGAGTGTGATGAATTCATTTGGTCTGCTCTTTCTGCAGAGTGAAGGCATCTGAGTAAATCCCGCAGACTTGCAATTTTTGTTATCTGGCTGCCAGTTTGTAACCGCTCGTCCCGAGTGACGTGGAAACATGTTGATTGCATCACAATGAAGTGTGCAAATTGAGAGATTGACTTCAAGGTTGCCAGAGGGAATAAGGGAACTGATATTCATAGCTCCGAAAGCAGGAGCTACGAGGGGGCTACAATATTAAGAGACTCTATCAGAACATCCTTTGATTTAAAAATGAGGTTGACCGATGGTATTTTGTGGTAAGGTCACTTTAAATGACCTTCAGAAACAGCTCCCGATTCATGGTGGTTTTATAAATAAACGTAAAACTGGAAGGGATTAACCTGTGGCTTTTCAGTGCATGAGATTAAATGGGAAAGATAGACAGGAAAGGTCTTGGAGGTTCACGGAGAGGCTGTCTGCTGAACAGAAATGTTTGCGTATATCTAGACTAGAAAGCATGTGTACTGTCTACGTGTATGAATCAAGGGTAGAAAAGCAGAAGGCTCTCGAATCCAGTACTCTGGACTATATTATATGCAAAGTTACCAGTGAAAAAATAGTGAAATTCAAAGCGCATTCGTGGGAAGTCACGAAAGCACTTGGAATTTCACTATTTTTTTTACAGTGGTTGTTCTGCACACACAGACACAGACACTCACACACACACACACACACACAAACACACACACACACACACACACACGTAAGGGACACTACAAGAGAGAGAGGAGAGGATGAACCAGCAAGGCTGGACTTAGTATTCACCTTGAGTAGTGCAGATATCGAGGACATCACATATGAAAGACCCCTTGGGGCCAGTGACCATGTGGTTTTAAGCTTCGAATATACAGTAGAGCTACAAGTGGAGGGAGAAGCAGGAAGGCCAGGACGAATGAAGCCAAACTACAAGAAAGGGGACTACACAGGAATGAGGAACTTCCTGAACGGGGTTCAGTGGGACAGAGAACTGGCAGGGAAGCCAGTTAATGAGATAATGGAATATGTAGCAACAAAATGCAAGGAGGCTGAGGAGAGGTTTGTACCCAAGGGTAACAGGAATAATGAAAAAGCCAGGATGAGCCCATGGTTTACTCAAAGGTGCAGGGAGGCAAAAACCAAGTGTGCGAGGGAATGGAAGAAATATAGAAGGCAAAGGACCCAGGAGAATAAGGAGAGCAGTCGTAGAGCCAGAAACGAATATGCACAGATAAGAAGGGAGGCCCAAAGACAATATGAAAACGACATAGCAGCGAAAGCCAAATCTGACCCGAAACTGTTGTACAGCCACATCAGGAGGAAAACAACAGTCAAGGACCAGGTAATCAGGCTAAGGAAGGAAGGAGGAGAGACAACAAGAAATGACCGTGAAGTATGTGAGGAACTCAACAAGAGATTCAAAGAAGTGTTCACAGAGGAGACAGAAGGAGCTCCAGAAAGACGGAGAGGTGGGGCACACCACCATGTGCTGGACACAGTGCACACAACCGAGGAAGAAGTGAAGAGGCTTCTGAGTGAGCTAGATACCTCAAAGGCAATGGGGCCAGATAACATCTCCCCATGGGTATTGAGAGAGGGAGCAGAGGCGCTATGTGTAACCCTAACAACAATATTCAATACATCTATCGAAACAGGGAGATTGCCTGAGGCATGGAAGACAGCAAATGTAGTCCCAATCTTTAAAAAAGGAGACAGACATGAAGCATTAAACTACAGACCAGGGTCACTGACATGTATAGTATGCAAAATCATGGAGAAGATTATCAGGAGAAGAGTGGTGGAACACCTAGAAATGAATGATCTCATCAACAGCAGCAAACATGGTTTCAGGGACGGGAAATCCTGTGTCATAAACCTACTGGAGTTCTATGACATGGTGACAGCAGTAAGACAAGAGAGAGAGGGATGGGTGGATTGCATTTTCTTGGACTGCAAGAAGGCGTTTGACACAGTTCCACACAAGAGATTGGTGCAAAAACTGGAGGACCAAGCAGGGATAACAGGGAAGGCACTACAATGGATCAGGGAATACTTGTCAGGAAGACAGCAGCGAGTCATGGTACGTGGCGAGGTGTCAGAGTGGGCACCTGTGACCAGCGGGGTCCCACAGGGGTCAGTCCTAGTGCTGTTTCTGGTATTTGTGAACGACATGACGGAAGGAATAGACTCTGAGGTGTCCCTGTTTGCAGATGACGTGAAGTTGATGAGAAGAATTCACTCGATCGAAGACCAGGCAGAACTACAAAGGGATCTGGACAGGCTGCAGACCTGGTCCAGCAATTGGCTCCTGGAGTTCAATCCCACCAAGTGCAAAGTCATGAAGATTGGGGAAGGGCAAAGAAGACCGCAGACGGAGTACAGTCTAGGGGGCCAGAGACTACAAACCTCACTCAAGGAAAAAGATCTTGGGGTGAGTATAACACCAGGCACATCTCCTGAAGCGCACATCAACCAAATAACTGCTGCAGCATATGGGCGCCTAGCAAACCTCAGAACAGCATTCCGACATCTTAATAAGGAATCATTCAGGATCCTGTACACCATGCACGTTAGGCCCATATTGGAGTATGCGGCACCAGTTTGGAACCCACACCTAGCCAAGCACGTAAAGAAACTAGAGAAAATGCAAAGGTTTGCAACAAGACTAGTCCCAGAGCTAAGAGGAGAGGTTAAGGGAAATCAACCTGACGACACTGGAGGACACGAAAGATAGGGGGGACATGATAACGACATACAAAATACTGAGAGGAATTGACAAGGTGGACAAAGACAGGATGTTCCAGAGATTGGACACAGTAACAAGGGGACACAGTTGGAAGCTGAAGACACAGATGAATCACAGGGATGTTAGGAAGTATTTCTTCAGCCACAGAGTAGTCAGTAAGTGGAATAGTTTGAGAAGCGATGTAGTGGAGGCAGGATCCATACATAGCTTTAAGCAGAGGTATGATAAAGCCCACGGCTCAGGGAGAGTGACCTAGTAGCGATCAGTGAAGAGGCGGGGCCAGGAGCTCGGACTCGACCCCCGCAACCTCAACTAGGTGAGTAACACAACACATACACACACATACACACACACATACACACACACACACATACACACACACACATACACACACATACACACACATACACACACACACACTACACACACACACATACACACACACACACACACACACATACACACACACACACACACACACAGACAACACATACACACACACACACACACACACACACACACAATTGGCTCCCGGAGTTCAATCCCACCAAGTGCAAAGTCATGAAGATTGGGGAAGGGCAAAGAAGACCGCAGACGGAGTACAGTCTAGGGGGCCAGAGACTACAAACCTCACTCAAGGAAAAAGATCTTGGGGTGAGTATAACACCAGGCACATCTCCTGAAGCGCACATCAACCAAATAACTGCTGCAGCATATGAGCCCCTGGCAAACCTCAGAACAGCATTCCGACATCTTAATAAGGAATCATTCAGGACCCTGTACACCGTGTACGTTAGGCCCATATTGGAGTATGTGGCACCAGTTTGGAACCCACACCTAGCCAAGCACGTGAAGAAACTAGAGAAAGTGCAAAGGTTTGCAACAAGACTAGTCCCAGAGCTAAGAGGTATGTCCTACGAGGAGAGGTTAACGGAAATCAACCTGACGACACTGGAGGACAGGAGAGATAGGGGGGACATGATAACGACATACAAAATACTGAGAGGAATTGACAAGGTGGACAAAGACAGGATGTTCCAGAGATTGGACACAGTAACAAGGGGACACAGTTGGAAGCTGAAGACACAGATGAATCACAGGGATGTTAGGAAGTATTTCTTCAGCCACAGAGTAGTCAGTAAGTGGAATAGTTTGGGAAGCGATGTAGTGGAGGCAGGATCCATACATAGCTTTAAGCAGAGGTATGATAAAGCTCACGGCTCAGGGAGGTGATTACAACTAGGTGAGTACACACACACACACACACACACACACACACACACACACACACACACACACACACACCACAACCACCACACAACCACACATATATATTATATATATATATATATATATATATATATATATATATATATATATATATATGCAAGTCAAGCCACGGGGGGTGGAAATCTTTAGCTCAAGTACTTTCACACTTCTCAGTGCGGCATCAGGAGCTATGGAAAGTTGCAAGGTAGCAACTGAAGGAGTGAAGGGAAGTTTTTTCTCAGAATAGCGCAGTGCTGGTGTATTCCCTGTTGCTGGCTCTCTTAGAATACACCAGCACTGCGCTATTCAGAGAAAAAACTTGCCCTCACTCCTTCAGTTGCAACCTTGCTTATCTCCTGATGACGCACTGAAAAGTGTGAAAGTACTTGAGCTAAAGATTCCCCCCCCCGTGGCTTGTCTTGCATAGTTAAGATCGCCTATCTGTATATATATATATATATATATATATATATATATATATATATATATATATATATATATATATATATATATATATATATATATATATATATTTATATATATATAATATTATATATATATTTATTTATTATATATATATATTATTATATATATATATATAATTATATATATATATATAATTATATATATTTATATATATTATATATATATATATATATATATATATATATATATATATATATATATATATATATACATATATATTAAACAATAAATATAGGGAGGTACCACCTCTATAGCTGGAATGAGGACCCTCATCCTCAGAGAAGACAATAAACGTACCTCTGGGAAAACTCAAGGTTCTCCCCGGAGCTGTTTGAATATTTTCTTATCCTACCACCCCTATATTTTATATTCTATGTGAACATTTATTAATAATCTTATGCTGTGTTAGTTATAATAGAATGATAATTAAGAAGTAGCCCAGGCTGTGGAGAAGGACTTAAGACGACGTTCCTATGGGACCCCAATGGAAATAAGTCACTTTGACTTTCTTATGTAATTTACCCAAATGCTGGTATGCATGATCATTTATATAACTGTATTTATGTGTACCTACACTTGAATAAACTTACTATCTATCCTGGAACATAATCAAGTTTAGGGCTTGGACCGATCAAAACATCGTTTACAGTTTCCCGTCCCAAGAGTGAGCTATACATAACCTTTTTCCTCGTTTATAACTTTTCCCCTCACTAACCTGCGCTATGGATTTGTGTGTGTGTGTGTGTGTGTGTGTGTGTGTGTGTGTGTGTGTGTGTGTGTGTGTGTGTGTGTGTGTGTGTGTGTGTGTGTGTGTGTGTGTGTGTCGTGCGCCTTTGACCGTGTTTGAATTTTTGTGAGTTGGTCTAGTGTGTGTGTAGGAGAGAAAGGATGAGGAGGAGGATAGCGTGGTACACTATGGACAAAGATGACCCCAAGATAGCCAACACAGCCTCAGGGTTATCACGACGACCAAGCCCTCTATTATCCCTATAGTGGTAGTCGTGGTGGTGGTGGTGGGTGGTGGTGGTGGTGGTGGTGGTGGTGGTGGTGGTGGTGGTGGTGGTGGTGGTGGTGGTGGTGGCGGTGGTGTTAGTGGTGGGTGATGGTGGTGGTGCTCGTGGTGGTGCTCGTGGTGGTGCTCGTGGTGGCGGTGCTCGTGGTGGTGGTAATGCTTTCGTAACGCGATATCAAATATGCCGAATATATTCATTAATAATAATAATAATAATAATAATAATAATAATAATAATAATAATTATAATAACTAATAATAAGGTCAAAGCATTAAAAAGAACCATGTTTAAGTTATACATTCTGACCAAGTTGTACATTCTCGATAATCTTAAAATACTAAAATTAATACCTAATAATTATCGGTGCTTAATTATAGGTTCAGTTTTAGTTGCCAAATTGTTTGAATTTATATTGTGAATTTTTTGATATTAAATTATCCTTTTGCAGCATTTATGAATAAAATCAGATGCGCTATATAGGATTTTTTCTTTTATTTCTGCTAAAAATATATAAAAACTTTCTCAGGAAATATAGTCAAAACACATTATTATTATTATTATTATTATTATTATTATTATTATATTATTATTATTATATTTTATATTTTATTATTAGTAGTAGTAGTAGTAGTAGTAGTAGTAGTAGTAGTAGTAGTAATAGTAGTAGTAGTAGTAGTAGTATTTTAAATTTTATTAACATTAAAAAGTTACAAAATCCTTATGTACATACAGGCAATACTGGCAGTAATGCTAGCTAATGTTTGTGAAGATGTATATGTTTCTAGTTTTGGCTGATCCACTATCTAGACTTAATGGTATGGTATGCTTGTGACTAATTGAACCTTCGTCTTCACTGTTGCCTTGATAAGCTGTAGAACCTCTCTGTTGTTCTCCAACAGGACGCAGCAATTTCACAATTTTTTGAGGCAAAAACTTGTGGTTATGTGAATACACGTCTTTCTTACTTTGTATGTGCCTAGCTATGTCACTCTTCCTTCTCTCTTTCTCTTTCTCAAACAAAGGAATGATGGATAATATGTTAGGTAAGGACGGAAAGGTTGTGAACTGGTGCTGCTACGGACCTGTTTACACTTCAAGGTCAGCTGGTTCCTTGGCTCACAATAAAACCTCGTCTCTGTCCTTCATATATCACCGTGGGAATCCATGCCTCACACGCACACCTAACACCATCAGTCATTCAGCGCCACGCCAACACTCCTTCAACACTTCCCCACCGATAAAACAACAACACTCTACCGAGGACTGGCATTCTGAATGTTACATTTCGAAGTGTCTCTATAGATCTTAATTGATTTCATTTACATCACAAGCTGTAGATCGGTAGTCTACCGGTTCGTAGCTTGAGTAAATTCTCCAACAGAGGACTGACGCAGTCGAGCAGGCAGTCAATTTCACGCTGGAAAAGGAAAGCAACAACAGCTTACCCTTCCTCTATGTATATCAATGCAAATAAAGTATGGTGGCAAACTATCTCGTAAGCTCACAGACTAGGACAGCCTGATGGATTTCTACTCGGTTTATAAAAACAAAGGGTAACGAAGGGCAGTAATTGGGTGTTTTCTTTGAGCTTACAGGATCCATAGCCTAGAATTCCTATAATAGGGGTGCAACACCATCGACCATCGAATCAGAAGCTATTAGTTATACATCAGCTAGACCGATTAACGGCTACAAACACACGACTGTCATATGAAACCATTGTACCGTACAGACCCCGCTTACATTACGCCTCTCCTTCTCTCCTGTTTTTACCAATATATTTTTCACTCTATATTGAACTGAAAAACTCCTTATGAACAAAATGTGCTCTAATAAAAGTTTCTAAACGTTGCGCATGTGTCTATACATTTGTTGGTGTCATGTATATATATATATATATATATATATATATTTATATATATATATATATATAATATATATTATATATATATATATATATATATATATAATATGCGATACATTATTAGGGTTTCCCTTCAAAATTTTAGGTCAGCTGTTTTATCCTCTCCGAAGAGACTACAACTCTGGTCTACAAGATGAAGAATTAGACACATGTGAAACATCTGGGTATCTCTAATTGTAGACGCTTCGCCATCCAGTGGCTTTAATACAAGGACATAATGTGAAGAATGTAAAACTATATACAAAAGGTGAGGTAATCAGTACGCTTGTATCTGCTTTGCGTAACTTCCATACGTTCGTGAAACTTCTGTTTGCTTAAGTAAATAAAATAGGTATTAGGTAAATTAATAATTAAGTATCTCTACATACTTAACTCTCAAGATATATAATCTTGAGCGAAATATCGTGTAAAATGAAGGCTTGCTCAGTATTGTTTATGCACGCTCTAGTTGACTGGTTTGTTCAGCAATGTACGGTATAATATTTTCTATATTAGCAATTTCTACTTGTTAATGCTTTCTGATATACAGCCCAAGCAATATACTAAATTACTCTGTCATCATGGGATTACAGTGGTTTATGTGTCACAAAGTAGCGGAAGAGCGAGAGAATGTTGGCAGGAGAATGAGGTCTATTGAGGACTGCTGTGGGTGGGTGGGTGGGTGGGTGGGTGGCTGGCTGACTCTTCATATTTCACCAGAGATTGGTCAGGTGATACAGGTCGATTAATGATGCTAGAGAGAGCCAGGTGACTTGAGTAAGACGCACCCTCACCTTAGTGGCTAAAGTGGTAGAAGTTAACGGGATCAAGCAGTACGCTTGTATCTGCTCTGCGTAACTTCCATACGTTCGTGTAACTTCTGTCTGCTTTGTGTACGACTAAGAGTGCTTATCTCAGTATTAACGGGTAAGCTTATTATATGACAGAAGAGCCGAAATCTATATACTGAAACACATGTTATAATGGTTGGCAGCCAAATCGAAGGGCTAATGTTAACAAAAATTCTTTATGGTATACAATACCGACAGGTTGTTAGGTACCTAACAAAAATTCTTTAGTACAATTTTGTAAAATAGAGAGAAAGGCAGAAGAGAGAGATAGATTGCTTTACCATAATACTACGTAAAGGGAGCAGAGCTGTATAGCCCTTGTGGTTCAGCGCTTCTTTTTGAATATAATAATAATAATAATAATAATAATAATAATAATAATAATAATAATAATAATAATAATAATAATACGTAAAGGGACAGACACACCCTAAATAAAAATTTACCTGCAGACTGTGACGTATGATCAAAGAATTTTGGGGGGGAATCTTGTTTTTCATCTCTACTTTGGGGTTAATCTTCTAGTCCTCTCCTGCAGCTGTCAGTAGTCTGACTACTAGAGAAGCGTTAACGAGGCGAATGGTAGATTTTTCTCCTGAACAACGATAGCAACGTTAGATGCAAATTTTTTATCTTTCAAATGTAATATTTTTATTTAATTCCTTTTAATATTTAAAATAAATCCAGAACAGTTTAGATCATTATTCACTTAGGTAGGACGTTAGCAAATTATAAGAATTATATCATGACTGATGAGGATATTTGAAATTCAGGACATAGCCAAATGGGTTGAACGAAAAAATATTTTCCCAATTTTTTTATTTTTTTAAAGCACCATATCTCAGTTTCCACGTCTTATTTCCGTATCTCTTATGCATACAACGATTCTTACTTTCTCAAAAAAATCAACAGATTCGTGTTGAAACGCCCACATGTACGTCAACTAGATCGAATAGAAAAAAATATTAGTGATAATGGAAGATAAATATGTGTGGGTCACTTAGCCTAAGAAGCGTTTCTAGGCTCGATCCTTCGTTTGTTGATGAAGGTCCAGTGTATGACCAGTCAGGCTGGTGGTGACTGCCGCAGAAATAAGTTCAGGTCCGGGGTGAGACTCGCCAGTGTGGCGCCCGCGGAAAGTGAGCACCAAACATAGTACGACAAAGAAAACAAGTTTAAATGATAATAATTTTTTTTCTTGATTCCTCTATCTCAACATAATAGTCTTTTCTAATTTTTTGTCCTTTTATCATCTTTGCGTTCCTCTTGCTTTCTATTTTCTGATCTCCCCGCTGTAGCATTTTTACTTGCATATATTTTCTTCTTTGACTATCGTCCACGGAATGGCTATGGGAGTCTACTTACCTGGAGGGTGTTCCGGGGGGTCAACGCCCCCGCGGCCCTGTCCATGACCAGGCCTCGTGCAGACTGAAATGATGAAACATCAAATAACTTGTCTTCATCTTTTCTTAACCTCTAGATTTCTTCACTCCTACATCTTGCTAACTGACTCATTCTGTCTTCATTTCCTCTAACCGTCCGTGTACTTACTCTTTCGCGTTTTCCTCAAATTATCCACTTATTCTTTTATTTAACTCTCCATTTTCTGTTGCAACTACATACACGTTCATTCTACTCTCTTTAACTATTGACCTAACACATATTTATCTCCATCTGCATATATGTTTACTTAAATATTTACTCTGGCTGTTGACCTACCACGCATGTAGTATTTTCTCTCTACACTTCTGGAGGAGAAAGAGGAGAGGACGAAGACGAGGTGGTAAATGAGGAAAGGTGAAGACAGCAGAAGGATGATGAGATGGAGGGCTCAGGTGTGAGAGGTGCTCTGGTGGTGTCAAAGGATAAATAAGGTGTTGGTCTGGGATATATATGAGAGAGCAAGTCACGACTCCTTGAGGGCAGACTCTTTAGTCTTGGTCAGGGCGTGAGTTGACCATCAGTTCACACGCACACACATGCCAGTGTACCTGCACACTCGTGTACGTATATGGAATCTACTCGTACGGTCTTACATACACATGTACGCGCATAGAAAGGATTCTTTGTACATATACACGAGAGTACCTGAAGAGAGAGTGGGGAAGGTCTACGTACATTCACCAGAATGTATGTAAACAGAGAAGTCTACGTACATACACATCCAAGTGTATCGAGAGTCAACGTATTTACATATGTACGTACCTATGGAAGGACTTTACATACGTACAAACTACGTACAAACAATGCCTGGGAAAGAAATATAATAAAGTTTGAGCCAAGTCAGGACTTGGTACCTCAGATTTCCTGGATCAAGAGTTTCAAATGCATCAAGGTACCTTGAAGGGAACTTTACCAGAAAAAAATAACAAACAATGAAAGAAAAGGTAAATAATTTTGCCACGGCAAAATTATTTACCTTTCCTTTCATTTTTTGTATTTTATTAGTAATTTCAATCTTTATTTATCAAGATAACAATATATAAAAAGATTTTTTTTATTTTACACATAAAATTCAGTACGAGCGCGCTGTGGGGATTATAATTTCATTATACATCTAAAATAATGTTTTTTGTGTGTAGCGTGATAATATAATATTGAAGAATCCATTGTGGGCATTCACAGGATGTATACACAGAGAGATGCATTTCCCTCAGTGTATATATGCTGCGAATTTACCTTAATCCTGAGGGATTAATATATCCTTGTCTGGTAGTGAAGAGGTTATGTGCGGCCTTAAATGACCCAGTTGCACTCGATAGCCTTTAATCCTTATTAAACCTTGTGGGACTGGACAAGGCTGTGAGGCAGCAGCTCGTGCAGAAAGTACATTCACTGCAAATGTTATAGATCAAGGTTTTTTTTTATTTGTAAGGATTAGCTCTTCCTTTTTTACTTAATATAATAATCTGTCCTTCTAAAAAGGGGACCACCACCTCATAGAGTAATATAATTGCATCGCGATTGGATAAATGGACAGAGAGTAGGGTAATGTTGATGACGGGTTCCTTTTTCTTGCTCGTTTGTGACTTGACAATGGTCCAGGACTAAACAAAACGTCTTGCTGCCGTTCCTTCTCCTAAGTGCGGGGTTGTAGTCAATTATCCCAGCCACTGTATTGTGCATTTTTATTCTATACTGAAGAAATTTTTGGATATTAGTTTCTATATGAAGACTGTAAATGCTTCATCTGTTTCCCTTCAAATCTTCAACACTAATATTTAACTGCGTTATCAGCTTATAATAATAATAATAATAATAATAATAATAATAATAATAATAATAATAATAATAATAATAATAATAATAATAATAATAAATGTTTCCCAGAATTTCTCTTCTTACTCACAGCCTCCCGTAATTCCTGTTATTATTATTTTTATAATTATTTTATTATTGCCTAAATGACCAACTGTGATGCACCTCAAGGTTACATCCTCATCCCACCACTTCTTCTCTCGTGACATCATTGACTTGTTATACGATAATGAAGCCGTCATACCAGACGCGCCGGGTGTTGTAGAAGCACCTATTATCCATACAATTCACGTCTAACCCACTAGTGAAACTAGATGGCGTTTCGGACCGCTTTGGACCATTATCAAACAGCGACTTGATTATAGTGATCCAGGACCATCCTTTAGACTCGTTGCAGTCCTGCTGGTGTCTTTGTTTTCAAACTCTGGGGGTCTTTACTATCTGCTTGTTTCCTAACCTGCCTTGCATTGTTGTTAAATCATACGTTACTTGCAATCTGTTAAACCAGACGTTACTTACTGCTTTTTATCTTTCACAAAAGACGTTCTTTTTTATACATTGCATTTTTAACCACATGTTACTTGATGTGCATTGTCTGTGAAAGCACTGGTACTATGCCTCGCAATGTTCGTCTCTCTCTTTCCTTGGAGTGAATTTGATTATTCTTGTGGTTTCTCAGCATCTCTCTGCTGGTACTCCATCACGTCGTGTGGGTTGTTTTCAGTGAACACGTCTTACCCCTCGTGTCTTGTGCAGGAATCCTCCCCTTCTGTCATGATCACCTCTCGGTGTGTTGCTTCCTCCAGCCCATTATTCATTCTTCTGACTTGTGGGTAGGGAGAGAAGGGGGGCAAGCTGCGGTGTCTTGGTGTTGGTGATGTGAGAGTAAAGGTAGTTTTAGTGTAGTGGTGGTAGAGTGGCGGTAATAGTGTGGTAGTAGTAGCAGTAGTGATTGGATGATGGAGTTGAATTTTTCAAATAAAATTTGATACACCAGTAGTGTACCGCTATTCTATTGTATGTATGATAAATACAAGTGTGAACAAAAGCCAGTCCTGTTTCCCCTGCACATTAGATAACAGAGCATGCATTGCTTACGTCAGGTAATAAAATCTATCAGCCTAAGCAAAAAGATTTCGGTAGGGCGATAAATATACCGTTATGCGCTCCTCTCTATCTCTCTCTCTCTCTCTTGAACATATAATCGACACACACAATTCACTGTCTTAACGTTGTTGACAATACCCGCACGATCTTCCCATCCCCTCCTACCCCATCACCCAAAGATACCCTCACACCTCACCCTCATTCTCAAACAAACCTCAGAATCCGCAGCTGTACGCGAACGCCAAATCAATCCGGATTTCACTCTCGACATGGTAAACCAAAACAAACGCAGTCCGAAATATAAGTTTCCATTTACGTAGTTGGGATGATAATAATAAAAAATTGCGATGATAATGATTAAGATATAAGAATCGCAAGTTCGTGTCTCGTAAGATGTCAATATTATATATATATATATATATATATATATATATATATATATATATATATATATATATTTATATATATATATATATATATTAAATGTAAATAAATCACAATACATATGTGTCCCATTAATCATTTGTGTATTGCACGTACAAATTTCAATATGATCTGTCTATTGTACACACGTGGAAAATGAAGCAGAAACCAGATATGATTCACCTTAATTATGTATTGCGATTTACGAAGCAGAACTAATTAATACGAGCATATCCGTGTATCTGCAGACGCATGCGAGTTTAATTTAGCACATTCGCTTAAAGCTAAACACTGTGGAAACCATAGTAATTATATACATATAATAATAACAGAAAATAAAATTTTATTATTATTATTATTATTAGTAGTAGTAGTAAGTAAGTAAGTTTATTCAGGTATACACAAATACAGTTACACAGATTATCATACATAGCAGCATATGTGTAGAGAACCTTGGATAACCCAAAGTGACTTATTTCCATTGGGGTCCTTTATTATTATTATTAACAGGTGTCATACAGCCTCTGGGAAATAGGAAGTAAATAGGTTTGATTCAGTTCAGAGAAGAACTTCAATTCTCTTCATTAAAAGACAATGAGCACATATTGAAAGGTGCGGCGTTGAAGGTTAAATGAGGTGGTCCTCACGTGTCGAGTCTCACACCATGCGTCAGAGCACGAGCTGAATTCACACTCTTTAGAATTGGATCAACAGTACATTAGCGTAAAATGGATGCAAGCCAAGGAATAGTAGTATAATTTAATACCTTCAGTTTTACTACCTCTGCCACAAGCACCTAGATTATACACGATAGTTCTTAATTTAAGTAGACGGCTCTCAGCAGAGAGCCTCGGCGTGGGCTCTAAATTCCTTTATCTATCAATCTTTCCCACGTACTCCAATGTAAAGACACAGAGAGAAGAACCTTTTATTGGTAAAAGATAGCTGGGAGCTTTATTGACCACCTGATAAGCGTTTGATATGTACTTGATAAATGCCTGATAAATACTTGTCTGAGTACTTGATAAGTACTTGACATTATCCACTTTGTACAAATAGTTGGTTCTATGATGTGTGTATATTTCTAGTACTAGTATCTTATGTTTTTGAAGAAACTAGTTGAAAACTGATTTGTGGGAAAGTGTATTTTAAAATATTCCGTATTTCTTTACGAATGTACAAATCACAGTAAACACGTAGCTCATTTAATAAAGAAAAAAAAAACAGGATGCATTTCAATGATTAAATTCTCAATGCGGCTGTTGGATCTTATATCTCACTGGGAGTTCCTTAATAATACAGGTAATACCCGTGAATCGGGTTGAATCATAACAGAGTATGATAAAGCTGAAGCCACAAACGGGAGGTATAATGTAGTATATCGTGCCCACTGGCAGGTATATTGATCAGTTATATTTAGTATTATGGATTCTACAAGATGAACACCTTTAAGTGGGTGATACCTTGATACTGATAAGAGGATCTTGATTCAAGGGATTGGATCACACTTTATTGCCTCTCATTATCCAGGTGATGTACCAACCCCGACAAGTTTAGCGTTTGCCTTCGATAATAATAACAGTAATCAGGGAAGGAAAGACTGTGTACTAGGGAATGCCAGAAATAACAGCCTGCTTGGTCTGAAGGGGAAGACGATTCCCGGACGAAGAATTGAGGTTTAACACGCGTTACACTGAGTGACACATGCAGGTTCAGCATTTTTATGAAATATTATAAAATACAAGGAAAAGATATGCCATGTTTTTTTTTTTTTTTTTTTTTTTCAAAACAAAAAAATACTTATTGACTACCTCAGCCTAACAACGCGATGGAACCAACGATCCTTGACAAGCAAACTACAACGTTGCCAGTTAAGTCACGACGTTAGTTATTCTGGAGCGACATGTTCATATCTCTTCATCTGCATTATAAACATTGTATGTTAAATACTGTGGATAAAAGACAGTCTCCACATCGGTTAAAAAAGACACATGGCTATGTATAAAGACAATTCATAAAACAAGTCTGCATTATTCTGAATGTGTCTCTATACACGTATCTGTCGGACATCCGAAGACTAAAGGAGACAATTATCAAGAAAATCGTAACATGATAAAAGATCTCCTTGAGGAACATGTCGTGATAATAATGGCTTACGCAGTTTCATGAGTCTTTGTCGTGTATTTACGAGCTCGTTGCCGTCCCTACCAAACTGTTCGCTGCGGAGCCGCGAAGTTCAGAGTTCCACTCCACAAAGAGACGTCGGGGCCTCGACCTACCCGCAAATACACCTTTTGAGTGTTCTACATTTCAAACGGATGCGGGGAACTCTTTCCCTACACAAAGCTCGCATTCCTTTCATGAGTAATTTATTTTTATCTTAGAATATTTTCCCTTTACACTCTCTGTTTCCACTAACTTTTGCTTTTAACGTCCGAATGTTACTATCCTCTTTATTTTATTTTTATTTTATACAGGATTTCGCTCCGTATCCCCCGTGACTGACTGGAGATGTGTGTTTTGAACATTAATTCTCTCTCTCTCTCTCTCTCTCTCTCTCTCTCTCTCTCTCTCTCTCTCTCCCCTTCCCAGTGAGATTGGTACATTTAACTAAGTAGTTAACAGCAGCCGTGTGGCACAAGGGAAGCTGCTGGTGTCTTAACTGATGTCTTGCCACGCTATACTCTCCTTCATATTGTGTGATTGAGATTGTACCAGCACCTTGCACCATTAATTTGCTCTACTGCTCTCTCCCATCTCCTTCTCTCTCTCTCTCTCTCTCTCTCTCTCTCTCTCTCTCTCTCTTATTTCGTTCTCTCTTTCGACCAGTTCTTGTATTCTTCCCTGTTGCCTTCATTCTCTTCACCACCCTTGCCCGTATCTTCCCGACCCTCTCCAGGCTTCCTACTCCTCTCCACATACCCTCGGTTCTTTCCACATCTCCCCAAACCTTCCGAGCTTCTCCACTCTTTCTCTAACCCATCCTCTCCATATCCACTCGGGCCCTACTATCCCCAAGCGCTACACTGCCTGTTCTCTCTCTTTCAGACTCCCCCCTTCTACCGAGCAGGTGGCACTGGCCCTCACTCAGTGCCTGCAGCTATATCGTGCATCATCAAGGTTGTGCGCTATTCTAGAAAGGCTGGCCGTGTCGCAGCCAATGTGGACCGTGTTTTACCTTTCCTTCCAAAATGTTCTGATGAACTGAGATCCGTTATGGCATTCTGATCTATCTGCTCTATTTTAACATTATTCTTTGATTATTATTTAAGCGTAGTAAAACACACACACAGCCACAGCTCACACACACACACACACACACACACACACACACACACACACACACACACACACACACACTCCACCTTCCCCACATAGTGAGTTATAACCACGTCTGGGTGTTTTTGCGTGTATTCCACAGAGACGAAAATGACAATAAACTTTTGCAGCAGCGGAGGGTCCCTGAAGTTTGGTGATTTATTAGTCAATATATTAAAGGAGCCCGAGTTGTATTTCTGGCGTGTTACTTCTCCTGTAATGGATATTGTGGCGTTTTAGGTGCTGACAGGGATTCTGTCTTTTTGTAAAGCTTGGATGTGTGTGTGTTTGTGAGGGAGTGAGAGAGAGAGAGAGAGAGAGAGAGAGAGAGAGAGAGAGAGAGAGAGAGAGAGAGAGAGATTGTAGGTAACAGCTCTTAGCTTGTAAATAAACTTAGGAACCTTAACCTAACCTTGTAATATTTTGTATATATATAGAGAGAGAGAGACTTTTAATGAATAAAAGATTAAAGAGAGAGACTTCGATTGCATTAAGATCACCATTTCCTTACATCATTTTATAACACAATAAACCAAAATACAGAGCGGTCGACCACGGCTGTCGTAATGGCATTTCGAAACAGAAAAAAAATGAACTAGGAATAGGAGAAAAATATATTTTAAACACCCAAAACTCAGTCATCTATTTAACCAGCGAGCAATTAATTTCGTGGCCTTTATATGGAGGGAAAAAATCACAGATATCGAAACCACTAGAAAATGTAAGTGGAAAAATAACAATCCTTCTTCCAAAAAAAAAAAAAATCATATAATCGTCAGCGGATCAGGATTCAGCTTCCTAATCTGACTCTGCCAAACATACCCGCAAATTCATATTTGACTAGTTCTCCCTTTTAACTAATGAGAAACCTTTAACCAGCCGATATAGTTTTATATTCCGATTCCACTATCTTTCTATTACAACTTGTTTTTTTAATATACAGCATTCTGTTTCAGCAGTCATCTTTACAGTTTAGCTGTAAAATGTATCTTTCCGTTTCATTTTTTCTTTTAATATACAGCAGCACATTGTAAATTTCGTCTTCATATTTTATTTGTAAAACGCATCCTGGAGTCTACCTGGAGGTTATTCCGGGGATCAATGCCCCCGCGGCCCGGTCCACGATCAGGCCTCCCGGTGGATCAGGGCTTGATCAATCAGGCTGTTACTGTTGGCCGCACGTAGTCCAGCGTACGAACTATAGCCCGGCTGATACGGCACTGGCTTTAGGTATCTGTCCAGCTCCCTCTTGAAGGCAGCCAGGGGTTTATTTGGTAATTCCCCTTATTTTTGGTGGGAGGCTGTCTTGGGCCCCAGACACTTATGGTGTTTTCTCTTAGTGTATCAATGGCGCCCCTACTTTTAATTGGGGGTATTTTGCATCGCCTGCCCAGTCTTTTACTTTCGTAGGGAGTGATTTCTGTGTGCAGATTCGGGACCATTCCTTCCAGGATTTTCCAAGTGTAGATTATGATATATCTCTCCCTCCTGCGTTCCAACGAGTACAAGTCAAGTGCTTCCAAGCGTTCCCAGTAGTTAAGGTGCTTGACAGAACTTATACGTGCAGTAAAGGTTCTCTGTACACTCTCTAGATCTGCAATTTCACCTGCTTTGAACGGAGATGTTAATGTACAGCAGTATTCCAGCCTAGAGAGAACAAGCGATTTGAAATGGATCATCACTGGCTTGGCATCTCTCGTTTTGAACGTTCTCATTATCCATCCTATCATTTTCTTTGCACTTGTGATCGTGGCACTGCTGTGATCCTTGAAAGTGAGATCCTCAGGCATTACTACTCCCGAGTCCCTTACATTATTTTTCCGCTCTATTGTATGGCCAGAGTTTGTAGTATACTCTGTTCTAGTTATTATCTCCTCCAGTTTTCCATAACGGAGTAGTTGGAATTTGTCCTCATTGAACATCATATTGTTTTCCGTTGCCCAATGGAAAACTTTGTTTATATCTTCTTGGAGGTTAACCGTGTCCTCAATAGATGACAGTCTTATGCAGATCCTAGTATCGTCTGCAAAAGATGACATGGTGCTGTGGATTACATCTTTGTCTATGTCTGATATGAGGATGAGGAACATGGTGGGGGCGAGTACTGTGCCTTGTAGAACTGAGCTCTTCACTATGGCAGCCTCCGATTTAACTCTGTTGACCACTACTCTTTGTGTTCGATTGGTTATGAAGTTGAAGATCCATCTCCCCACTTTGCCAGTTATTCCTTTAACACGTATTTTGTGAGCTATTACGCCATGATCGCATTTGTCAACGCTTTTGCAAAGCCTGTGTATATTACATCTGCATTCTGTTTTTCTTCCAAGCGAAATCTCTCTCTATTACATCTTTGATTCTTTTTTTATATATAGCATCCTATTGTAGCTTTCATCTTTGTGTTTTAACGTGAATCTTATGATGATACACCCTATGATGATACATCCTATGATGATACATCCTATGATGATACATCCTATGATGATACATCCTATGATGATACATCCTATATGATACATCCTATGATGATACATCCTATGATGATACATCCTATGATGATACATCCTATGATGATACATCCTATAATGATACATCCTATGATGATACATCCTATGATGATACATCCTATAATGATACATCCTATGATGATATATCCTATGATGATACATCCTATAATGATACATCCTATGATGATACATCCTATGATGATACATCCTATAATGATACATCCTATGATGATAAATCCTATAATGATACATCCTATGATGATACATCCTATGATGATACATCCTATGATGATACTCCTATGATGATACATCCTATGATGATACATCCTATGATGATACATCCTATGATGATACATCCTATGATGATACATCCTTGCTTCGTCATACAACCTATTTCTTCATCTATTTTTTGGAGTCATCATTTATTTTCCTATTTAGGCTTCCATCTTTCTATCTCAGCATCCCTCTTCCACTTTCAGCATTTATTGAGTCTTCACGTCATGCCTCACACACACACACACACACACACAAACACACACACAATACACTTAAAGAGGAAACAATTTTTTAAGCCTATTTTGGCTCCGGATAAAAAGCTGCCAACAAATAACTTTATAATTAAAAATAAATCTCAGTAGACTATTTGTGGATATTACGGTTTAAATTTTACACAGTGTTGGCGAGTGTCAAAACAAATCTGTGTAGACTGTTTCTAAATGTGTCTAAAATTTACGTTCCTTTGGCAAGAGGCCAAATAAATTCTCCGTAGACTATGAAGGTTAGTATTTGAAATTAAGACTACATTGGCGAGTTTCAAAATAAATCTTTACAAACTATTTGTAAATGTTTTTGCTTTATATTTTGAGTACATTCCCTAGAGGCAAAAAAAAAAAAAAAATGGACATGCATCAGTAATGGAAAAGCGATATATAACCGTTCCAGGAACTGTATCGTAAGAGTAATTATTGTTTTATGCAGGTAACGATGCCATTTATTCCCACCAGCCGGACACACTCGTTCCGGAACCTAATTTATTAAATAATAAAAATAATATATGAAACCCGGTACCTTGATGGTGGTAAAGAGTTCTTGATCCAAAGTTTTAAAGCTCGTCTTTCCTTTCTTCGGTCAAACTGGATTACCTCTCATTTCCCAGGAGTCGAAAAATCCCTCCGGTTTAGGGCTTCCCCACGAGTTTGTTAATTTCACATTAGACGGAGTTCCCAATGAACACAGTCTGTAAACGCTTTCTTAGTCGTGTTGCTATCTAAGGACATTCGGAGATTTTCCCCTTTTACAGAGAAATAAACAAATTCATAGCTATTCTATAATTCGACGACTGTCGAATTATAGAATAATTCGACGACTGTGGCTAACGCGACGGGCTGGAGTTTTGAGACTATGACCGCGGGTTCAATCCCGGCCGGGGTATGGTTTGTTTGCAATCGTGTCATTACGATTTCGTGAGTCACCCAGAAATCAATTTACAGCTACAAGAACCAGTTTGATTTAGTAGATTTTCCTATACGTCTCGTTTATCTCACATCAAATATATCTAGGCACTAAGTTTTCCGACCCTTCCCCAGCCATGACGCTCTCTGCTTTGTCTTGGATGACCTCCCATAGACCGTTCCAGGGCCTCACCTTCGTGACTTCATGGTAGCTGTGATAGACAGGTGCGCCTTTACTATCAAAGACAATCAATTTCTCATTCACCTACAAGTCACGCTAGCCAGGTGAACACAACCGGGTTTGTATATTATGCAAGTATCGCAATAATGTAAAGAGCGAAAGCGAGAAAGGAAAAAAAAAAAACAGCGAGAGAGCCAAAGTGAGAGAGAGAAATCGCTTACCTCACGTCTGTGGGAGGGCAGAGATCGAGTCCCACACGATTCCTCCATCATATAGTAATAGTTATTCCGGTATAAGCTCTAACCTTCACCCTAACCTCTTACCTATCACGTTTCTTACGACCGCATTCGACGAGGTCGTTCTCTGTATTGGGCGTGGTTTTGGTGGTATACTGGACTGGTATGTGGTGGCGGTTGTATTGTAGTCGTGGTTGTAGTGTGATAGTTCCGCTCCTGATGATAAATATCAGCATCAGTAAACTTATACCCAGGTTCATATTTGCTGCTAGGTAAATACGGGCAACAAGTATAAGGAGAGTGCGTAAAAAATTGGGAATAGGATGGGGGAGGGGGGTAGAGAGGAGAAAGGTAGAGTGGGTGTGACGACTGCCAAAAAAAAGGTTAAAAAAATAGGTCTTGAAACCTTTTCATTGGGCAACAGTGTTGAATGACCCTAATTAGCTGTTTTGTTCTACCATGGAGGAAGCTATTTAAGCTGAAAAGCGAAATATGCTTAGTGTAGCTGGCTGTGTTGGTCTTTCCCTGCATGCATTTATACAAAAACCCAAGGCATTCGCGAGACGAAGAAGGAACGACTTTGCATGCTAAGAAGGAAGGTTTTGCATTCATTGCAAACAGTAGCAATAGTTTACAGGAGACAAAAGGAGAGTCGACACACAAAGAGACTGCTGGATTAACATCTCAATAAAACATCGTGGGCCAAGTCTGCCGAAGAACACAACGCAGCGAGAGTACGCTCAGCACAATGTACCAGGGCGTTTTGCGTGAACCCTCGACCACGCCTCCTATTCTCTCTCTTACTCCCGTCCCCCCTCCCCATTACTCTTGTCCTTCCCCTTCCTTCCTTTCCACCTCCTCGTCATCCCTTCTCGCCATTGCTCTCCCTCACCCTTCTCTTCCTTGTCCTCTTCTCCCTCAAGCTCTTCCTCCTCCCTCACCTATGTCCTTCCTCACCCTTGTGTTCTTTCACTCTTGTACTCCCTCACCCTTGTCCTCCTTTACTCCCTAATTCCTAACTTATGTGATCTTTCACTCGTCCTCCCTCACCCTAGTCTTCCTTCACTCCCTTATTCATCCTCCTGTGATACCTTTACTTCTGCACTCCTTCTGGCTCCCTCCATCCTCCATCACTCCTAATTTACGTGGTAATATTTTATCACTATCATATAATTCTCGTCGTTCTTCAGCATTTTCTTCCTCCTTCCCTCGTCATCCAACAGTTCCTTACACCCTGTCTTAACTTCCCTCTTTTCTTAGAAGGGGTGCCTTGATGCTGATGAAGGGCTCTTGATCTAAAGAATGGAAACTGATCTCCCCCTTCGGATAAAATCTGGATTCCTGCCACTTAACAAGAGCTGTATGACGGATTTTGCGCTTCCTAACAAAATACTAATACTTCTACTACTACTACTACTACTACTACTACTACTACTACTACTACTACTACTATATAATAATAATAATAATAATAATAATAATAATAATAATCGCACTCTTCCTATTGACGTCCATATCCCAACTAAGCTACCCCTCCTTTTCTTTTATCCCCTTACCTATTACCCATTTACCTTCAGCTATCACACACCTTACCTCCCTCTTCCCTTCTTCCTGTCTCCTTATTCCTACCCCCTCACCCCTTCCCACGCCTTGACCTTACCACGATCGCTTTCAAAATGTCAAAAGTAACAATCAATTCCCCGTTTTTATCTCTCTTCGCGTATTTCCTTCAGAGTTCTGTCAATACCCAGTGTCGGATTAAAGGGGTAGCCACCAGGCCGCTAACCCCGAGGCTCCCACACAAAAAGGCCCCAGACAATGGGGCCCGTAACACAAAAGGGACCCACATAAAAGGAGCCCCCATACTAAAAAGGGGTCCTACAGAAAATGGGCCCAGACAAGTTGCAGGTTTTGCTTGAAATTCGCTAGGAAGTTGCTCCCAGCAGCTCCCTCACAAGATGCATGTCCCTGAGATTCCCCACAACCGAATTGTTTTTATTTGGTCCTAAGGCCTCCTGATCTGCTTGTCCAAGGATCCTCTCAGGTTGTTTTCCCCTGGCAAACTCTTAATACATTCTTCCACTGACGTTCCACTTCTGTTTCTGCACCGTTCCATTATAGTAGTGATTGGTGCATACGTGGGAAAAACACGTTTAATGTTAAGGTCTGAGCTCGAGACCCCCTGAGAATGCAGTGCAAAAAGGCTATTTACACCTCTCAAGTTTTTGCGATGAGCTCCTCCATTGGGAATCATTTGCGGTTTTGTCAAGAATTTCGATTGATGGGGAACAATTCAACATTACAGGAGAGAAACGGTAAACTTGGCAGCGATTCCGTAAACCGTGTGGTGATTCGGTGTATCGGGCAGCGATTCGGTATAGCGGACAGTGATTTTGAAAACTGGGCAGTGATTCGCTGAAACGAACAGTGATTGGCTATAACGGGCAATGATTCACAATTACGGGCAGCGAGTCGATATAACACGTGCATACAGGTGACCGTTCGTTATTTTGGGAAAAAAAATAGATTTGCTAACAATAAATATTACATCATACGTGTGTATGATCCGTCCTGTACTGCTGTTAAATCAGCTATGACTACGCAATCTATGCAATGATTAAGGATGGATCGACACATCGCCACTTTCCTCTACTAAGAACTGATAATTGCGACATTACTTCGACACTCAGTCATTTCAGATTGATGCAATAATTATTTTTTTTAATTAACCTTTTAGGGTTTCTAAAATAATCTTAATTCGAGTATCCAGTGATTATCTTCCATAAATGGCAACGGAGGACTGGCTCTTCCCTTCCTCTGGCAGCTAAGTGAATTATTGAAACACTTATAACTTTTGAACCAAAGATCCTACCTGAAGATACGAGGTCTCTAAATATTAAACATATAAATATAGAAGCTTTCATATCCCAAGTAAATTGCCACGAGAGACCACCGTTTTAACTGTACTGGCATAAATAAAAAAAATATTTTTAATAGTATTTCTGGTTAAGAAAAACGTTTTAAACCGGTGCAATTTTTTTTACTGCACGAGACACTTACGTGTTTTTGTTTAAATGTTATACGATTTATAATATAATACTCATCTGAGTTAAGTTTTATAATATTTATTATATGCATTGAGTTAATTTGCTTGTGGTACTCGACAGCATTCACGAAGCAGGCTCACGAGAACAGTTGAACCAAAATGCCCCTTGAGGGTTGTGCCGCTATGGCTTTCAGTGGAAGTCCCTAACAATTACTCATATATAAGTACGCACAAATTATACTTATAATGATAAGGTCACATCGGGAGAGAAAACTCAAATTCATTGTGAGAGTTCATACCTAAGTTCGTTGTCCTTGATCACCAAAATAACAGTAAAAAAGAAGTCCTGGACTTGAATGACAGACTCCTGACGGAGCTGATCAGTCGAAAAAAATCTTATTGTTAGATGATACGAAACCTCAGAAAAACATAGCAGTTATGAGGAAAATTCAACATTTATAAAAACAAACCATACCACGGGTGGGGATAGAACCCGCGATCAGAGAGTCTCAAAATTCCAGACCGTCTCTCTGATCGCGGGTTCTATCCCCACCCGTGGTATGGTTTGTTTGCAATCGTGTCATTAAGTTTTCGTGAGTCATTTTATAAAAAAAACAGCCTGTGGAGCTGTGTGGAGAAGCTATCGTTGTACTTGATAGTTAAGATGAAAAACTGAATGAATTTTTTCCACACTAATCTTCTCCACATCTACCTGCATTGTCAATAGAATGTTCTATCAATTCTTGTAAAAGGTTAGATATAATAGATATTACTGATATGGCATGGGACAAGTAACTCGTTTCACCGGACGTTTAGAGGTCATCGTTATCGATGGTGGTGGTGCGCTGATCCACCCATTGATTGATGCAACCGTCCAAAGCATGAGTATTTCAACAAGGTATTGTGCAATGATCGGCGAGAGTGGACATTGTTTGGGATCAGTATCGTGCAATGATTATATCCAAGGGTCCTCAAGGGATAAACTCAGAACGGGTACGCGACACGTGTCTGGTTCCGCCAAAAGTTCCTGGCAACTTGAATGATTTCGTGGAAAACACAGATAACGAGAAGGAATTGTTCTCAGTTTTGTTAAGAAAGATTGTGCAAGTACAACATACAGTGAAAACATTTTCTAATCACTTCAGGTAATAAAACACTAAATGTTGGGAATAGTCCTCCAATGGGAGAGAACACTCACGAGGAAGCAGACACTCCAATACTGTTGCAAGAAGAAGGTTGAAGTGCCAACACTCATGAAAGAATTTGCGACTGTCGCTATAGCACCCCGTTCCATATATCAGCAAAGTTGGAAGAAGCGGCCATGTATTTATCTGGATATTGTGCTCCACCAGAGTATTTCCTCCAGATGGGAGTAATCTGCCACAGGATTTGAGACGCACAGAGAATCTTCCCTCTCCCATGTGTAGCACTTTGGTCATAATACTCTAAAAATAAAGTGTTTATTAACCGAGTACTCAATGCACGTTGAGACCCCCTGAACCATGGATGGTTGAGGAGCAATTAATGCACGTAGAGACACCCTTGAACCATAGCTGACAGGGTAAGAATGGTAAGCTGGTGTCCATTTCGACCCTTGCCAAGAAGTCTTCGAACTAAATGCAAAGTGCACGTGCACAAAAAGTGTGTTCGTGCAAATGCAAGAACGCAAATCTGACATGCCCACATATGTGCAAGTGCAAATGACCTAATCGTGCAATTTTTAGCCCTTTCCAATGGTAACCCATATGCAGCATAATATATAGATCCGTCGTTTGTTGTTACAGTTAATAATAACATGCGTTTCCGACATTTTTTGACAGCGGCTTCCTGTACCTGTTAGAAGGGCGAAAATACATAGAATGACGAACAAACAGAAGAACAGATATACAGAAAGGCGAACAGACAGTTGAACAGACAGGCTAACTGACAACATATAAGAAAAACTAACAGACAAACATGACAGATAAAATACGGGCCTTTCAGGGCACTACGTAACAAGAGAATCTCGTAGCGTCCTAAACCGGAGGTTGTAGACGAAATTTATACACTTGGCTGGAATAAAGAAAACACACATATATATACAAGACGGCCACAATAAGACACAGACCTTCACAAGACAATGGAGGAACAAGCAGTCACTGCCTCACGAGAAAACAATGAAATTCTTTTTTTTTTTTCAAGCTCCGCACGATTATTGTAAGAATCTTGTTTTCTATTTATTTTTATACATTTCGCGTGTATAAATTAATTAATTTGGATGTTGTTTATTCAAGTTTATTACGTTATGATTGAGTGTTTATTTACTGTGAAATTTAAGGCCTATTTTTCTTATTTAGAAAGACTATAATATGTTAACAATAAAGAGATGAAACTAAAATATTGTGGATTTGACAAAAATGCAATAATATCTCTCTCTCTCTCTCTATCTCTCTCGTACACTTGGTTTTACAAGGTTAGGTTAAGGTTTCCTAATTTTATTTACAAGCTAATAACCATTACCTACATCAGCTAATTTGAAAGCCTTTATATCGTCATGAGACACAATTATGGAACAGGATGAAGTTGGAGCCATCTGTGGGCCAGCAATTTCATTTGATCAACTGACTTCATTTCGCTGATACCATTATGCTGTACAATGCATGTTCCAGACTCGAGTCATCCTAGGAATAAATGATCTCTATCTCTCTCCCTTTTCCCTCCCTCCCTCTCTCTCTCTCTTCGTTCCCTCTCTCTTTTCCTCTCTGTTTCTCTACCTACCTAACCCATATATTTAGCAAGATATGACGATAACATCAGCTTAACAGCAGACAACAGTAATATTTTTTACGACTATAATGAATACTGCAGCGTTAATCGGCGCCCTATAAAAACTTAATACATGTTCCCCTAAAAGTTTAAAGGAATTGTTCATGAAATTTCATCACGTAATCGACCCTTGTAGTGAAATGAAAATTACGGCCAAAAATAGTGCCCAGTTTGGTTAAATAATGTGCCAATACGGCTCTTTACACTGTTCAGTTCACAGTAATGAATTTTTATGTAAAATGATTGAGGTGGAAGGAAAGTGCTGGTGGTGTTTTGCTAGTCAGGACAAAGAGGGAAAAAAAATTATTTGAACGATCGAATTCCGAAACGTTTCGCCTACACAGTAGGCTTCTTCAGTCGGGTGTGCGTCATATAACATCCAGTTCAGTGGAATGTTTGGTATTTCAGCAAGGCCTTCCACTGGCTTCCCGGTCCACAGCGTAAAACACTAAATATGACAGGATGATAAATTTGAGATTTTTCTATGTTTTAAGATATTTTTTGTAGATGAATGGTTCACAGAACCGACACGTTGATGAATTAGACACTTTTGGGTATCTTTATTAAGGAAACGTTTCGCCATACAGTGGCTTCTTCGGTCGATACACAGGAGAAACTTGAAGAACAGGAGGAGAATGAGGTAATCAGTCCCTCAACCTTGAGTCGATGTGGTCAGTCCATCAATCTTGAATAGAATACGGCACATGAGCGGAGAAGCAGCTTATAAACCGTAGGCAGGAGAGGTGCAGCAGTTGTAGGTGTGTCACATTTGCCCAATGCGGAAGTAGGTCCTGCCTACGGTTTATAAGCTGCTTCTCCGCTCATATGCCGTATTCTATTCAAGACTGATGGACTGACCACATCGACTTAAGGTTGAGGGACTGATTACCTCATTCTCCTCCTGTTCTTTAAGTTTCTCCTGTGTATGGACTTATGAAGCCACTACATTATTTAGTTTACATGTGGAATGGTTATTTTCCTGTGCAACATTTAGAACTTTGCATTTGTCTATATTAAACTGCATCTGCCACTTCTCCAACCATTGCATCAGTGTATTCAAATCATCCTGGAGTGCTCTAGTGTCCTCATTAGAATGAATTGGCCGGCCTATTTTGGTGTCATAAGCAAATTTGCTTATGTCGCTATTTATTTCCTCATGTGTGAATGCGTGTTTGTACGCACGCGTGTGTGCTACTACAAAGTGTCAAGGTTAACAATTAAGACTCGCACAATTTTCTTTATACAATTAACACTCCTGGGGTAAAACCTCCTTCATTGCTTGAACCTCCCCAACAGTAAACTTCTGACTGACATTCACTTCACAGCAAACTCTGAACTTCACAGCAACAAAAGATTGGTCAGTGAGGTAAAACGACCATTGGTAAATTTTATTTGACCTGGCGGTAAACCTCGCAAGAAAAATATTGTTTTTTTTTTTTCTGACCAAACTCCTCGAGTGTAAAGGTGGAAGTGTAAGTTGTGTTTTGTGTTGTAAAGACGGTGTTTTTTTTTTTTGTGTATGTCGAATTACCTGCTTGAGTTTGTTGGTGGTGAGTTGTAGCTCTTGGCTCCACCTAATAAGCAACTTTTAACTGTGTGTGTGTGTGTGTGTGTGTGTGTGTGTGTGTGTGTGTGTGTGTGTGTGTGTGTGTGTGTGTGTGTGTGTGTGTGTGTGTGTGTGTGTGTGTGAGTATGTGAGTGTGTGTTTGTGTGTGTGTAAGAATTGCAGCTACACTTTCATTCCGTGGATCAAACGCTACTCATTACCCAGGCATTGTAAGACTCATAACAGACTAACACTTCCCTCATGAATATATTGCTGCTACTGCTACTATTCCTAAAGCTGTGTATGGAGTCTCCCCCACTCACCGGTCATTCCACTTTTTGACAACCATGAGGCTGAAGAAATATTTCCAGACAATCTGGTGGCTCACTTGTGTCCTTAACTTTCACTGCCGTGTTTCCATTTCCATTTTGAACAGCTTCTCTCAGTTTAACCTATCAACTCCTCTTAAATCATATAGCTCTTTCATCGACCCAAGATATATACATCTTAACCAGTCTTCCTTTATTCTGGCAACTTGATCAAATATCTTATTACTTCATTTTGCACTTCGTATATCTACCACTGCTATTTCTTTAATAGTTTAACCACTAAATACATGTGAATCATTCAGCGTTCAAAGTTGAGCTGAATCGTTAACAATGACACGCTTGTTATGTATTACTGGGCAGGTAACATACGGGTTACGGAACAGGAACGAAGCAGTTCCTGAGCACACAGTTTTAATGAGTCTACAGTCAATTAATGAGAAATCGAAAATTTAAGTTGTGTTGCCCTATCAACACTTCCAATATGAAATACCTAAATATAAATGTTAAATAATGCTATAGAGAGAGAGAGAGAGAGAGAGAGAGAGAGAGAGAGAGAGAGAGAGGAGAGAGAGAGAGAGAGAGAGAGAGAGAGAGAGAGAGGAGAGAGAGAGAGAGAGAGAGAGAGAGAGAGAGAGAGGTTTTAAAATCATTTACACACTCTCGTTGTCTTTTGTTCCTGAGAAAAACCGCAGGTCAAGTTAGCCAGATGCTTGAGGGTACAACTTCAAGCCTCGTGGGACGAAGAAAATAACCTGACAAACTCGACAACATTTCCGCAAAGATGATTATGGCCTCGAGACGTGTCTTGGCGATCACCAGCAGCCTGGCTGATCCTGCGTATGCACACACATACACACACACACACATACTCTAGCAAGTGCCCGCTCAACCTCCTGTCTAACTGTATCAATTCCAAGGTGGGAATGGGATCGTCTGGGCGACCCAGTGGGAATCCCTTCCCATTCTTTTAACTTATGTTAATGTAAAAATTAAGAATTTTGTACCAAAATAACCTTAGAAAACTTACCTAACCTTATTATAACAAGCGCAATTTATATTAGCCTAATCCAACTAAATATATTTTATATTAGTTTACAAGAATTTAATAATAAAGAAACACAATGAAATATATTTTTTTCGTTAGGTTCAGAACGACTTTTTGCGAAACTATTGCATACACAAATTTTCGCTTGCCTTATTCAGCAAGAAGAGTGCTGCTATTTAAGCCAAAATCGCAAGTTTATATATATATATATATATATATATATATATATATATATATATATATATATATATATATATAATATATATATATATATATATATATATGTCGTGTCGAATAGGCAGAACTTGCGATCTTGGCTTAAATAGCAACGCTCATCTTGCCATACCCCTCAAGGAAGGTTCCTTGATGTTGGTGAGGGGCTCTTGATTTAGGGAATTGGATCTGTGCTCCAGTTCCCCAAATTAAGCGTGAATGCCTTCCACATCCCCCCCAGGCGCTGTATAATCCTCCGGGTTTAGCGCTTCCCCTTTGATTATAATAATAATAATCATCTTGCCATATAGGACAAGTGAAAATTTGTGTATGCAATAATTTCGCCAAAATCCTTCTGAACCTAACGAAAAAAATATATTTCACTGGGTTTGTTTAGTATTAAATTATTGTAAACAAATCTAAAATATATTTAGTTGGATTAGGCTAAAATAAATTGCGCTTGTTATAATAAGGTTAGGTAAGTTTTCTAAGAGTCTTTTGGTGCAAAATTGTATATTTTTACATTAACATCAATGAAAAAAACATATCTTTAAACGTATAAGAGAAAATTTCAGAAAGAACTTAATTTTAAATGACTTCTTGCTAATTGACCAGTTTTACATATTCGGCACGACATATATATATATATATATATAATATATAATTGTGACCCCGAATGAGTGGTATTGATCAATAACTACACTGCACTAGCCAAGGACTCGAACCCATGCTGCTTTGGCCTGCCTCATGGTAGGCGAAAACACATGAAACCCTAATCCACTGGACCATACCATCCTTGCATAGCGCAGTGTTGTTATCGATCAATACCACTCGTTCGTGGTCACAATAATATAAAATACTGCTCGTTGTACTAGTACACCAAACAGGGACTAGAATGAAATTAGCCTAGAGTCATCCACACCATCGTGTGTCTTTGGGTAGGGAGTTCCACATCCAGTTCCGCTGGATGCCCTACTCTTAAGGATGGTCGACAGGAATATAATTGAATCTTGTTTCATAAAAAGCAGTTTTGACAATAATATGAATATTTCCTTTGGTTTATATAAATTAGATCCATTTATAATTAATAGAATTTGGGAAGAATTTAATAATACACTGGACAAATAATAATTTTTAAATTTTCATGGGTAGAATAGTTTGTGGGTGAGTTGTGCAAAGGACCTATCCAAGTTGAGTCGCCGCGCGTCACGTGTTAACCGTTGTGGGATCTGATAGTGAGGTGCTGGCCAGACCCCTTATATAGCTTCCTTGGATGCTTTACTTTCATAGTTCCTTGATAATGTGAGTAGTCACGAAAGCGCTTGGAATTTCTCTATTCTTTCAGAGTGGTTGTTTTGCATATTCTGAAATCACCTGTTTACTGTGATCTTATTGCATATATATATATATATATATATATATATATATATATATATATATATATATATATATATATATATATATATATATATATATATATATATATATATGTATTATATATATGTATATATATATATATATATATATATATATATATATATATATATATATATATATATATATATATATATATATATATATATATATATATAGGGAAGTACCACCTCTATAGCTGGAATATATATATATATATATATATATATATATATATATATATATATATATATATATATATATATATATATATATATTATATATATATATATATATATATATATATATATATATATATATATATATATATATATATATATATATTTTTTATTTTTTATTATCACACTGGCCGATTCCCACCAAGGCAGGGTGGCCCGAGAAAGGAAAACTTTCACCATCATTCACTCCATCACTGTCTTGCCAGAAGGGTGCTTTACACTGCAGTTTTTAAACTGCAACATTAAACCCCTCCTTCAGAGTGCAGGCACTGTACTTCCCATCTCCAGGACTCAAGTCCGGCCTGCCGGTTTCCCTGAACCCCTTCATAAATGTTACTTTGCTCACACTCCAACAGCACGTCAAGTATTAAAAACCATTTGTCTCCATTCACTCCTATCAAACACGCTCACGCATGCCTGCTGGAAGTCCAAGCCCCTCGCACACAAAACCTCCTTTACCCCCTCCCTCCAACCTTTCCTAGGCCGACCCCTACCCCGCCTTCCTTCCACTACAGACTGATACACTCTTGAAGTTATTCTGTTTCGCTCCATTCTCTCCACATGTCCGAACCACCTCAACAACCCTTCCTCAGCCCTCTGGACAACAGTTTTGGCAATCCCGCACCTCCTCCTAACTTCCAAACTACGAATTCTCTGCATTATATTCACACCACACATTGCTCTCAGACATGACATCTCCACTGCCTCCAGCCTTCTCCTCGCAGCAACATTCATCACCCATGCTTCACACCCATATAAGAGCGTTGGTAAAACTATACTCTCATACATTCCCCTCTTTGCCTCCAAGGACAAAGTTCTCCGTCTCCACAGACTGATATATATATATATATTATATATATATATATATATATATATATTATATATATATATATATATATATATATATATACATATTCCTTTTTTTTGCCTGAGTCAGAACCTCACATCAGCTGCTGAGAGAAACAATAAGAAATCATACCTTATGAGCATTACCTGACTTTATTTGAAGAGGAAATATTATCTCGGTGGTTTCTCAGAGGAAGAGCTGTAGTAGTGGTGGTAGAAGAGAGTGGTGCTAGAAGAGAGTGGTGGTAGAAGAGAGTGGTGCTAGAAGAGAGTGGTGGTAGAAGAGAGTGGTGCTAGAAGACAGTGTGGTAGAAGAGAGTGGTGCTAGAAGAAGTGGTGTAGAGAGAGTGGTGCTAGAAGAGAGTGGTGCTAGAAGAGAGTGGTGCTAGAAGAAAGTGGTGCTAGAAGAGAGTGGTGCTAGAAGAGAGTGGTGCTAGAAGAGAGCTAGAAGAAGTGGTGCTAGAAGAGAGTGGTGCTAGAAGAGAGTGGATGTGTAGAAGAGAGTGGTGCTAGAAGAGAAGTGGTGTAGAAGAGAGTGGTGCTAGAAGAGAGTGGTGCTAGAAGAGAGTGGTGCTAGAAGAAGAGAGTGTGCTAGAAGAGAGTGGTGTAGAAGAGAGTGGTGCTAGAAGAGAGTGGTGCTAGAAGAGAGTGGTGCTAGAAGAGAGAGGTGCTAGAAGAGAGTGGTGGTAGAAGAGAGTGGTGGTAGAAGAGAGTGGTGCTAGAAGAGAGTGGTGCTAGAAGAGAGAGGTGCTAGAAGAGAGTGGTGCTAGAAGAGAGTGGTGCTAGAAGAGAGTGGTGCTAGAAGAGAGTGGTGCTAGAAGAGAGTGGTGCTAGAAGAGAGTGGTGCTAGAAGAGAGTGGTGTAGAAGAGAGTGGTGTAGAAGAGAGTGGTGCTAGAAGAAGGGTGCTAGAGAGATGGTGCTAGAAGAGAGTGGTGCTAGATAGAGTGGCTAGAAGAGAGTGGTGCTAGAAAGAGTGGTGCTAGAAGAGAGTGGTGCTAGAAGAGAGTGGTGCTAAAAGGGAGAGTGGTGCTAGAAGAGAGTGGTGCTGAAGAGAGTGAGATAGAAGTGAGTGGCTAGAAGAGAGTGGTGCTAGAAGAGAGTGGTGCTAGAAGAGAGTGGTGCTAGAAGAGAGTGGTGCTAAGAAGAGAGTGGTGCTAAAAGAGAGTGGTGCTAGAGAGAGAGATGCTAGGAGTGGTGCTAGAAGAGAGTGGTGCTAGAAGAGTGTGTGCTAGAAGAGAGTGGTACTAAAGAGAGAGTGCTAGAAGACAGAGTGTTAGAAAGAGAGTAGTGCTAGAAAGAGTGGTGCTAAGAGAGATGCTACAGGAATGGTGTAGAAGAGTGGTACTAGAAGAGACTGGTGCTAGAAGAGAGATATACTAGAACAGAGTGGTGCTAGAAGAGAGTGGTGCTAGAAGAGAGTGGTGCTAGAAGAAAGTGGTGCTAGAGAGAGTGGGTGCTAGAAGAGAGTGGTGCTGAAGAGAGTGGTGCTAAAGGGTAAGAGAGTGGTGCTAAGAGAGTGGTGCTAGAAGAGAGTGGTGCTAGAAGAGAGTGGTGCTAGAAGAGAGTGGTGCTAGAAGAGAGTGGTGCTAGAAGAAGAGTGGTGCTAGAAGAGAGTGGTGCTAGAAGAGAGTGGTGCTAGAAGGTTAGAGAGTGGTGCTAGAAGTGAGAGGTGCTAGAAGAGAGTGGTGCTAGAAGAGACTGGTGCTAGAAGAGAGATGCTACAAGAGAATGGTGGTAGAAGAGTGGTACTAGAAGAGACTGGTGCTAGAAGAGAGAGATGCTAGAAGAGAGTGGTGCTAGAAGAGAGTGGTGCTAGAAGAGAGTGGTGCTAGAAAGAGTGGTGCTAGAAGAAAGTGGTGCAAGAAGAGAGTGGTGCTAGAAAAGAGATGCTAGAAGAGAGTTGTGCTAGAAGAGAAAGGTGCTAGAAGAGAGTGGTGCTAGAATAGAGTGGTGCTAGAAGAGAGTGGTGCTAGAAGAGAGTGGTGCTAGAAGACAGTGGTGCTAGAAGAGAGTGGTGCTAGAGGAGAGAGGTGCTAGAAGAGAGTGGTGCTAGAAGAGAGTGGTGCTAGAAGAGAGTGGTGCTAGAAGACAGTGGTGCTAGAAGACAGTGGTGCTAGAAGAGAGTGGTGCTAGAGGAGAGAGGTGCTAGAAGAGAGTGGTGCTTGAAGAGAGTGGAGCTAGAAGAGAGTGGTGCTAGAAGAGAGTGGTGCTAGAAGAGAGTGGCGCTAGAAGAGAGTGGTGCTAGAAGAGAGTGGTGCTAGAAGAGAGTGGCGCTAGAAGAGAGTGGTGCTAGAAGAGAGTGGCGCTAAAAGAGAGTGGTGCTAGAAGAGAGAGATGTTACATGTTATACAGGTCTAGCTGACATCAATGACATACTAGTATATAAAAAGCCCTTTCTTTTCCATAGCATTTCGGGCAAATTAGGTCAATTTTGTCCCCAGGATACCACCCACACCAGTCGACTAACACCCAGGTCCCTATTTTACTGATAGGCGAACAGGGACAGCAGGTGTCTTAAGGAAACGCTTTCTAATGTTTCCACCCGCACCGGGAATCGAACCACAGACCTCAGTGTGTGAGCTGAGTGCACTAGCAATCGAACTATGATCCTGCATTAGCGGTCAGGTCTGGTGTCAATAAAAAAAATGATTATTTTACACGTGAATTTCATAGAGCAATATTCTTCGAGGGGAAACTTAGACATTATAGCATTGTAGATCACTGTACTGGAGATTATTACACTAAGATTATCGCATTACCTGGAGTCTACCCAGAGTCTATGTCAGGGATCACCGCACCCGAGGCTCCGTCCAAGACCAGGACCGCACACTGTTGCACGAGATATTGTTGTACGAGATACTGTTGCACGAGAGATTGTTGTATGATATATTGATGCACGAGATGCTGTATGAGATATTGTTGTACGAGATATTGTTGCACGAGAGATTGTTGTATGATATATTGTTGCACGAGATGCTGTATGAGATATTGTTGTACGAGATATTGTTGCACGAGAGATTGTTGCACGAGATACTATATGAGATATTGTTGCACAAGATACTGTACGAGATACTGTTGCACAAGATATTGTATGAGATATTGTTGCACGATATACCGAATGAGACATTGTTGCACGAGATACTGTTGCACGAAATATTTCTGCACAAGAGATTGTTGCAACAAGGGAGATTATTCAAGTCTAGGAGATTTTCCTCAAGCCAGAAATATTCAGAAGAGAAGATGAATACGGCGTCTGTGTACCAGGAGGAAGAGAGACGTGAAATATCGCCTGACGATAAAGAGAAATCTAAATTTTCATGACAAAATCAAGGGAGATTGCTTAGTTAATGTGGTTAAAAGCCTATCTACTGCACGGTAACCTCTTCTCTGGCAGACAAGAAAAAATTAGACACTCAATCAGGGATTAAAGAAAATTTACGCTGAGAGCAGTACACCCGTCAGGGTATACTGTGTATTCTGTATAAGATGATAATAATAATATTATTAGTTAGTTAAAGATTAGCCGGTATTCTCCTGGCCCGGGCCTTTTCCAAGTGGTGGCCCGGCCTTGGCTCCCTCTTTAGGGAGTGTCTGAGACGTAAGTCTGCCATGGGAGGAGGCACAAGTACCTCCTCATCTTTGGGACCAACTGTCCCCAGGCCTTGCCACCAAGCATGAGACGCCTGTCTAAGGCTCGCTCATCCCCACCCAGGGAAAGGGATAGCATGTTTCGATGAGACTAAAGCTCGGGTATTGCAGCACTTTCAAATTATCCTATAGAATCGGAGGTTAGCATTGGATATCATTTATTAATAATATATGATTTATTTTTATTATTAGACAATGGTGTGAAAATTTTGAAGTTTTTCAAAGCAATTATTAGTATTTCAGTATTTACTTTGGTTTATTATTATTATTATTATTATTATTATTATTATTATATTATTATTATTATTATTATTATTATTATTATTATTATTATTATTATTATATATTATTATTATTGAGAAAAAGTTAAACCCGTAAAGGTTATACAGCTCTTGAAGGAAAAGAAATATGCAGGATTGATCCTTGGAAAAGGAAGGGTAGCTTAAATTCCTCAGATCAAGAGACCTTCACCAGGAATAAAGACATACCCTTACAATGGGGTCTCATATTAATGAAGAGAAAACATATTGCAGCTCATGTAAGAGGGAAAAAAAATTATTCATTAAGGAATGAAGAAATTTAATCTTACTCCCGGCAACAAGAATATTTTTTTGTTTATCTCGTAGAGATGTGAAATTAAAAAAAATGACAAATGATTAATGATTGCGCCAGCGAACCCAGGAATAAACTTTGGGTTTATTCCAGGTGCATATGTTTTCAGGGTAGTTTCTCTCTCTCTCTCCCACCAGAACTGCGACGTCACTCAGAATGCAGAGCCAATCAGTAATCTGCCAGCATTTCGCTCGTTGAAACTCAACAACGAGCGAAGCGTCTTCGGAGAACAGCATACTACCTCTCACTATCATACTTATGGTCACACTAGCACGCACATGCATGCTAGTGTGACCTTTGTACTAGTGGCTTTCTTTGTATACTGCACTTTGTATACTACACAAATAAATAAAGTTGTTTGTTCTAAAAAGGTGCTCGAAATTTAGATGGTAGTCAGGAGGAACCACACACCACAGTAGCAGTCAGAGCTATCAAGGTACATCAGGCTGGTTACAATGTTGACGCAAGTGTATCCCTATCAGCCGCACCTCTCCGTACTCTCGCTTGTAAACAGACACACAAGCACACATACACACTTACATAACATAGATAACCGCATGTAAATACATGCACACACACGCAGGCATACACAAATGTATGCAATAATAATGAATAAAATGTTTATGCATTTGCATGTGTGTGTGTGTATGTGAGTGTTCACTGTGTGTGTGTGTGTATGTGTGAGTGTGTGTGTGTGTGTGTGTGTGTGTGTGTGTGTGTGTGTGTGTGGTCATGTGTGTGTGTGTGTGGTGGTCAGTGTGTGTGTGTCAGTGTGTGTGTGTTGTCAGTGTGTGGTGTGGTGTGTGTGTCAGTGTGTGTGTTCAGTGTGTGTGGTGTCTGTGTGCGTGTCAGTGTGTGTGTGCGTGTCAGTGTGTGTGCGTGTCAGTGTGTGTGTGTGTGTGTGTGTGTGTGTGTGTGTGTGTGTGTGTGTGTGTGTGTGTGTGTGTGTGTGTGTGTGTGTGTGTGTGTGTTTCTCTGCGTATGCTTCTGTGAATTGAGTATGGGATATCTAGTCTTTAATACACTCTCTCTCCCTATTGTTTTTAACCAGACTAGGGAGGAGGGAGCCAGAAGGCAAAACTAGCAAGGTAATGAAAGTAATGCAATGAAAGTGAAGGTTAGAGGAAAAAAGACCAGAAACGTGTAGTACACAGAATAAGGTAATCGGGAAGCATTACTGCAAGGAAGAGCAATTTAACAGTGACCAGCCCACAGCCACTACCTGCCACAACCAGATCCTGAACACACCCTCCCTCTCCTTCCTCCTCCTCCACTCCTCCACTCTACTCCCATCACATACTTTTAAACTCTCACTTATTCCCTAACATCATCTTCCATAAATCACACCCTTGCTTCTGCTCCCCCACTTGCACTAATTACTTTATCCCTCCAATCAATCTCAACCCTCCCCTCGCTCCCCATTCCCACAGCCTTCCATAGTTCACATGGTACATACACAACCCACCAATCATCTCCTAACCAAGCAAACTCCCGCATCTTTCTCATGCAAGTCTACCCAAACCTCCACACCAAGGAACATGAAGACACAAAAAACGGCAAATTAATCAGGAATATCCTAATCAGTGAAAAAATGGAGACAAGCAAGTATGAGAATGGTGCGCAAATGTTGATGGCATTTTAAAGAAGTGAAGCAAACTAAAATAAACTAAGATAAATGTAGATAAGTGGTTCAGAGAATTGACAAGTTGATAAAATAGACACATATGCAACACTTGGGTATCGTTACTGAGGAAACGTTTCGCCAAACAGTGGCTTCATCAGTCCATACAAAGGAGAATAGCGAAGAACAGGAGGAGTTTGAGGTAATCAGTCGGGTAATCTTTTCAAGATTGATGAACTGACTACATCGACTCAAGGCTGAGGGACTGATTACCTCAAACTCCTCCTGTTCTTCACCATTCTCCTTTGAATGGACTGATGAAGCCACTGTGTGGCGAAATTTCCTCAATAAAGATACCCAAGTGTTGCACATGTGTATATTTTACAAACTAAGACAAACACTATATAATTGCAACTGCAGAGAAAAGAGTTCCGGGAAGTAATAACTATTGCAATATATTCCCAGAGGGGTAAAGTATATTAATAATGAGAAAATACCGAAGAGGAGAAGGCGAGTAGTGACCAGAAACTAGTGACGATTTGAGGAGCAACACAATCTGAATAGTCATGAGTTGGATAAGTAGATGAAGGAATATCCACAAAGAGATTCAAAGGTAAAGATGATCGAGCACAGGTAACTGCCACTCACCTGTGAAGAAGCAAGGCAACCATTTAAAATCTGACCTTCACAATACTGGTATGTGAAAAGACATACCAAAAGACGCACTCTTAACAAGAATGAAGAAACCACGAGCTGTACATAGAACAAGCTTTCACTGGAACATTTCGCTCTGTATAGAGCTGAAGCTCTATACAGTCACGATATGATAACGCTCTACACTCAGTGAAACAATGTTATAACAACAACTTGTTCTGCAACGTGTTCTTTCTTCACATACTTCAAACATACGAATGTTTAATTAAATAAAATAAATGTTTACAGAGTAAAGTGAGCTTAAATTGAAGCTTGTAGATGAATTACGAAGACTGAAAACTGTCTCAATGCCTTCGCTGGTAAATATGAGAAAAAAAAAGAGACATAATACCCATAACTGAAATTTAAAAAAAAAAAAAAGCGAGATTTTGAAAAATAGACGGATTGTGTTACCCTACAAAAGAAGATATGGAAACTGGGTGAAAATTAAACCAAGAGAATGTATGCCACAACCAATGGAATTTTTCAAAAGTTGTTTGATAAACCAGGCAAAGAAGATGGGACACCGCGATTACAGTTCTTTTGTGGAAATGGACACAGGAGCTTGTCAGGAACTTTATCAAGGCAATAACAAACAGCACAGGGAACGAAATAAGGTGTGACAAGGGGAGTGTTATCAAAACTCCGTGATTAGAGACTGCCCCTCATACCTTGCATCGTTTCCTTCGTATACCCTGTGTGTCCTTGATCTGTGTGCTCCTGCCATGACAAAGTTCTTAGCGAGCGAAACATAACGGCCACTAGCTGTACTAAATTTTACCTATCATTAAATGAGCATAGCTCTGCTCGTGTATCTACAAATTAGTCATTAAAGAGGTAATTAAATTATCACGCCTATGAACACTCGCCTTAAGCCTATTTGCATGAGTGAACTTTGCTTCTTGCAGTCTTGGTACACCTGCTTGTCTACATGTCTAACTCTTTACCTCCCAGTCTGCTTGCCTGCGAATCTGTCTTCCTGCATACTTACCAGCCTGCATGCACGCCTAATTGCCAACCTACCTGCCAGCCTGCCTGCTAGCGTACCAACCTGCTTGCCAGTCTGCATTTCTCCTTCCCTTCCTCCCTGCCTGCTAGTCTGCTTGCTTGCCTTCCTACCTCTTCAACCACACCCTTTCCAGTTCCCCCCTCACTATCTTCCCATTTTTTATTCCTTACCCCATCTACCTGGCTGAGCTCCCCGCATCCCTCTCAGGAAATCCATGTCAATAGAGCTGCACTCTGCTCTAAATTCAGCAAGTGTACACCAGAGACTAGTTTCCATGCATTAAAGCAAGGCTACCACACTTTCCCCTAGAAATGCATTCAAGCATGCTCCCTCCTTCCTATCTTCCCCTCCCTCTATCCCTCGCTCTGTTCCTTCCCTCCTTTCCCCTCCCTCTCGCTTTTATACTCATACATTTCTCGCTATTGTGTTTCCTTTCCCCCACTCTCTCCATGCTTTGTCCATTTCTTGCTAAATGTGTTTTATTGCTCTCTCTCTCTCTCTCTTCTCTCTCTCTCTCCTCTTCTCTCTCTCTCTTCTCCTCTCCTCTCTTCTCTCTCTCTCCACTTTCTGTCTTTTGGAACTTATTTTACGATGGTTTTACACATATCCAGAGTATATTTGGGTACATGTGTGTGTGTGTGTGTGTGTGTTGTGTGTGTGTGTTGTGTTGTGTGGTGTGTGTGTGTGGTGTGTGTTGCTTGCGGTGTGTTGTGTGGTGTGTGTGTGTGTGTGTGTGTGTGTGCGTGTCCATCCACTTTATATCCTGGAGTCTACCTGAGGGGTATTCCAGGGGTCAATACCTCCGTGGCCCGGTCCATGATCAGGCCTCCTGGTGGATCAGGGCCTCATCAGCTAGGGTGTTACTGGTGGCCGCACGTAGTCCAACGTACGAACCACAGCCCGGCTGATCCGGTACTGAATTTGGGTATCTGTCCAGCTCCCTCTTGAAGACAACCAGGGGTCTACTGGTAATTCCCCTTATGGCTGGTGGGAGGCTGTTGAACAGTCTTGGGCCCCGGACACCTACTTTTCACTGGGGGTATGTTGCATCGCCTGCCAAGTCTTTTGCTTTCGTAGGGAGTGATTTCTGTGTGTAGATTAGGGACCAGTCCCTCCAGGATCTCCAGGTGTAGATTATGATGTATCTCTCTCGCCTGCGCTCCAGTGAGTACAAGTCAAGCGCTTCCAAGCGTTCCCAGCAGTTAAGGTGTTTGATGGAGCTGTTACGTGCAGTAAAAGTTCTCTGTACATTCAACAGAAAATAACTATAAAATACTACAACTGATTTTTTTTGCACATGTAAAAACAAGAAAAATAATCGGTTATAAACAGTCACAATAAAAATAATATATTTACCTTTTCATTATTATTGTTGTTATTTTAATATTATTATTATGATTAATTGCATAATCATTGTTTTTTTATTATTATAATCGTTATCCCTCTCCGGATTTAAAGTAACAAAGTACAATTCGTCATCATAATTCAATTAAGTTACTTATGCGTTCTCTTTATCCATCTTTTTTATTCTTCTTCTATTTTTTTCCACACTTCTTTTGCTTCTCTCAGTATCTCTGTCTGTCTGTCTGTCTGTCTGTCTGTCTCTCTGTCTCTCTCTCTCTCTCTCTCTCTCTCTCTCTCTCTCTCTCTCTCTCTCTCTCTCTCTCTCTCTCTCTCTCTTCTCTCTCTCTCATCTCTCTCTCTCTCTTTCACCTGGCCCTCCTGAACCCTTCCATTCACTCTCTCATCCAATCTTCCCTTGGCCTTACTTCAGGCAAATCCCTCAGCCTCCAATACCCCATCACTACCCATCCTCTTCCCCTCTATCTCTCTCTCCCTCCCTCCCTCTCTCTCACAATGGCATCCCAAATCATTACTGGAAGAAAGGGATATGACCGGCTTGGAGTACACAAAACACACACACACTCACCCACACACACACACACACACACACACACACACACACACACACACACACACACACACACACACACACACACACATACACACAAAACACACGACACAAAACACACGACACAAAAAATAAAAACCAAGTGTCTGTCGACAGTGCCGTTGTCAGTTAGAAACTATCAAACAAGTAAAAGAAGGGTAACACTAGTTTGTCCTGTTAAGATTATTTCAGGAAAGGGAAAAGAAACTCGTTGTAGTGTGGAAAAAACGCATTTGTTCTCTCTAGGCCGGAATATTGCTGCACATTAACATCTCCCTTCAAAGCAGGTGAAATTGCAGATCTAGAGAGTGTACGGAGAACCTTTACTGTCCATATAAGTTCTATCAAACACCTCAACTACTGGGAACGGGTGGAGGCACTTGACTTGTACTCATTGGAACGCAGGCGAGAAAGATATATCATAATCTACACTTGGAAAATCCTAGAAGGAATGGTCCCGAATCTGCACACAGAAATCACTCCCTACGAAAGTAAAAGACTTGGCAGGCGATGGAAAAAAAAAAAAAAAAAAACAATGAAAAGTAGGGGCGCCACTGGTACACTAGGAGAAAACACCATAAGTGTCCGGGACCCAAGACTGTTCAACAGCCTCCCACCAGGCATAAAGGAAATTACCAATAGGCCCCTGGCTGTCTGCAAGAGGAAGCTTGACAGATACTTAAAGTCGGTGCCGGATCAGGCGGACTGTGGTTCATACGTTGGACTACGTGCGGCCAGCAGTAACAGCCTGGTTGATCAGGCCCTGATCCACCCTGAAGCCTGGTCGTGGACCGGGCAGCGGGGGCGTTGATCCCCGGAATACCCTCCAGGTAGACTCCAGATAGGTGAGCGTAGCGAGAACGTGGACCGCACTAAGCTTCGAAGATAGCGACTTAAGAGCTGGAGACCGAACTCTTACTGGGACGACGTTTCGCTCTACTCGGAGAGAAATGTTGGCCCAATAAAAGCTTGCTCCGCACCGTATTTCTCAGTCTGGAAAATCCGTAATACTATGAAGAAAAAAGCACAAAACCGTGACCGGAACAATACACAAATAACCAGCACATAGGAGATTAAAGTTTACGACGACGTTTCGGTCGTGTACTTGGACTATTTACAAAATCACGCCATAATGAAGTTCTTCCATCAGTCGGAAGTTGGCTATGAGGTCAACGATCCCTACAAACAGAGGTCAGTCCCCAGAAACTCAACAATACTGAGTACACACAGCAGAGAACACAAGACACACATGTCCATTTTAAGACTGAATATAGTCACGAAACTTTACACGATGTTTCGAACAGTACTAGACCATTATCAAGTCAATCGTGATTTGATAATACACAAATAACTAGCACATAGGAGAGAGAGGAGCTTACGACGACGTTTCGGTCTTGTACTATTTACAGTCACACTGTAAACGGGCCAAGTCGTACCGAAACGTCGTCGTAAGCTTCCTTCTTCTATGTGCTGGTTATTTGTGTATTATTCCAGTCACTGTATATTGGCCCAGGATAATGATAATGGCCCAGGATAATGATGACCCAGGATAGACCGAAACGTCGTCTAAGGTTTCCTATTCAAAAAGAATAAATTCTGAAGTTAGGCTAACACGGAAACAGCTCTTCTCCTGCAGTTGCAAATGTTGCAAATAGGTATTTACACTAAAGCGCAAGACATCTTACTCCAGGTCTAGAATTAATTCCAGTCGGAATAGGCAACATTACGCGATCCTACGTGGAGAGTAAACTCTCAGGATACGAACCGGAGCCATATCGCGCCGTCAAATCTCGCCTGTGCCATATTTACGTTTTCGAGATAAGGAACGACATGAATCCGGATCACCCAGCGACACGCACGGGGGGGATGAGAACGACGAACTCGGGGTTTTATGAGAGGTCTCTTGGGCAGCCCGAGAGATGGCCAGGAGAGATAACGGAGAGATATCGGGGAGATATGAAGAATATTGGGAGAGGTTTCGAAATTTGGATTTAGAGAAATGTTTCATACATACGGGAAATAAGTACTTGTGGAGTTGTAAGAGATTAATAGTGTGCGATAGCGTTTGTTGGGCAACTGGGCAATGACGGGATAAGGACGGGAGAGAGGGAGGGAGAGAGAGAGAGAGAGAGAGAGAGAGAGAGAGAGAGAGAGAGAGAGAGAGAGAGAGAGAGAGAGAGAGAGAGAGAGAGAGAGAGAGAGAGAGATCAGCTTAGGGAAATAGATGGCAAGTAACATTTGCACCTGAGAAAACGCAAATGATGATCGTCTCTAGGCACCATGATGGTAATGCTGGTGCAGTAGTAAGGATGAATGGGAGGGTGTTGGCACCTGGAGAAGAAATTGATATCCTTGGGGTGAAATTTGACTCCAAACTAACTATGAAGAACCATGTTGTAAATCTTGCAAACAAGGCAGCCAGGAAGCTTACAGCACTTCGCCGTATCTCGCATCTGCTTGACAGTAGGGGTTGCAAGATTCTGTACGAGGCACAAGTACGCTCACACCTTGAGTATGCTCCACTTTCTTGGTTTGCCTGCCCCCCCCCCTCTCATCTGCGACTGCTTGACAGAGTAGAGAACAGAGCAAGACGTCTCATCTCTCGCCTGGACCCATCCTGGATAGATCTGTCATTTCAGCAGAGTCTTCAACACAGGAAGGATGTGGGTGGCCTTACTGTTATGTACAAGGCCAATATTGTCAAAGTACCACACTTAGATCCATTTCGAGGACAGCGTGAAACAAGCTTTTATGCCACAAGACGGGCAGAAAGCAGCAACTTCACTCTGGCTGTACCCTTCTCCAGAACTTCACTCCATCTGAGATCCTATATACCCAGGATGAGTATGGAACACATTCGTACAGCATAATGATGTAAACGAGATAAAGTCAGTTGATCAAATGAAAATGCTGGCCCACAGATGGCTCCAACTTCATCCTGTTCCCTACTTGTATATCTCATAACAATAAAAATGCTTTGAAATGAGGTGATGTAGGTAACAGCTCTTAGCTTGCCAATAAAGTTAGGAATCCTTAACCTGTAAATAGCTTGTCAATAAAGCTAGGGATCCTTAACCTTGTCAAACCCTGCGTAAAAAAAAAAAAAAAAAAAAAAAAAAAACTTATGGTCTATATCTCAGTTATTGCCTGAGAAACAACTAGTCTTGCTGTCTTTACACCTATTTAAACAGTTCAGGTCCGGCTACTATAGAAGAAGGATCTCCCACCCTCCGATAGGTGAAGAAAATTTCTGTCGTTGTATACAACATGGATGGATATTAATACGAAAGGCGAATGAAGTTTTTTGCTAACTGGGTGGGTGATGGTGCTGGTGTTGTTGTTGCTGTGTTGTGGTTGTCATGCTGGTGATGCTGTTTGTAGTGATGATATTAATAATGATAGGAGCTAGACTACCTCAAATACTATGCACTGGACTAGTCCTCCTTGGTAGTTCATGAACTAACATCTGCAGTGGATGTACTTGTGTAGTGTATAATATGTGTATAATGTGTGCCAGTATTTTATATATAGCACCAACTCTTCTTCATCACGTTGATGTCACGTGACACCCACTAAAACACTGCCCGGTTGGTCATAGGCCAAGTCAGTCAGCCCTTATATATCTAGTTTGAACCACGGAACGGGTGCAGTCTGAACACATGCCAAGTGAGTGGCTAAAACTCCAGGCCAGTGCGGAAGTAACTGGGCCAGCTGGCTACAATAAGATTCGTCCAACTAGGTATATTTATACACCAGAGGTTGGTATGGGCCACCACTGTGACCACAAATGCAAGTTTTTACAGATGACTTTCCCACTTGACAAACTAACCTGACTAGGTTCTGTGCATTGGCTTAAGCCGGTAGGAGACTTGGACCTGCCTCGCATGGGCCAGTAGGCCTTCTGCAGTGTTCCTTCGTTCTTATGTTCTTATGTTCTTAAGATTCATGAATCATATTGTAGCCAGCTGGCCCAGAGGCTTACACAATGGCTTGGAGTTTTACCACTCACTCGACATGAGTTCAAACCCCACCCGTTCCCTGATTTGTTTCCAATCGTGTAATTAGGATTTCGTGAGTCATAATATCTGGTTAATTTATATATATATGTATATGTGAAGTGCTTGTAAAAGCGATTTTTAAGGAACCGGATTTTTCTTGTTGATGAATGAAGACTGCTTTCCACGACCCAGCACACAGTGGCTTCATCAGTCTAATACAAAAAAATAGTGAAGATAAGAAGGACTTTGAGGTAATCAATCCCTCAGCCTGGAGTCGAAGTGATCAGTCCATCAAGACTAATGAACTAATTACCTCAAACTCCTTCTGATCTTCACCATTCTTCTTTGTACTGGACTGATGAAGCTACTGTGTGGCGAAACGTTTCCTCAATAAAGATACCCAAGTGTTGCACATGTGTCTAATTTATCAACTTGTCGGTTCTCTGAACCATTTATCTACACACCGATCTAGAATAATTTACACTAAATGATTAAGCTAGAACGAATATCAGCTACTAGAGAAAAAAATAAAAAAACCTAGTCATAATTTATTTTAAATAGTTAATTCCTTGCCACAAAACGTGTGCTTCATTACGAAAATTTAACTCCTGTTCACAGCAGAAATACATAATTGCCCCTAATAATATGTTGAATGAATAAAATGAATCATTCCTGATGTACCCAAAATATACGAAATGTTTTACGAAGGTTATCATACGTAAGACAAAAAAAAGGAAAAATAATCAACAGAAAAATTTATCATAAGAGAATTATTAAGTATACAGAAGACTGTTCTGGATTTTTTCATTAGGTAAATGTCAGTGAAAAAACACTCAGACTCTCTATCTATCTCTCTCTCTCTCTCTCACACACACACACGAGAGAGAGGGGTGGGTTGACTGCATTTTCCTAGACTGCAGGAAGGCCTTTGACACAGTTCCCCACAAGAGATTAGTGCAGAAGCTGGAGGATCAGGCGCATGTAAAAGGAAGGGCACTGCAATGGATCAGGGAATACCTGACAGGGAGGCAACAACGAGTCATGGTACGTGAAGAGGTATCACAGTGGGCGCCTGTGACGAGCGGGGTCCCACAGGGGTCAGTTCTAGGACAAGTGCTATTTCTGATATATGCGAACGACATGATGGAAGGAATAGACTCTGAAGTGTCCCTATTCGCAGATGATGTGAAGCTGATGAGAAGAATTAAATCGGATGAGAATGAGGCAGGACTGCAAAGAGACCTGGACAGGCTGGACATGTGGTCCAGAAACTGGCTTCTCGAATTCAACCCTGCCAAATGCAAAGTCAAGAAGATTGGGGAGGGGCAAAGAAGACCGCAGACAGAGTATAGGCTAGGTGGACAAAGACTACAGACCTCACTCAGGGAGAAAGACCTCGGGGTGACCATAACACCGAGCACGTCACCGGAGGCACACATCAACCAAATAACTGCTGCAGCATACGGGTGCCTGGCAAACCTGAGAATAGCGTTCCGATACCTTAATAAGGAATCGTTCAAGACACTGTACACTGTGTATGTTAGGCCCATACTGGAGTATGCAGCACCAGTCTGGAACCCACACATGGTCAAGCACGTCAAGAAGTTAGAGAAAATACAAAGGTTTGCAACAAGGCTAGTCCCAGAGCTCAGGGGAATGTCGTACGAGGAAAGGTTGAGGGAAACTGGACTGACGACACTGGAGGACAGAAGGGTCAGGGGAGACATGATAACGACATACAAGATACTGCAGGGAATAGACAAGGTGGACAGAGATAAGATGTTCCAGAGAGGGGACACAGAAACAAGGGGTCACAACTGGAAGCTGAAGACTCAGACGAGTCACAGGGACGTTAGGAAGTATTTCTTCAGTCATAAAGTCGTCAGGAAGTGGAACAGCCTAGCAAGTGAAGTAGTGGAGGCAGGAACCATGCATAGTTTTAAGAAGATGTATGACAAAGCTCAGGAGAGGGAGAGGACCTAGTAGCGACAGTGAAGAGGCGGGGCCAGGAGCTGAGTCTCGACCCCTGCAACCACAATTAGGCGAGTACAATTAGGTGAGTACACACAGCAGAGAGAGAGAGAGAGAGAGAGAGAGGGCCTAGTAGCGATCAGTGAAGAGGCGGGACCCAGGAGCTAAGTCTCGACCCCTGCAACCACAATTAGGTGAGTACACACACACACACAAACACACACATACACAGCACGTTAAGAAATTAGAGAAAGTGCAAAGGTTTGCAACAAGACCAGTCCCGGAGCTAAGGGGTATGTCCTACGAAGAGAGGTTAAAGGAAGTCAACCTGACGACACTGGAGGACAGGATGGATAGGGAGGACATGATAACAGCATATAAAATACTGAGAGGAATTGACAAGGTTGACAGAGACAGGATGTTTCAGAGATGGGACACAGCAACAAGAGGTCACAATTGGAAGTTGAAGACTCAGTTGAGTCACTGGGATGTTAGGAAGTATTTCTTCAGTCACAGAGTTGTCAGGAAGTGGGATAGTCTGGGAAGTGATGTAGTGGAGGCATGATCCATACAAAGCTTTAAGAAGAGGTATGACAAAGCTCGTGTAGCAGGGAGTGACCTAGTAACGACCAATGAAGAAGCGGGACCAGGAGCTAAGACTCGACCCCTGCAACCACAATTAGGTGAGGGTGAGTACACACACACACACACACACACACACACACACACACACACACACACACACACACACACACACACAACACACACACACACACACACACATGCCTCGCCCCAACGCTCAAGGAGAACAATAGACCACAAAATGAGTCGTGCATAGAAGGAGGATCGTGGTGTCTGGTCCTCCCTCCACTTCCCCCTTCACCTCCATCTCAAGACACACGCTAAGGGAGATGAAACCCCACCCCGACCCTCAACCAATCCTCCCAGTCTTCTCTGACAAGTCGAGCACCTTCGAGTAAAACACCACAAGATGGTATCTCCCTTGAACTGCATGAGTTATACCTGTGGCAAAGGAAAAGAAGGGGGAAGACAAAAGGGGAAGGGAAGGGGGATGGATAGATGGGTGAGTAGAAGGACAGGGTGTTCGAAATGGGAGAGAGAACTGGATAGCGATGCCAATTTGTTTCATGCAGGAAGCACTGAGGATTGTACTTATGAGGTGGGAGAGTGCGTGCGTGTGTGTGTGTGTGTGTGTACTCACCTACTTGTACTCACCTAATTGAGGTTGCAGGGGTCGAGTCCAAGCTCCTGGCCCCGCCTCTTCACTGGTCGCCACTAGGTCACTCTCCCTGAACCATGAGCTTTATCGTACCTCTGCTTAAAGCTATGTATGGATCCTGCCTCCACTACATCTCTTCCCAAACTATTCCACTTCCTGACTACTCTGTGGCTGAAGAAATACTTCCTAACATCCCTGTGATTCATCTGTGTCTTCAGCTTCCAACTGTGTCCCCTTGTTGCTGTGTCCAGTCTCTGGAACATCCTGTCTTTGTCCACCCTGTTAATCCCTCTAAGTATTTTGTAAGTCGTTATCATGGCCCCCCTATCTCTCCTGTCCTCCAGTGTCGTCAGGTTGATTTCCCTTAACCTCTCCTCGTAGGACATACCCCTTAGCTCTGGGACTAGTCTTGTTGCAAACCTTTGCACTTTCTCTAGTTTCTTCACATGCTTGGCTAGGTGTGGGTTCCAAACTGGTGCCGCATACTCCAATATGGGCCTAACGTACACGGTGTACAGGGTCCTGAACGACTCCTTATTAAGATGTCGGAATGCTGTTCTGAGGTTTGCAAGGCGCCCATATGCTGCAGCAGTTATTTGGTTGATGTGTGCTTCAGGAGATGTGCCTGGTGTTATACTCACCCCAAGATCTTTTTCCTTGAGTGAGGTTTGTAGTCTCTGGCCCCCTAGACTGCACTCCGTCTGCGGTCTTCTTTGACCTTCCTCAATCTTCATGACTTTGCACTTGGTAGGATTGAACTCCAGGAGCCAATTGCCGGACCAGGTCTGCAGCCTGTCCAGATCCCTTTGTAGTTCTGCCTGGTCTTCGATCGAATGAATTCTTCTCATCAACTTCACGTCATCTGCAAACAGGGACACCTCAGAGTTTATTCCTTCTGTCATGTCGTTCACAAATACCAGAAACAGCACTGGCCCTATGACTGACCCCTGTGGGACCCCGCTGGTCACAGGTGCCCACTCTGACACCTCGCCACGTACCATTACTCGCTGCTGTCTTCCTGACATATATTCCCTGATCCATTGTAGTGCCTTCCCTGTTATCCCTGCTTGGTCCTCCAGTTTTTGCACTAATCTCTTGTGTGGTACTGTGTCAAACGCCTTCTTGCAGTCCAAGAAAATGCAATCCACCCACCCCTCTCTCTCTTGTCTTAATGCTGTCACCTTGTCATAGAACTCCAGTAGGTTTGTGACACAGGATTTCCCGTCCCTGAAACCATGTTGGGTGCTGTTGATGAGATCATTCCTTTCTAGGTGTTCCACACTCTTCCCCTGACAATCTTCTCCATGATTTTGCTACTATACATGTCAGTGACACTGGTCTGTAGTTTAGTGTTTTCATGTCTGTTCTCCTTTTTAAAGATTGGGACTACATTTGCTGTCTTCCATGCCTCGGGGCAATCTCCCTGTTTCGTTTAGATGTATTAAATTTTTGTTGTTAGGGGTACATTTTAGCGCTTCTGCTCCCTCTCTCAGGACCCATGGAGAGATGTTATCTGGCCCCATTGCCTTTGAGGTATCTAGCTCACTCAGAGGCCTCTTCACTTCTTCCTCGGTTGTGTGTACGTGCCCAGACCTGGTGATTTCCCACACCTCTCCGTCCCTCTGGAGCCCCTTCTGTCTCCTCTCTGAACACTTCTTTGAATCTCTTGTTGAGTTCCTCACATACTTCACGGTCATTTCTTGTTGTCTATCCTCCTTCCTTTAGCCTGATTACCTTGTCCTTGACTGTTGTTTTCCTCCTGATGTGCCTGTATAACAGTTTTGGGTCAAATTTGGCTTTCGCTGCTATGTCGTTTTCATATTGTCTTTGGGCCTCCTTCTTATCTGTGCATATTCTTTTCTGGCTTACGATTGCTCTCCTTATTCTCTTGGGTCCTTTGCCTTCTATATTTCTTCCATTCCCTGGCATACTTGGTTTTTGCCTCCCTGCACCTTTGGGTGAACCATGGGCTCATTCTGGCTTTTTCATTATTCCTGTTACCCTTGGGTACAAACCTCTCCTTAGCCCCCTTGCATATTGTTGCTAAAATATTCCATCATCTCATTAACTGGCTTCCCTGCCAGTTCTCTGTCCCTGAACCCCGTTCAGGAAGTTCCCAACCTAAGTCCCTTTCTTGTTGGGTTTTGGGTTCATTTGTCCTGGCCTTCCTGCTTCTCCCTCCACTTGTAGCTCTACTGTGTATTCGAAGCTTAAAACCACATGATCGCTGGCCCCAAGGGGTCTTTCATATGTGATGTTCTCGATATCTGCACTACTCAAGGTGAATACTAAGTCCAGTCTTGCTGGTTCATCCTCTCCTCTCTCTCTTGTAGTGTCCCTTACGTGTTGGTACATGAAGTTTTCCAGTACCACCTCCATCATCTTAGCCCTCAATGTATCTTGGCCCCCATGTGGCTCCAAGTTCTCCCAATCGATCTCCTTGCGGTTAAAGTCACCCATGATCAGGAGCTTTGCCCTGCATGCATGAGCTCTTCTGGCCACTGCAGCCAGTGTGTCAACCATCGCTCTACTGCTCTCATCGTACTCTTGCCTTGGCCTCCTGCTGTTCTGTGGTGGGTTATACATCACTGCTATTCCCGTTATGTAATCACTTTCTTCTCCGCTGTCTCCTCTCTCTCCATGTGTGTACTCACCTATTTGTACTCACCTATTTGTGGTTGCAGGGGTCGATTCATAGCTCCTGGCCCCGCCACTTCGCTGATTGCTGCTAGGTCCTCTCTCTCCCTGCCCTATGAGCTTTATCATACCTCGCCTTAAAACTATGTATGGTTCCCGCCTCCACTACGTCACTTTCTAGGCTATTCCACGGCCTGACTACTCTGTGACTGAAGAAATACTTCCTAACATCCCTTTGATTCATCTGAGTCTTCAACTTCCAATTGTGACCTCTTGTGTCTGTGTCCCTTCTCTGGAACATCCCATCTTTGTCCACCTTGTCTATTCCGCGCAGTATTTTATATGTCGTTATCATGTCTCCCTGACCCTCCTGTCCTCCAGTGTGTCAGGCCGATTTCCTTCAACCTTTCTTCGTAGGACAATCCCCGTAGCTCTGGGACTAGTCTTGTTGCAAACCTTTGCACTTTCTCTAATTTCTTGACGTGCTTGACTAGGTGTGGATTCCAAACTGGTGATGCATACTCCAGTATGGGCCTGACGTAAATGGTATACAGAGTCTTGAACGAATCCTTACTGAGGTATCGGAACGCTATCCATAGGTTTGCCAGGCGCCCGTATGCTGCAGCAGTTATCTGATTGATGTGCGCCTCAGGGGATATGCTCGGTGTTATACTCACCCCCAGATCTTTTTCCTTGAGTGAGGTTTGTAGTCTTTGGCCATCTAAACTATATTGCCCTTCCCCAATCTTCATGACTTTGCATATGGCAGGGTTAAACTCAAGGAGCCAGTTGCTGGACCAGGCTTGTAGCCTGTCCAGGTCTCTTTGTAGTCCTGCCTGATCCTCATCCGATTTGATTCTTCTCATTAACTTCGCATCATCTGCAAACAAGGACACTTCTGAGTCTATCCCTTCCGTTATGTCGTTCACATATACCAAGAACAGCACAGGTCCTAGGAGTGACCCCTGCGGAACCCCGCTTGTCACAGGCGCCCACTCTGACACCTCGTCACGTACCATGACTCGTTGTTGCCTCCCTGTCAGGTGTTCTCTGATCCACTGCAGTGCCTTTCCTGTTATGTGTGCCTGATCCTCTAGCTTTTGCAGTAACCTCTTGTGAGGAACTGTGTCGAAGGCCTTCTTGCAGTCCAAAAAAATGCAGTCGATCCACCCCTCTCTCTCTTGTCTTACTTCTGTCACCTTGTCATAAAACTCAATAGGTTTGTGACACAGGATTTTCCTTCCCTGAAACCGTGCTGGTTGTCAA